>CM077167.1:117849459-117950643 GCA_039583875.1 Platanthera guangdongensis
CCTTAGTTCGACGATTTCTGTCAACTGTTCGACGATTCCATACTGAGTCATTTCCAGCCCTATCCCCATGATTACTGCGATAATTCCTGAGTAATAAATGCTCTAACATTCTCTGAATATAACTGTTAGAGGAGCATTGATTAGGATATTCTCCAGGATAATGCTTGCCATTTTTCCACGGGACAGTTGGGGAAATTATTCAATGCTGCTTATTCTCTAGGCCGTTGGCATTGAAGAAGAAGAAATTCAAAATTCAAAAGACAATTTCCCCAAGAAAATATAAAAAGAGATTTTTTTTCTCTTTCTCAGTTAGATAACAAACAGATACACAGACAGACAGACAGAAAAACCTTATTCCTAATTTATCAGCTTTCTCATTCTGTTAGTAATTTGAAGAAGAAGAAGAAGAACACCTTTTTCAAATCAAGAGTCTTATGTTCTTCTTCTCCAGAACCTTGCTAAGACATTCAAGCACCATCAGTCTAAAGCTCCTGGATCAAGTCTCTCAATTGAAGGCCTATCACCCTGTGCAAAGCTCCACTTCTCCTGAACTCTTCTACATCTCAGGGGGAGCTTTGACAACATCACTGAATCCATATAGTCTTCTCATTGTGATTGAGAAAAGAAGACTTTCATCACTCTCTCATCCCCACCTCTGTAAAGGGTTGTCATCTCCCTTCAAAAGTGATTTCTGGTTACAAGTCACCATATCAAAAGAATTGAGGATTTGGTTTTTGAGCACCTGATCAAAAGCTCATTGATGTCAGGCACCTGATCAAAAACCTAAGTGGATTCCTATGAGGGTGGTAGAAGAGTGGATGTACCTAGGTTAGGGAACCACTATAAAATTTCTTGTGTCGTCTGGTTGCCCCTTTTTTTGTTCTTGTTGTGCTTGTGTTTTTAGGACTGATGTGTGCTTATGTACTTTAGTTTAATTCTGCACCTTTTAATTACAGCAGAAGCTGTAATAATTTTATAAGGACCTACAAATACTCTATTCACCCCCCCCCCCCCCTCTAAAGTATATTAGATCTAACACATCACTTTCAATTGGTATCAGAGCAGGTTCCTTTGATTGTACAAGCTAAACCTTGAACCAAAGATACTTTGTTAGATCTAAACATTATTTTATTTTCATTTAGATTATAAACATAGTCATGGAACAGAATAAGGATTATGCAAGCACCAGACCTCCAGTTTGCAACCATAATAGGTTTGTCATCTGGAAGGCAAGAATTAAGTTGTACATGAACTCTATTGATGAAGACATCTACAACTCTATTTTGACAGGTCCCCCATAGGCATCTACATCTACAACATCTTCCAGCAACAATTCAGTCCCACCTCCTGAGTGGAATGAAGATCAGAAGAAATCAAAGATTGTTGATGCCAAAGCCATGAACATATTGGCTCAGACTATGTTAGATGAGATCTTTCAGAAGGTGGCTGAGTGCACCTCTACAAAAGCAATCCGGGATTCACTTAATCAAATGGTTGCTGGCTCAGCAGATGAGATGAAAGATAGAATATCAAACCTCATCACACAATATAAAAACTTTAAGAAGGATGAGGCAGAAATAGTTGAAGTGATGTACGACAGGCTTAGCTTCATCATCAGTGAGCTAAGGACCTTAGATAAATAAATCACCTTGACTGAAGTGAGTGACAAGTCCTCATGTGCTTCCCAAGATCATGGTACACCAGGATCTAGCCAATCAAAGAGGCTAGAAGCTTGAATGAGATTTCAACTGAATCTCTCCTAAGAAAGCTCAAATCTTATGAGCAGCTAATCAAGTCCAGAGAAGTAGTGGAACACAGGACTCCTCCTCCAGCATGGAAAGAACAATCCATTGCATTCATGGTTGCTGATGAAACTAAAGCCCCAATAGTTAATGAAGAGCTAATGAGTCTCTTTGCCAAGATATTCTTCAAACTGGCAAGGAAAGACTTCAGAAGGAAGTCATCCAGAAATGACAGCCAGCCAAGGTATGACAAAACCCCACTAAAGAGGTAGTGTGTTATGGGTCCAGGAAACCAGGACATTTCATGTCTGAATGTCCTGACAATTAAAAGAAGGAAAGAAGAAAAGAGAAGTGTTAGAAAGTAGCGAAAAAGAGAGAACAAGCGGATAAACTTTTGAATAATCGAAATTTTATTATCCAAAAAAGATATCATTTACAAAGGTATGGCCTCCCTTATATAGAATGGAGGAGATAAGAAAGAGAGTATACAAACAATGTGGGACTAAACATTTACAGTACTGAGCAGCTAGAATAAAGGTGACCGTACAGGCCGCGTGGTTAGACAGATGGGTTAACCGCTCGGTAACTCCAGCAGGATAGAACAGGCCGCAATGGTAGACCGATAGACCGCCCGGTCAACAAACCGCTGGATCAGACCGCTAAGCCGCCCGGTCAACAAACCGCTGGATCAGACCGCTAAGCCGCCCGGTCTAATACTTCAACACTCCCCCTCAAGTTGGAGCATAGATATCAATCATGCCCAGCTTGTCACAAATGCGGAAGAAGGAAGTAGAAACTAGCTTGGTGAAGATATCTGCCAATTCCTTGTCAGAGGTGACAAAAGGAGTACAAATCTGTTTCTTCAAAATCTCTTCCCGAATGAAGTGACAGTCAACCTCTATATGCTTTGTTCTCTCATGGAAGACCGGATTTCTGGATATGTATATAGCGGCCTTGTTGTCACAGAACATAGGGAGAGGACAGTTATATACCTCACCCAGGTCAAGCATGAGAGCCCGCAACCACTTTAACTCACATGTGGTTGACGCCATACTCCGGTATTCGGCTTCGGCACTGGATCTGGAGACAACAGACTGTTTCTTGCTCTTCCAACTCACGAGATTACCTCCAACAAAGGTACAAAAACCTGATGTGGATTTACGATCGTCTTTGTCATCCGCATAACTTGAATCTGAGTAGGCCTCAACCCTCAGATGACCATTCTTCTGAAAGAGTAACCCTCTGCCTGGTGCTGCTTTGATATACTCTAAACTCTTCAGGGCGGACTGAAGATGGCACTCCCTGGGAGCTTGCATAAACTGACTGACCTTGCCTACAGCATAGGCGATGTCGGGTCTAGTCACCGTGAGATAGATGAGTTTGCCTACCAAACGTCTGTACCTTGTGACATCAGATAGAAGAGGCGTGTCATCCGTCCACGTTTTGTCTTCTCCAACAGCCATGGGAAAACGAACTGGTTTGGCACCTGTCAATCCTGCTTCTCGTAGAAGATCAAGGGCATACTTCTGTTGTGAGAGAACCAAGGAGTCAAGTTTCCGAGAGATTTCTATCCCCAAAAAGTATTTCGGGGAGCCCATATCCTTCGTGACCAAGTGCTGACGGAGGTTCTTCTTCGTCAAGTCCACCCCATCTCGGTCATCGCCAGTAAGGAGAATATCATCCACATATACGGCCAAAACCACCAGTCCCGAGGCCGTTTTGCGAATGAATAAGGAGTGATCGGCCGAACTCCTTTGAAAGCCGATGGTAGCCACAATACCACTGAATTTGTCGAACCATGCCCGAGGGCTCTGCTTTAGGCCATAAATGGCCTTCTTCAAATGACATACACGTGTCTCCCCCTAAGCAACATACCCAGGAGGTTGCTCCATATAGACGTCCTCCTGAAGATCGCCATAAAGAAAGGCATTTTTTACATCAAGCTGGGAAATAGCCCAAGCCCGGTTAACAGCCACAAAAAAGAGAACCCGGATGGTGCTGAGGCGAGCAACCGGAGAGAAGGTATCAAAGTAATCAACGCCGTAAGTCTGAGTGAAGCACTTGGCCACCAGCCGGGCTTTGTAGCGATCCACAGTGCCGTCGGGGCGAAACTTCACAACGAAGACCCAGCGACAGCCAACCACATCAGTGCCCACGGGAGGAGTAACCAGGGTCCAGGTACCCCGTTCAGTAAGAGTAGCCATCTCCGCATCCATGGCAGACTTCCAATGAGGGAGAGCAAGAGCCTCCTGGTAGGTACGGGGAGTAGAAGTAGCAGAGATAGCCAAGGCAAAACACCTGTGAGAAGGAGAAAGCTGATCATAGGAAACAACAGCTGTGAGCGGGTGTTGAGTACATGCCCGCACCCCTTTGCGAAGGGCAATGGGAACATCCAGGTCAACGGGAGCGTCAGCGACGGGAGCGTCAGCGACCGGAGCATCCGTGGCGGAGAAGGCTGGCCCAGGACTAGAGAGAGATGGCAGTGGAGAGGAGGGTGGAGGGGTGGGTGGGGAGACGGACTGGGAAGGAGTCGGTGGAGGAGGAGACGAAGGTGGGAAAACGTCGAGAGGTGTGGAAGGAACGGAGATATCAGAAGGAAGAGAAGAGGGAGGAGAGAAATAGGAAGCATTTTCGAAAAAAGTCACATCCGCGGAGACAAACTACTTGCGGAGAAGGGGGTCAAAGCAGCAATAGCCTTTTTGAGTGGTAGAGTACCCCAAAAAGACACACTTGGTGGAACGGGGGAAAGCTTGTCGCGGGTAATGGAGGGAGCGTGAACAAAGGCCGTACAGCCAAAGACACGGAGAGGAAGAGGAAAAGGTTCCTGGTGGGGGTAGAGAAGGGAGAAGGGAGTCTGGCCGTGGAGAACCGTGGAGGGAAGGCGATTGATGAGATAGCAGGCGATGAGCACAGCGTAGCCCCAGTAGGAGCGCGGGACGTGCATCTGCGTCATGAGAGTACGAGCAATATCAAGCAAGTGACGGTTTTTACGCTCCGCCACCCCATTCTGCTGGGAGGTGTAAACACAAGTCGTTTGATGAAGGAGGCCATGTTGGTGAAAGAACGCGGAGAACTCATGAGTCAGATATTCCTTGGCATTATCAGAATGTAAGACTTTAATAGAAATAGCAAATTGAGTCTGAATCATAAAGTAAAATGATTGTCAAACAGAAAATAGTTCAGAGCGATCTTTTAACAGATACACCCAGGTACATCGAGAAAAATCATCGATAAAAGTGACAAAATAGGAACTACCCGACCAACTGTGAGGGTAGGAGCAGGACCCCATACATCAGAATGAATAAGATCAAATATGCGAGAGGAGCCACGGCCTTGCTTCGGTGGGAAGGAGGAGCGATGATGTTTGCCAAGCTGACACGCATCACAGTTGAGCGAAGAACTGGTAGGAGGTAAGTGGGGCAGAAGCTGGCGAAGAAGCCGAGGAGGAGGATGTCCAAGACGAAGATGCCACTGAAGGAGATCAGTGGAGGAGGAGAAGGAGCTGCAGGAGTAGTGGTGAGACCGGAGGTAGTCATAGAATCCGGCAAGGAGACCGTAGCGGTTAGAAAACAGAAGAAGCCGCGTGAACAGTAGCGGCTAGAAAGAGGTCAAAGGCACAACGTGGAAGAGGTCGCGCGGACTGAAAAGGCCGAGCGAACAGAAGAGAGGAGAAGAGCAGGTGACCGCGACCAAGATGCGAGTGAGAAAGGAACAACCCGTACGGTCAGGCTGATCACAGCAGCAAACCGCGAGTGTAGGGACAAGCGGATATGGGGAAAGCAGAAGCGGACACGGAGAAGAAGTCCGCAGCGGGTAGAGACAAGTCACGCGGACAGAGACAGGCCGCAAAGACTAGGAAGTCGGAGAGGCAATAAAGAGCAAGGAGCGCGGCGACAAGGAAATAGGTCGCTGTGTCGAATAGCAGTAGGAGAAGAGAACTAAGAAGAAGCAAGCCGCGCTTACAGGGCAGCGGACAGAAACAAGCCGCTCGAACAGGGTAGCGGACAAAAGAGAAGGCAAGCCGCGAGACAGGTCGCAGAAAGCGGAAAACAAGCCGCGAACAACAGAGAGCGCACAGAATCAGGAGGAAATGAACCTGGCTCTGATACCATGTTAGAAAGTAGCGAAAAAGAGAGAACAAGCGGATAAACTTTTGAATAATCGAAATTTTATTATCCAAAAAAGATATCATTTACAAAGTTATGGCCTCCATTATATAGAATGGAGGAGATAAGAAAGAGAGTATACAAACAATGTGTGACTAAACATTTACAGTACTGAGCGGCTAGAATAAAGGTGACCGCACAGGCCGTGCGGTTAGACAGATGGGTTAACCGCTCGGCAACTCCAGCAGGATAGAACAGGCCGCAATGGTAGACCGATAGACCGCCCGGTCAACAAACCGCTGGATCAGACCGCTAAGCCGCCCAGTCAACAAACCGCTGGATCAGACCGCTAAGCCGCCCGGTCTAATACTTCAATAAGAAGGAATCAAGAAGCAAGCATTACAGCATGCCCTCTTCCAACAAGCACAAAAAGAAGGACAAAGGATTTGTGGCTGAAACATGGAGTGACACAGAAGATGAATCCACATCTTCCAGCTCCAGTGAAGAAGAAGAGGAGGCCAAGGCAAAGTAGGTTTGCCTCATAGCAATTGATGCAAGCAGTAGCAGATCAGATTCAGATGAATCTGATAATAAAGAAAACTTGTCAGCTGGAGATCAGGTAATAGCATCTTATGATTTTGAATCTGATGAATTTAAATTTGAATTTAAAAATCTATGCTTATATTTGATAAGCTCTGAGAAGAAAATCAAACTTCTTAGAGATAAATTGAATGATCTAGATAAAATCACCTCTGAAAATGCAACTCTATCTAGTGAACTGAAATCTGCAAATGAACAAATCACTTTTCTGAAATCAGAACTTAGCAAAACTAAGATATTAGAAGAATCATTAAATAGCAGAAGTTTGAAATTGCTAGATATAACCAGCACAGTTAATGCTAGAACAAACAACTACAGATTAGTATTAGGAGCCACGTCCAGTGAACCAACCCTAAACCAAAGGAATCACCTTTCAAAACCTGTAAATTTTATCTCTGATAAAGGAAAGAAAAACACTAAACAAGTAAATAAGGTTAATAAAATTCTAGAACAAATTGAAGCTAAGGACAAAATTAAAAATCAGAAGAATGATAAAAATATCAATGTTCAGCAGTTATCGTCAAACCTAGATCGACGATATAGAAACAGATCGTCGAACTCAGAACGATGATCTATGAACACAAACTTCAATAATTATCATTCGTCTAACTGCGATCGACGAACTTTGTATGGTTCGTCTAACAGAGGTTGACGAACGTGGTACACAGAAAATGAATATGTTCATTCTATGGGCATAGATTGACAATCTCAACCCAATTCGTCGAACTCTGGTTGACGAACTTACAGAAATTCGTCGAACCCAGAAAGACTTAATCAAAATTTTAACTATAACTGCAACTTAAATAATTCTAGAAAAGCTTTTAATCCTCTATCTGATTGGGTTATACCACCTAGAAGTTATCACCCTCTAGGATATAAATCCCAACGAGAATTTTCAGTTATTTCCAGTTTTTCATATCAATAAAACAAAGGACCCAAGGTAACCTAGGTCAAGAATATTTAAATGCTTTCATTGTAGGAGAAGAGCTGTCCAGGAGTGAATCAGCCATGGTACCTGGATAGTGGATGCTCCAAACACATGACAGGTAGCAAGGACAATCTCACCAATTACAAGTCCAAGCTAGGGCCGAAGGTGAAGATATGGAACAGTGAAGATTGGAGCAGTTACATTCAAGAAAGTAACATATGTAAGAGGACTCAAACATAACCTCATCTCAATAAGTCAACTTTGTGATGATGGTTATCCGGTAAATTTTAACTCTAGATCTTGTACTATTTCATCTAAGAAAACAAGCCTGTTTTAATTGGAAATAGAAAAGGAAACATATACTTAGTTAATTTTTTATCTGCCACTTCTAATATCTGTTTGCTTAATTTAATTAGTAACCAGAATGATTTATAGCATAAAATACGAGGTCATGTAAATCTGAAAAACATTGCTATGCTATCTAAAGACAACCTTGTTAGAGGTCTACCTTCTGCTCCCTACAAGAAGGAAGGTCTTTGTAGGGCTTGTCAATTAGGCGAGCAAACTAAATCTAGTTTTAAATCTGTTAATAAAAGTGATTCACCTGAGATTTTGTATTTGCTACACATGGATCTTTTTGGAACCATAGCAGTATAAAGCCTAGGAGGGAAATCCTATACCTTAGTTATTGTGGATGACTTCTCAAGTTTCACTTGGGTATCATTTCTGAGATCTAAGTCAGATACCTTCAAGGTTCTTACAGATTTTCTCAGGACCATACAGATTGAGTTCTCTACTCATGTTGCATTGATCAGAAGTAATCATGGCACATAGTTTGAGTCTCTTCTGTTGGGTACATTGGTTAAATGTACCTGATTTGAAGAAACCTCACCCAACTCAATGATATACATCAAAATGTATTTGATGTGTTTTTGAGTTACTTGTGCAGGTTAAGTATTTGCAGGACTGAAGCAAAAATTTCTAAGTCCATGTGTCGACACCCAGAGGGAAAGTGTCGACACTTAAGAAGACTTGTGTCGACACCCAGACAAGCAGTGTCGACACTTGGAGTCATTGTGTCGACACCTGGGATGCAGAGTCGACACCAGACACAAAGTGTCGACACAAGGAGCTGTGTCGACACTCAATGAAGAAAGTATAGTAAAGCAGTGTCGACACTTAACAGCAGTGTCGACACCCAGTGAAGCTGTGTCTACACCAGAAAGTGTCGACACTTGGAGCTGTGTCGACACTCAGCAAAAGTCAGCAAAGACTAAGTATAAGTGTCGACACTCAGAACAATGTGTCGACACTCAACAGAAGAGTTAACACTTAAAGAAAGTGTCGACACAAGACAGTATGTGTCGACACTCAGCTGAAGACTCAACACTTGAAGAAAGTGTCGACACATGGAGCTGTGTCGACACTTAGCAAAGAACAGCAAGATCGACAAAATATTCTAAGTACAAGTGTCGACACTAAGGGAATGTGTCGACACTCAGCTGAAGTCTCAACAGAAGAATCAAGTGTCGACACAAGGAGCTATGTCGACACTCAGCAAGTATCAACATAGAAGACTATGTGTCGACACCAAGAAGCAGTGTCGACACTTAACAGATTCAACATAAGAAGTTGTGTCGACACAAAGGAGATGTATCGACACTTAGAAGAATTCAGCAAGTTACAGAAGATCAAGTACTTGTGTCGACACTCAATTTCAGTGTCGACACATACAGAAGAAACTGTGTCGAGACATAGAATCTACAACACAAGGAGTTGTGTTGACACCTTGTAGACTTGTGTCGACACTTACACAACTTGTGTCGACACTTGGTCTATAAGTGTCGACACTTAAAGACAGAAAGTCTCGACACTTTCAGACAGTTAGAGAACTTTCAAGAATTGACTGGATGACTTGACAGCTGCCGTTCCAGCCAGTCTACAGCACCTATCAGAGATGTCAGAATTCAGTTATGAAGCGGACCAGCCGGTTACCATGAAGAAAGCCTATAAATAGGCTCATACAGTCTATAAAAACTGTTGTTGTTATTGTTGAAGAAGTAGTTGAAGTAATTCAACAAGTGGTTCACAGAGTTATTGATCAAGTATCAAGACAAGAAGATCTAGCTGTCCAAGTGCAGATCTAAGAAGTTGGAGAGAGAGGGCTCCATCCAAGTAATCAGCTATTGGAACTAGGCTGAGAAGAACGGTTCAGATTCATTCTGAATTCTAAGTAGCAGAGATCAAGGATCAACTGAAGGAGGATTCAATCTTATTCAGTTCTACTTTCAAGAAGCTTTGAAGAAAGCTAAGTCAGATTTCTTCCAGCTGAGTTCTTCCAAGAACTCATCAAGAAACTCACAACTCCCCTCTATTGTTTCTGAGTTGCTGAGTTATTATTTGTAAAATCATTTTTATCTTGTAGGATCCTTTGGATCTGAGTGATTGTAAGCATGTAATTATAAAGGCTGAGGGTAGGGCTTGAGAGCCTGAGTGTAGGAGATTGGAATCTCTGAGTATAGGCCCTTGTTGGCTGAGTGTAGGCCTTGTTGGCTGAGTGTAGGCCTTTGTGGCTGAGTGTAGGCTTTGTGGAAAAGCTGAGTTGTAGGGCCTTGGGCCTGAGGTGTAGGAACCAGTTTGGGTTCTGAGATAGTGGAGAAGTTTGGCCGAATCTAGTACACTGCTAGATAGACGAAGGGGGAAAGTAGATGTACCCAAATCTTGGGGAACCAATATAAATCTCTGTGTCTACTGTGTTGTACTGTGTTTTGTTGTGTATGTTGTATGATTGCTGTGCAAAAGTAGTTAGAATTCTGTGATATTAACTGATTGTTGCCATTAAAGTCTAAAAAGAAATTGGTCACCTATTCACCCCCCCCCCCCCCTCTAGGTGTTTAGGTACTATATCTTTCAAGTGGTATCAGAGGGAGGTTCCTTAAAAAGGACTAACAGTCTGAGGAGATCCTGATTGGCAGATTCAGTCTAAGGCAAATTACTGATTCAAGAAAATCAAGAAACATGGGTTCTTCTGAGAATCACAAGGAATTGGGTTCCATGAAATTACCTATATGCAGAAAGGAAATCTTTGGGATTTGGAAGGAAAGGGTAAGGCTGTTTATGGAGGCCTCAGACCCTAGGATATACATCACAGTAAAGGAAGGGCCTTATGTGCCCATGAAGATATCAGTTCTAGATGCAAATCAGAAAACCCCAAAGGATTTCTCTGAAATGATTAAGGATGAGATTGTCCTAGCCACCATGGACAAAAGGGGACAAAACATTATAGTGAGTGCCATAGATGATGCAACTTTTCAGAATCTTATACACTGTAAGACAGCCAAAGAGATGTGGGACACTCTTATTGTGTATATGGAAGGTTCTGAAGAAGTTAGACAAGATAGAAAATCCTTGCTAAATCAAGAGTATGAAAGTTTTAGACAAGGAAAGGGTGATAGCATAACTGAGTGCTATAAGAAGTTCTACAGAATAGTGAATGAACTCATGTCTTATGGAAGAGAGTTCAGCAATTATGAACTAAATGACAAGTTCCTAAGGTCCCTAACTAAAGATTGGGACACAAAGATTTGTGCCATTAGAGAAATGGCTAAGTTGGGAGAAATTCCTCCACCTACACTGTTTGGCAAGTTATTGTCTTATGAAATGCAATTGACAGTGAGGAAAGAGGAGGAGAAATCAACAAGAACTGAACACAAGGAAAGAACAGTAGCTTTCAAGACAGAAGCCTCCAGAAAGTGCAGGAATAAGTCACCAACTCCACCTCCAAAGGTTGTTGAATCAGAGTCAGATGAGTCAGTCAGCACAAAATCTGAAAGTAGTGAAAGTGATGAAGACTTTGCTGCCTTCACTAGACATTTTCAGAAATTCTTGAAGAAGAAACAGTGGAAGTCAAGGCCTTCTAATTCAAAAGGAAAAGAAGATTTTTATTAGAATAAAAAGGCTTCAAAGAAGGACTGGAAGAGGACTAAATCTAGCAAGACAACTAGTTCAAAAATAGTGTGCTATTGCTGCAATAGACAAGGCCATGTTATTGCAGATTATCCTGAGAAGAGAAAGGAGTCTAGTGACAGGAAGAAGACTCATTTCAAAGGCAAGAATGAGAAGTCTTTTGTTGCCAAGAAGGAGAAGATTTTGTCAGATATCTCTTCTTCAGAAACTGAGTCTGATGCTGAGGCATACATAGGGCTGTTTGCTGAAGAAGAAGAAGAAGAATTCATGCAGATAATGGAGTCTATTTATGAACAAGAAGACATTCAATGCCAAGGGCTAATGGCTTTGACAGAGCATGACAAAATCCTGGAGCAGCCAGGACCCAGTAAGGTACAAAGTTCAACTTTAAGTTCAGTTTCTTGTTCTAGTACAGAATCAGATTCATCATCATCTAGTGATGAGAGTGTATCTGAGTCTGAGGAAGATATTCATCAGCTTATAGATGAATATCAAGTGCTGTTGCAAGTTTATAAGAAGAGCAAGTCCCTTGCCAAAAGTCAGGCAAAGGAAATTGCTGATCTTAAAGCTGCTGCAACAGATTCTGAGAAGCTATTTGATCAAAAGCTTAATGAGATAGCCAGGCTGAAACACATAACAGTGATTCAGATGGGGACTATCATCTTTAGGAATGATCAAATAAAGAGTCTGGAGATCAATCTTCAGAAAGAGAGAGAGCTTGTTGCTAGGTTTTCTAAACCTAAGTCTGTGTTACCCATAATTGATGAATTTATTCATCACAAGGGTAAAGCTGGACTGGGCATTACTAGACCTGCAAGGACTGAGCAGTCCAAGTCCAAGTCCAAGGGCAAAGCCTCAACATTCAACAAGTCTGCTGTAGATAAGACAGCAAAGACAGTACCTAAGCAAAGGTACAATAAATTTGAATGTTGGTGCTGTGGCAAAGTTGGTCATTTTGCAATGGACTGTTGGCACAATGTTAGTGCCAAAGTGAGTACCAAACTACCTGTTGGAAAGCCAGTAGGTAGCTTTGTCAGATTGCAAACTAATAAGTACCAAGGACCCAAGAATTCTTTGGGTTCTAAGGTTCATTAATCTGTTTTGCAGGTGAGTCCAAGTGGCCATACCCCAACATGGTACTTGGACAGTGGATGTTCCAGACATATGACTGGAACTAGAGGATTACTAAAGGACTACATTCCAATAAAAGATGGTCCAAAAGTCACCTTTGGTGGTTCTGAAAAAGGAATCATCAAAGGGTTTGGTAACATTTCTAGCAACTTGGTTACCATTACTCAAGTGGCTTATGTTAAAGGGTTGAAACACAATCTAATAAGTATAAGTCAATTAAGTGATGTAGGGTATGACATCTCATTTGTTAAAAATGGTTGTCATATCAAGAGGTCAAGTGATCAAGAGATCATTTTGACTGGTTATAGGAAAAGGAATGTCTATTGCTTAGACATTATGGTTGAGAACAGTGGTTCTCCAGTGTGACTTGTAGCTGATGAGACAGTCTCTCATTGTGTCAAATGGCACAAGAGGTTTGCCCATCTTAACTACAAGACTATCAGCAAACTCTTTAGCAAAGAGTTAGTGAGGAATGGTCCTCAAGTTAAGTGTGTCAAAGATGGTATTTGCTCAGCTTGTCAAAAGGGCAAGCAGACTAAATCCACCTTTAGAAGCATAGAAAACAAAGATGCTGTGAGGTGTTTATACCTCTTGCATATGGATCTCTTTGGTCCAATTCCAGTTCACAACTTAGGTAGGAAGGTCTATACCTTTGTAGCTGTAGATGACTACTCAAGGTTTTCCTGGGTGTTCTTCTTAAGACAGAAATCTGAAACACCTAGTGTCTTCTATAGCTTTGTCAAGCAAATTCAGAATGAACTAAATAGTAAAGTGGTCAAGATAAGAAGTGACCATGGTACTGAGTTTCAGTCTGATAGCATGACAAAACTTTGTGAAGACTTTGGGATATTTCAAGAATTCTCTTCACCTAGAACACCTCAGCAAAATGGCATTGCTGAGAGAAAGAATAGGACTTTGATAGAGGCTGGTAGGACCCTATTAAGTGATACATCACTACTAGAGTATTTCTGGGCTGAAGCAGTTAACACTGCATGCCATGTTATAAATAGGGCTACCATCACTAAAGGGCTCAACAAGACCCCCTATGAAGTTGTGAAAGGCAGGAAACCAAACCTATCCTATTTCAGGATCTTTGGTTGCAAATGCTTCATACTTAACAATGGGAAGTCTTACTTGACTAAGTTTGCTGCCAAGTCCCAAGAGGGAATTTTTGTTGGGTACAGCAATAACAGTAAGGCTTATAGAGTCTACAACTTGACTACACAAGTTGTAGAAGAATCTGTGCATGTAGTTTTTGATGAGACTAAACTTATTAACAATAAGTTGTCTAGTACTGTATGCAGCCCCACAGGTTTAACAAAGAAGATGGACAAGCTTACTATAGAAGAAATACCTGCTGCAAGACAGCAAGTAGAGGACAGTAGCTGTTGTCCAGGGGGAGAACTACATGTGCCAATTGCAGAAGAAGTACAAGGAGTACAGCATGATGGAGATGCTGAAGAGGTTCAACCAGAAGTTAGGATGCCTCCAGCCAACAGACATCTTAGAGATCATCCAGTAGAGCAGATTATTGGAGATCCAAGACAAGGAGTACAAACAAGGAGTAGAAATCTGAATGCAGCAATCTACTCCAGTTTTCTGTCTCAAGTTGAATCTAAGAAGTTTGAAGAAGCCATACTAGATCCACAATGGACTGAAGCAATGCAAGAAGAGCTTAATCAGTTCAAGAGGTGCAAGGTCTGGGAACTTGTTCCTAAACCTAAAGACCACAATATAATAGGAACCAAGTGTATCTACAGGAATAAGATGGATGAATAAGGGGTCATCATTAAGAATAAAGCAAGATTGGTTGCTAAAGGATATAGGCAAGAAGAAGGTATTGACTTTAATCAAACCTTTGCTCCAGTAGCCAGACTGGAAGCCATAAGGATGTTCTTGGCCTATGCAACCTATCAAGGATTCAAGGTTTACCAAATGGATGTCAAGTCAGCATTCCTGAATGGTAATCTTAAAGAACAAGTCTATGTGGAACAGCCTTCAGGTTTTGTTGATCCAACTCTACCTCATCATGTCTATAGACTTAGGAAAGCTTTATATGGGTTAAAGCAAGCCCCTAGGGCTTGGTATGAAACCCTATCTAGTTTCCTCATTGAGAATAAGTTCTCAAGGGGGGAAATAGATAAGACTCTATTCCTTAGGGAATCTAGAGGCAAAGTTATACTAGTCCAAATATATGTAGATGACATTATATTTGGGTCTACTGAAAGCAGCCTTTGCAAAAAGTTTGCAAAACTGATGCAAGGTCAATTTGAGATGAGTAGTATGGGAGAGCTGAAGTTTTTTTTGTGTCTCCAAGTTAAACAGACTGAAAGTGGTTTATCCATATATCAGTCCAAGTTCATCCTAGAACTCATAAGGAAGTATGGTATGGATTCATTCAGTACCATGAAGACTCCTATGGGGTCAAGTATGTCTCTTAGCAAGGATGATGCAGGAAAACCTGTAGATGAAACCTTGTATAGAGGGATAGTTGGCTCCCTATTATACTTGACTGCTAGTAGACCAGATATCATGTATGTTATATGTGTCTGTGCAAGGTATCAAGCCTGCCCTAAAGAGTCGCATTTGACAGCAGTCAAAAGAATATTGAGATATCTAAAGGGCACTCCCTATCTAGGCCTCTGGTACCCTAGGAATGGAGATTTTGAACTAACAGGTTATTCAGATGCAGACTTTGCAGGATGCAAAGAAGATAGAAAAAGCACTACTGGAACCTGTCAATTCCTAGGTGGGAGACTAATTTCATATAGTAGCAAAAAGCAAACCAGTGTGGCTATCTCCACTGTAGAGTCAGAGTATGTGGCTGCGGGAAGTTGCTGTGCTCAACTTCTGTGGATACAACATCAGCTAGAGGACTATGGATTTCAGGTAAGTAGAACTCCACTCTTCTGTGATTCTACAAGTGCTATTTCAATAGCTAATAATCCTGTATCTCATAGTAGAACAAAACATATTGAAATTAAATATCATTTTCTTAGGGAGCATGTAGAAAGAGAAGATATTTTATTAGAATATGTTAAAACTGATAATCAAATAGCTGATATGTATACTAAGCCCCTAGAAGAAGCTAAGTTCAATAGATTTAAAATTGAACTAGGAATGATAAACTTAGAGTAAGTTTACAGTATTGAAAATGGCCAAGTAAAAAGGTGTCGACACATAGACAAGTCTATGTCGACACAGAAAAGTTGGTGTCGACACTTCAGGGAAAAGGTGTCGACACATCTAGAAAGTTAGTGTCGTCACTTCAGAATATTAGTGTCGACACATGCCAAGTAGGTGTCGACACATCCAAAGTGGTGTCGACACTTAGTATTTACTCAGAATTTTCTAAGTAAAGTCTCGACAATGTGTCGAGTTATGTTGTGTCGACACATAACCAAGTGTCGACACATAAAATTTGTTGACTAAACTTGTGTCGACACATATGTGTCGAGACATTATAAGTCAGTGTCGACACTTATTGCCAGTGTCGACACATTTTAAGTTAGCTGTCCTGCCTGTTCATCTTCAAAATTAGAAAGGTATAAATAGGGCTTTGTCTTTGTTTGTCGACACGCTTTCAAAGTTTCGAGACCAAACATCAGTGTCGACACCTCTCTTCTCTCAAGACAAATTCTACAAACCCTAATGGCGCCTAAGCTTGAGGAGAACGTCAACGAAGGATATGAGCTGGTGCGCGGCGCTTTCGAAGATGCTGATCAAGAAATCAAGTCTGTCGTAACCCTAGTAGCCAATTCTGGGTTAGAATATTTAGTTTCTGAATCTACAAAGATATGGAAGAAAGACTTACTCGAATTCTTCAATGGAGCCAAGGTGGATGAATTTGGATACAAAATCAAATCCAGAGTTCATGGAGCAAAGGTTAAGGTATCCCCTAAAAGTCTGAGGAAGATTCTCCAGCTACCAAGGACTCAAGAAGAAGATGAGGTTACAGCTTCAAAGACCAGGGAAGCTCTAACCTGGTGTGGACTAGACTCTAAGATGAAGATTGGTTCTGTCTTCAACAGAAAAGGCATGAACAATCAAGGCAAATTCTTATCTGAGATTGTTGGAAAAGTTATTCTCAACAAGCCAGGAGGGCATGATAGAGTGTCTGCCTCTATGTTCAATATAATGACCAGGATTATCTTCACTTTAAGAACTGATTGGTCTGTTATAGTATTTGAGAAAATCAAGGAAAGTCTAAAGAAGCCCAACCTGGGCAGAATCATAAGCCTTTACCTTGCTAGAACCATACCTGAGGTCATGCAACAATCTGCTGGAAGCAAAATTAATCACATGAGGAAAATGGACATGAGGTTGTTTTCTAGATGGGACAGGGTGTTGACTAAAGAGATGCCAACCCCTGAGAAGATAGTTGCTGAGAAAGACATTCCTCCCAAGAAGAAAAGGAAGACTGCTCAAGTGGCACAAGAGTCCACTAGTAGTTCTAACAGTGAAGAACAGGTTGTCCTCACTCCAGATGAGCATGAGGAAGAGCCTGCAGTGAAGTCTCCTGCTCCTCAGGATGTTGCTGAGATCCAGGGGGAGCTACCTCAAGCTAGCCCCATCCACAAGGATCAAAGCTAGGGGGAGCTTCCCGTTGTAACTGAACCCACTTCACTGGAAAGTGAACTAGCAACCACCATCATACTAGAGGTAATCATTGAACTAAACACTATAAATTTTCCTATAGAAGATACTGATTTGTCTGATGTTCATCAGCAAATTCAGCTGGATAGTCAAGTTCCAGATGCTATTAGAGAAGACACATCTGCTGTACTAGAAGTGGTTCCTGATCCAGTGGTTGAAGAGCCTAGAATTACTCCAGCTCCTTCACCACAAGAGTACACTATGGAGGATTTATTTTTAAATCTGGATCAAGTGGATTTTGACAAAGAACCTACTGCTGCTGAAAAAGAGAATGCTGCTGTTGAGGGGGAGCAGATGGAAATTCTGGAAGAGCCTGTGAGGAAAGAACCTGAGAAAGCAACAGATGTGCAACCTGAGAAGCCTTCAAACCCTAAGGAGAGGGTGGATATAGCCAGCACCTCTGCCTCAGAAGATGAGGAAGCTGAAAGGGCAAAGAAAAAGAAACTTTATGTCTTCAGGAGAAGAAGCCAGAGTTACAAGAAGGCTCTCCAAATTGTTGCTCCACAGTCTATAGTACAGGCAGCCCCAGCTTTTGATCATAATGCACTGATGGTTGCTATGCAGATCAAGCTGGATGAGCATAGAAAAGCAATAAAAACTTATGTTGATGAAGGGCACAAATCACTCCAATTTGATCTAGCCCAGGATATAAAATCTATAAGGTTTGAAATGAACCAAAATAAGAAGGAGATGACAGACTGCTTCCACAAGGGTGGCAATGCAGTGGTGTACTTGGCAACACACCAGGAAAAGATAAAAGCACAGGTGGATGACATAACTGTGAAACAAGGTTATGTTCTTGAAAATCAGCTAAGAATGAATGACAACCTTACTGAATCCCACAATGCCATAGTCACAGAACTGAAGAATATGGCTGCAGGGCAGACTCCAGCTATAGCTAAGGCAGATTTTGACAAAGTATTTCTAGCAGAAATCACTGCTCTTAAAACTGCCATCCAAGATTCTCAAAAGCTGATAACTGACAAACTCCAAAGGTTAAAACCTTTCTTTAAAGATGGAGTAAATTACTTGGATAATCAAGTAAGATTTCAGAAGGATGATGTGAGAGATCATATTGAAAGAGAAGTCATAAAGGTGGAGAGAGTGTTAGTCAAGGCAAGCTCTGATCATGCAAAATGGATATCAAATTCCATCAGGGCTACACTGGGTTATCCTCCTCTTTGTGATGATGACAATGTGGCAGAATCTGGGATTCAACCTGCATATCTAGGAGGGGAGCAAGCTGAAGTGGCTCAAGTCATATACCCTCCTCCAGATTTTGACATGATTCATGTAGATGTACAGACCATATACAGCCCACCTGGGGGCAAGGACAATATTATTCTTGAGAGAGCGGTGCAGCCTATATCTGAAGCCATGCAAGAGGCATTACAGAAAGAAGAAGAGACAAGATTGTCAAAGAAGAGGTTTAGGGAACAAGCTGAGCAAAGACCAGACTTTGAGCAGTGGAGCCCTACCTCTAGAAACATTATATTAACTGCCTGGAAAGCTGCCAAGGATAACATTCAAGACAGGAACAAATGGTTCTCTGAAGCTGAATGGAGAAAACATGAATCTAGACAGGAGGCAATTGTTCAATATAGAAGGAAGGCAAAGATGGGAAAGCTACCTCCTACTGCCCAGGAGCCTAGCAAGTACTTTCCTAAGCCATACCATTATTTTGAAAGACAGAAGATCAAAGCTGAAGAGCTTAAGAAGAAAGATTTGAAAGGCAAGAAGCCTGCTGATGCTGAAACTGCTGATGCTCCTGTCCAAGCTAAAGTTCAAGCTGGCAAAGGGATAGTTATTAAAGAGCCTGAACAAAAATAGATTTAGAATTTTTTTGAAGTTTAACTTGTAATCTTTTGGATGTAAAACATTTAGTGAACTTCTGAAAATGAATAAGACAGATATTAGAACAATATATGATTAATATATTTCATGTTTGTTCTGTGAATATGTCTATGTCTATTTCTTATTTGTTCTGAGATGATGAATTTGTATACATGTGAAATTAATACATGTTTATGTTTACCATGCTGTACATTATCCTGCTTTACATCATTTTGTAATTTTATTATGAATGGTGTATATCATTGACTAAGGGTTATGACTTCTCCAAATAGGGGGAGATTGTTGGGTACATTGGTTAAATGTACCTGATTTGAAGAAGCCTCACCCAAGTCAATGATATACATCAAAATGTATTTGATGTGTTTTTGAGTTACTTGTGCAGGTTAAGTATTTGCAGGACTGAAGCAAAAATTTCTAAGTCCATGTGTCGACACCCAGATGGAAAGTGTCGACACTTAAGAAGACTTGTGTCGACACCCAGACAAGCAGTGTGGACACTTGGAGTCATTGTGTCGACACCTGGGATGCAGAGTCGACACCAGACACAAAGTGTCGACACAAGGAGCTGTGTCGACACTCAATGAAGAAAGTATAGTAAAGCAGTGTCGATACTTAACAGCAGTGTCGACACCCAGTGAAGCTGTGTCTACACCAGAAAGTGTCGACACTTGGAGCTGTGTCGACACTCAGCAAAAGTCAGCAAAGACTAAGTATAAGTGTCGACACTCAGAACAATGTGTCGACACTCAACAGAAGAGTCAGCACTTAAAGAAAGTGTCGACACAAGACAGTATGTGTCGACACTCAGCTGAAGACTCAACACTTGAAGAAAGTGTCGACACATGGAGCTGTGTCGACACTTAGCAAAGAACAGCAAGATCGACAAAATATTCTAAGTACAAGTGTCGACACTAAGGGAATGTGTCGACACTCAGCTGAAGTCTCAACAGAATAATCAAGTGTCGACACAAGGAGCTGTGTCGACACTCAGCAAGTATCAACATAGAAGACTATGTGTCGACACCAAGAAGCAGTGTCGACACTTAACAGATTTAACACAAGAAGTTGTGTCGACACAAAGGAGATGTGTCGACACTTAGAAGAATTCAGCAAGTTACAGAAGATAAAGTACTTGTGTCGACACTCAATTTCAGTGTCGACACATACAAAAGAAACTGTGTCGAGACATAGAATCTACAACACAAGGAGTTGTGTCGACACCTTGTAGACTTGTGTCGACACTTACACAACTTGTGTCGACACTTGGTCTATAAGTGTCGACACTTAAAGACAGAAAGTCTCGACACTTTCAGACAGTTAGAGAACTTTCAAGAATTGACTGGATGACTTGACAGCTGCCATTCCAGCCAGTCTACAGCACCTGTCAGAGATGTCAGAATTCAGTTATGAAGCGGACCAGCCGGTTACCATGAAGAAAGCCTATAAATAGGCTCATACAGTCTACAGAAACTGTTGTAGTTATTGTTGAAGAAGTAGTTGAAGTAATTCAACAAGTGGTTCACAGAGTTATTGATCAAGTATCAAGACAAGAAGATCTAGCTGTCCAAGTGCAGATCTAAGAAGTTGGAGAGAGAGGGCTCCATCCAAGTAATCAGCCATTGGAACTAGGCTGAGAAGAAGGGTTCAGATTCATTCTGAATTCTAAGTAGCAGAGATCAAGGATCAACTGCAGTAGGATTCAATCTTATTCAGTTCTACTTTCAAGAAGCTTTGAAGAAAGCTAAGTCAGATTGTTTCCAGCTGAGTTCTTCCAAGAACTCATCAAGAAACTCACAACTCCCCTCTATTGTTTCTGAGTTGCTGAGTTATTATTTGTAAAATCATTTTTATCTTGTAGGATCCTTTGGATCTGAGTGATTATAATCTTGTAATTATAAAGGCTGAGGGTAGGGCTTGAGAGCCTGAGTGTAGGAGATTGGAATCTCTGAGTGTAGGCCCTTGTTGGCTGAGTGTAGGCCTTGTTGGCTGAGTGTAGGCCTTTGTGGCTGAGTGTAGGCTTTGTGGAAAAGCTGAGTTGTAGGGCCTTGGGCCTGAGGTGTAGGAACCAGTTTGGGTTCTGAGATAGTGGAGAAGTTTGGTCGAATCTAATATACTGCTAGATAGGCGAAGGGGGAAAGTGGATGTACCCAAATCTTGAGGAACCACTATAAATCTCTGTGTCTACTGTGCTGTACTGTGTTTTGATGTGTATGCTGTATGATTGTTGTGCAAAAGTAGTTAGAATTCTGTGATATTAACTGATTGCTGCCATTAAAGTCTAAAAAGAAATTGGTCACCTATTCACCCCCCCCCCCCCCTCTAGGTGTTTAGGTACTATATCTTTCATCTTCTTATGCATGAGTTCTGTGAGAAGGTGGGTATCAGGCATTGCTTCTCAGCTCCTAGAACTCCTCAGCAAAATGGTGTAGCAGAAAGGAAAAATAGGAAACTCATTGAAGCTGCAGGTACATTGCTTGCTGATGCATACATGCCACTAACCTTTTGGGAAGAGGCTGTAAACACTACAAACTATGTCCTGAACAGAAGCTTAATTCACAAACTAAAGAACAGAACTCCCTATGAATTGCTTAAATGGAAGAAACCTAAAATCAACTATTTTAAAGTATTTGGTTATACCTGTTATATACATAATGACAACAAGAAATACATTAGAAAGTTTGAGGCTAAGGCTGAAGTGGGAATTTTTCTAGGATATTCCCAAGTAAGCAAAGTCTATAAGGTCTTTAATAAATCATCACTGAAAATTTAGGAATCAATTCATGTAAGCTTTGATGAGACTAACATGTATTGCAAGGAGAAAGAAGTTTCTACCAGTAACTCTTTGCAGGTACCTCACTTGTGTGAGAAGTTGGATGACCTAAACCTTACCCAAGGGGTTTCAACTCATCCTTCTCCACAAGTCAATGAAGATAGTGAAGAAGAAAGCATTGAAGGGATTGACTCTCCTCCAACAGCCAACATAATTCCAAAAGAGGAATTGGTTTCAAATGTTGTTGCACAACCAACTCCACTCGCTGATCTTGTCACACTTAGGGATCACCCCAGATCTCAAGTGATTTGAGACATATCAGCAGGTATACAGACAAGGCATCAACTCAATCAAGATGTGATGCATGTCTGTTTTCTCTCTCAGATTAAACCTCAATCCATTCATGATGTAGAGCAAGATCCCCACTGGATCATTGCAATGCAAGAGAAATTAAATCAGTTTGAGAAATGTAGAGTTTGGGATTTGGTTCCAAGACCACAAAACTACCCAGTTATTGGAACCAAATGGGTATACAGAAATAAGCTTGATGCCCAATGAGTTATTGTGAGAAATAAGGCTAGGCTTGTTGCTCAAGGCTACAGGCAAGAAGAAGGAATATATTATGATCAAACCTTTGCTCCTATTGCAAGGTTAGAAGCCATAAGAATATTCCTAGCCTATGCAAAATACAAGAAATTCAAGGTCTACCAAATGGATGTGAAGAGTGCATTCTTGAATGGAGTATTAAAAGAAGAGGTTTATGTTGAACAACCTCCAGGTTTTGTCTCTCCTGAAAGATAATAGTTGTCAACCTAAATCACCTAGAGAGGGGTGAATAGGTGAGTTGTGCGTCTTTTGCGGAATAAAAAAATCTCAGAACAAAGCACAGATCTATCTACCAAATTATCAGACGAGACAAGATTTATAGTGGTTTCTCGATCTTGGGTACATCCACTTTCCCTCACCGATCTAGCAATATACTAGGCTCGGCTACTCCACTATATCGGATTGAAAATCAATCCTACCCTAGGAACAAAGTTCCTATAATCTCAATCCAACCAACTGGATCTACAACTCGAAAGCCAAAACTTCCTACAAATTCGGAGTTGAAAACTCCTACACTCGGAGAAAACTTCTCCAACAAGAATGAAAACTGTTTTAGAAAATACAAACAATGATTTCTCTGTCAGATCTGCAAGCAAGCAACCAGAATCTTCTTCTTGTAAGCTTTGCGGCACTTTCAGAAAGATGAAAAAAATCTGGGCAACAGATCTGGATTCTTCTTTGTCTTACACGATCGGGAAGAGGATGAGCAGTTGAGAAACGATCTCGATCTGTAAAACTTCTTCAGTCTGATTCCTCTGAAAATCGAAACCCTTGCCGGAGAAAAACAGCGGCGTTGGCGGCTTTCTTTCCGTGAAGAGAGAGAGAGAGGAAACAACGACTTGGAGAGAGAAAAGGCTGCAAAAATTTCTCAATAATTTTTGATCTTGAAAGCTTGCTGTTGTTAGGGTTTGTCGATTAGACAGGACCTTATATAAGATTTTGAATAACGGTCATAATCAGTCTTAATGATATACATGTGGACCAATCATGTCACGGGATTTGAAAATCTATCAATTATGTACTTAGAAGAATTTCGGAGAAAAGGAGGTGATATACACGAGTAGGTATATAACTACTCGAGTAGGTCAAGGACTACTCGAGTAAGTAAAGGAATGTTACTCGGGTATATAATTCATGACTACTCGAGTAGGTTGAAGACAACTACTTGAGTACATATAATCAACTACTCGAGTACTTAGAAGATCTACTCGAGTATACAGAAACATTTCACGGGAAGTGGAGTTCAACTACTCGAGTACTAGTTGAACTACTCGAGTACAAGTTGTACTACTCGAGTAGGTGAGAAAAACTACTCGAGTGGTTTGACGAACTACTCGAGTGAAAGGACTTAGAAAAATTTCTAAACACTAGAAAATGAGCTACTCGAGTAGTCAGACTGAACTACACGAGAGGATAAAATCTACTCGAGTATATGGAAAAGACTTACTCGAGTAAATGACAGAATATTTTTAGGAGAAGAGAAATTTAGTTTACTCGAGTATGAAGCTTGAACTACTCGAATAGTAAGTGAACGACTCGAGTATATAACTTATACTACTCGAGTATATAGAAAATTTACTCTTGAGATAGAAAACAGTTACATGAGTCAGAATCTATAACCACTCGAGTATATATATACTCACTCGAGTGTTTTACTTCGAAAAACTTGTAGAGTGAAATCTGTGCAACTCGAGTAAGAAGAATGATCTACTCGAGTAGTTAAGTAAGCTACTCGAGTATAAAGCAAGTAATTCACTCGAGTAGTTAATGACCTACACGAGTAGAATATTTAGAAAAAATTTCAAGGTGGAAATTCTTTCTTCTTAGGTAAAATCAGCATTAAACTCTATTCTCATTGTCCAAGTGCTTGAATATGAAGTGTATCCCAATAGAGAGGCTACACGTAGGTCAACACTTTGGATCATACAATGAGGGATTACATTGAATGGTCCTGTGTTTTGTGACCCATTGTAGACTAACATTATTCTACACTTCCCATTGGAATCCTGCAACCACATAATTCAAACAAAGCCTCAAATACAACCAAATTCATCTTAGTTCTAGGGTGACTTCATCAAATCTGGGTTAATGTGGATATAATACCCAACAATCTCCCCTATTTGTTGAAGTCAGAACCCTTTACACTAAGGTGAATTATAGACATAAAAAGTGTTAAGTAGAAAAATGTGTTCAAGTAAGCAAGAAACTATGAAAAAGATAATGAGAGCAAAAACTTAGAATTATATAAATAAGAATATCCAAAATTATCAATTCTATAGTCATTCATTTCACACTCTCAAAAGTCCTTGAAATTCAGCCTTGATGCTGTTGTCTGTCCAATTTCTCTTGTTACATCCTTTGGTAGCTGAATGGCTTAAGATAATATCTGGGAGGCCTAGGAGGAGCAGCAGGATTATTCCTTCCATACTCTCTGTCATAAATTCTTCTCTTGGTCATGAATTTCTCATATAATTCTCATTCCTGGAAGCTATAGTGCAAGTTCCAGTTCTCATCAAAGTCCATTACAAGTTTTAGAGTATCCAGAATCAAGGATTTGGAAGTGGGAGACCAGACTTCAGCATAAACAGCAGCAGATCGTTTTTCAGCAGCAGGAACAGGAATTGATCTACTAGTAGAAGGACCTTCACCATATTTTCTCTTCTTTTTGGAGGTTTGGATCTCTGGAGGATCCTGAAGGAAAATATCAGCAGGATCTTCTTCCCAGCCTTGATTATATGACTCTGGAGGAGCAACTGAGTCTCCAGGCCTTGGAGAGAAAGTAGGTTGCAGAGGAGCAGCTGGGGCAGAGGCATATGTAGCTAGAGGATTCAAGTGATGGGGAATGATATTTGGGTCTGCAGCAAATTCAGGTAGGATTTGATTATGCATCCAGACAGTAGTATCATAAGTATTGAACTTGACACTCTGTATCTAAGCTAACACAACAGCCTTAATTTTCTTCACATGAGTTTCCCATAGTTCCTGTTGGAGAGCAGCAGATTTTTCTAGATATTCTTTACTAATCCCTCCCCCTTTCTGACTTCAACAGAAAGTTTCCCAATAACAGCTTCTTTAAAGAGACCAACTTCTTCAAAAATTTTCATTGTATTGGCTGCAACTCTTTTGTCCAGTTCAATCTGATTACATGCAAGGATGACACCCTGTTCCATAACTTCTCCAACACTAGTTATAGTGTGGTCTAGGGCTCTTCCACCAAGTTGAAACAAGTATTTGATCTTGTCAGTATTATGCTGGATTTCAGCAAATCCTCTACTCATCTCAGTCTCGAGAGCAGTTACCTTGTCAGTTACAGTCTTTAGACAAGTATCAAAATAAGTCCTCTGGTCTTGAAGAAGAAGTGCAATCTGTTGCATCAAATCTGAGGAGGAAGAGGTTGTAGCAGCAGCAGTTGAAGGAGCAGCAGATATAGGAAGAACAGAAGGAAGAGGACGAGCTACCCATGGAGTTATTTCTCCAATGATCACAGAGCTTTCAGCCCTTGTTGTGTGAATGATAGCATCCCTTTCTTCCATATCATGAGGGATAGAGAAATCTAAGTTTCTGAGAGGAGCCTCAGCTGGCTCAGGTGAGGGCTCATCAGAGATAAGAATACTCTCTGCCTGGAGTTGAGTAGAAGCAAGATTTGGAGCTTGAGAGTTTTCATTAGAGAGGAGAATTGTTTCTACATGTTCTGGAGGAGCAACGGGTGATTTTAGAGGAGATGGTACTGAAGATTGTGCTGATTGTGGAAAGGGAGGAGCTTCTGAGATCAGCTCAGCTATCATGGCATTAATTTCAGCTTCAGAGGAGAGCAGATCTTCTTGAGGTTATTGATCTGATGGTGGTGTAGGTGGAGTTTTAGGTAGGGAAGAGGTAGATGGAGCAGGAGAACAGGGGAATCCTAGTGCAGATGAAGTTAATCTATGTGAAAGAGATGGAGCAGGCTCCCCCTCACTTGGTGCACCAGAGGAGCTGGCCACATGGTGATGAGTGGGAGATGTAGTCCTGTCCTCGAAAGTTGGAACTTCTGAAATCTTAGCAACTTGAGCAGTATTCTTCAGTTTTAATTCCCATCTCTGAATGGACTAAATTGAGACCTTCTTCATGTGGTGAAGAGGGGTCCCTTTGGAGAAGTTGAACAGCTGAGGATTTAACTCATGGAGGAGGAGAGAGATGATCCTGGCAAAATTGGGGGTTTTGACACTGTCCTTGATTTTTTCAAGAATCACCAACCCAAATTGGAACTGTTTGCGGCAGACTATAGCTTGCATAATATCAAAGAAGTACAAAGGAATATCTCTTATAGAATTAGTCTTGCAGAGCAAGATTTTCCCGATGACATCAACAAGAAATTTTCCCTCTGCATTCATATCTGAGCATTTGATGTACTGAGTTTCAGCCGGAATACCACAGAATAGGCAAGTTCTATCAGAATCGTCTGCATCTAGGTCGTCTTCTTTGTCCACTATCGGTAATCTGAGAAGTTGAGAGACGATAGTCATTGTGAGTTTGATTTTCATACCTTTCACTTTGGATTTCAGAATTTGTCCATTTCATTTGACCTTGAGGTTCTTGAAGAATTCTGCTACTTCAGGGAGAAGGATTCTGCACGGTTCTTGCAGGATGAAAGATTGCCCTGTGGTGTCAAGTAGAATCAACAAATTGTGGAAATCATCCGAAAGTTCCGCAATCCCTGCGGCAACTAGTTCCGATCCCACACCGATCTTGGAGGAGGCGGCCATGATCCTTGCTTGATGGGAAGAGAGGAGGATGATGCGGCTCTGCAATTTCTTGAAGGAAGATGAAACGGCAGCCGGGTACACGATAGATTGAAATGATTTCGTGTAGAGAGATTTTTGGAAATTCGTATTCATAAACCGTAGGTTTAAGTCTAGTTAATCGAGAAGGAAATAACTTAAACCATAAAAAAGGCAGCATAAGCCTTGGTTGGCGTATAAGAAAATTTAAAAACCAAGGAGGCACATACACGAGAGATAAAAGATGTACTCGAGTAGATCGGGAGTTACTCGAGTAGGTCAAGTCTATCTCGAGTCAGAAAGAGAAAAAAATTTTGAAATGCCAAATTTTGACTAACCCTTTAATTTTCCCTGCTTTCTTGAAATCCAAACTTCTCTAATCTTCTTTATTGAGCATCCCAAGTTCCGTTTTGAAGAATGAGAACTTGGTCTCGTCCAGCGGCTTCGTGAAAATATCTACAACTTGCCTGTCTGTGGAGACATATTGGAGATCTATATCCCCATGTTCTACATGCTCCCGGATGAAATGATACCTTAGCTCGATATCCTTTGTCCGGCTGTGCGAGACTGGATTGTTGGCTATTGCAATTGTGCTGGAAGAGTCGCAAAATAATGGGACATTCTTGAACTTCATGTTGTAATCCTCAAATTGATTCTTTATCCAGAGTAACTGTGCATAACAATTGCCTGCAGAGATGTACTCTGACTCAACCGTTGAGATTGCGACACAATTCTGCTTCTTACTACTCCAGGATATTAGCCTTCTTCCAAATAATTGGCAAGTCCCAGAGGTGCTTTTCCTGTCATCTTTGCTTCTTGCAAAATCTGCATCTGAAAAACCAATTAGTTTGCGGTCATTACTTCTTGGGTACCATAATCCAAGATTTGGTGTACCTTTAAGGTATCTCAAAATCCGCTTTGCATCAGCATAGTGAGATTCCTTAGAGTTCACCTGAAATCTAGCACAGACACATGTTGAAAACATTATGTCGGGTCTACTGGCTGTAAGGTAGAGCAAGGATCCAATTATGCTTTTGTACTTGGTTTCATCAAAAGGTTTTCCTTTTTCATCCTTGTCCAGAGACATAGTTGGGCCCATTGGAGTTCTCATAGAGGTTGCGTTCTCCATTCCGAATTTCTTAATCAGCTCTTTGGTGAACTTGGTCTGCGAGATGAAAATTCCATCTTCAGATTGTTTCACCTGAAGCCCTAATAAATACTTCAACTCGCCCATACTGCTCATTTCAAACTTCCATTGCATAAGTTTTGAGAACTTTTTGCAGAGGTTGTCGTCTGTAGAGCCAAAAATAATGTCGTCGACATAGATTTGCACAAGCAAAATCTTGCCTTTTATTTCCCTAAGAAATAATATCTTGTCTATCTTTCCCCTTGTGAACTTGTTCTCAAGTAGAAAGCTAGACAACGTCTCATACCAAGCTCTAGGAGCTTGTAGCAGACCATATAGGTCCTTGTGCAGGAAATAGACATAATCAGAAAAGTTAAGATCAACGAAACTTGGAGGTTGTTCCACATACACTTCCTCCTTTATGTTACCATTTAGGAAGGCAGACTTCACGTCCATCTGATAGACGGTGAAGCCTTTGAGTGCAGCATATGCTAGGAACAACCTTATTGCCTCCAGCCTTGCCACTGGAGCATATGTCTAGTCGAAGTCGAGTCCTTCTTCCTGACGATAACCTTTAGCGACAAGTCTGGCCTTGTTCTTTATGATCGTCCCGTCCTCGTCCATCTTGTTCCTGTAGACCCATTTTGTTCTAATGACGTTCTTTCCTTTGGGTCTTGGAACAAGTTCCCATACATTGCAGTGCTTGAACTGATTTAGTTCTTCTTCCATAGCCAGTATCCACGATACGTCCGAGTTTGCTTCCTCAAACTTCTTCGTTTCAACCTGTGAGAGAAAACTCAAATATAAATTCTCATTAGTTGTACCTCTTCGAGTTCTGACACCGTCCCGGGGATCTCCTATGATCTGGTCCATGGGGTGATCCTTCAGATGTCTGAGCTCTAAAGTTCTTGCATCTGGATTATCTTCAATCACCGGAGTGACTTCTTTAACTTGGACGATCTCTTCATTTTGATCATCTACCTCCCCAATAGGGGTTGGAGTGGTGATCTTGAAGAATGTTTCATCTTTTTCCCCATTGGGCTCTTTCAGATTGATTTCATCTAGCTTTGCACCTGCATCGTCAATGAGCACACTAGACGGATTGCTTTGCAGTAAGCTCGTCTCATCAACTACAACTTGTATTGATTCTTCTACCACCATGGTTTTTCTATTAAATATTCTATATGCCTTACTATGGCTACTATAACCTACAAAAATACCTTCAAAATTGTTTTCGCTGAACTTGGTGGTATGATACTTACCATTATTAAGAACGAAGCATTTACAGCCAAAGATTCTAAAGTATGAGATGGTTGGCTTCCTGCCCTTTAGAAGTTCGTAAGGTGTCTTATCGTGGTTTTTGTTTATGAGTGCTCGATTTTGCACGTGGCATGTAGTGTTGACGTCTTCAGCCCAGAAGTACTCTGAAAGTGAAGCATCACTCAACATTGTCCTGCAGGCCTCTATGAGTGTTCTATTCCTTCTCTCAGCCACTCTGTTTTGTTGTGGAGTACGAGGAGAGTAAAACTCATGAAAGATACCTAAGCTTTCACAGAATTCTGTCATCGCCCCAGATTTGAACTCTGTTCCGTTGTCACTTCTGATTCTGACTATGGAGCAGTTGTGTTCATTCTGGATTTTCCTGACAAAATTAGTAAAGATGTCAAAGGTATCTGACTAGTGTTTTAGAAAGAACACCCACACAAAGCGCGAGTAATCATCAATAATTACCAACGTATAATCCTTACCTCCTAAACTTCTAATTTTCAGTGGACCAAACAAGTCCATGTGCAGTAGATGAAGACATCTATTAGAATCTTTGCCAATAATGCTTTTAAAGGTAGCCCTTGTTTGCTTGCCTTTTACACATGCATGACAAGGTCTATCTTTGACGTACTTGACATTTGGGGCGTCATGTACTAAGTTCATTGAAAATAATTTGTTTATAGTTTTGGAATTAATATGTGCACGTCTCTTGTGCCATTGGTCACCAAGAGACGCACTATCATTCGCTAAAAAGCACACTGGTGTAGAGGAATCTATACAAATGAAATTCAAACAGAAAATATTCCTGCTTCGAGTGTCGGATAGAATCATTTCCATAGTGTCAACGGATTTTATCAAGCACTTATCAGCATGGAATTCAACTATGTATCCTTTATCACAGAGTTGGCTTATGCTTATGAGATTGTGTTCCAATCCTTCGACATAAGCCACATCCGAGAAGGATACATTGCCGTTAGTAATCATACCATATCCTCTTGTAATTCCACGGTCTGAACCTCCAAAGATGACCTTTGGTCCGTTCACAACTGGAGTAAAGTTCTGAAAAAGGCTTCTAGTCCCGATCATATGCCAAGAGCATCCGCTGTCCAAATACCAGATTGGCATTTTGTTGGCCTTTGGACATACCTGCAATCATAATCAATTTTCCTTAGCAACCCAAACACATTTGGGTCCTTGATCTCGGGTTAGAGTACTCACCCTACGAGTGTTTACATTATGAGCGGTCTTTCTCATATTGCTAACATGAGGAGTTGCACTCCTCTTGGCCGAAATTTTCAAGGGAAAATTAGGTTTCAATCTTTCTAATTATCTCATAAGAAAGCCTCCTTATATAAGAGTTACAAACAAGCCTTAACCCTTCATGATGGAGATGTAATCTCATCCATCCGAATGGCTAAATGCACACAAACATTAAAATTGTTCAAACATGCAATGAATATAAAATAGAGTGCAAGAAAAGGAAATAAATAAGGCTAATGCTTTGCAGTGGCGGTAGCACGCCGCGGGCAGAAGTTGTAGCGTAGCCTTCCGTTAGCGTCATCGTGCCGCCTCACGTCCTTGAGTTGTATTGCCTTATCAACCGGATCATCATCAGCATCGTCAACATCATCTTCAAATGGTGGAGGATGGGGCACGCCATCACTGCACTTGCTATAATGTTTTTATCTTTCTTGTCTAGTGAGATAAGTGCAATCTCGTCCTTGTCTAAATCCATCAGCTTCTTTGAAACCTTCTTAGTAGGATCTATAGTGGAGATAGTCGTAGGGATATAACGACCTTCTTCAACTATCATGAAGATCCTCGGATCCACAGCCTCCATGAAGAATTTAATTCTTTCTTTCCACATGGGAAAGTTGTTCTTGTTGCATAGGGGAAGCTTGGCAAAATCCTTTGCCTTGTCCATGGTAGATAGATCTCAAATGACAACTATTGCAGGAACTAATCAAGGTGTTAACCTTTTTGACGATCAACCTGCCTCTTATACCAATTGAAAGATAATAGTTGTCAACCTAAATCAGCTAGAGGGGGTGAATAGGTGAGTTGTGTGTCTTTTGTGGAATAAAAAAAATCTCAGAACAAAGCACAGATCTATCTACCAAATTATCACAGACGAGACAATATTTATAGTGGTTCCCCGATCTTGGGTACATCCAGTTTCCCTCACCGATCTAGCAATATACTAGGCTCGGCTACTCCACTATCTCGGATTGAAAATCAATCCTACCCTCGGAACAAAGTTCCTACAATCTCAATCCAACCAACTGGATCTACAACTCGGAAGCCAAAACTTCCTACAAACTCGGAGTTGAAAACTCCTACACTCGGAGAAAACTTCTACAAGAATGAAAATTATTTTAGAAAATACAAACAATGATTTCTCTGTCAGATCTGCAAGCAAGCAACCAGTATCTTCCTCTTGTAAGCTTTGCGGTACTTTCAGAAAGATGAAGAAAATCTCGGCAACAGATCTGGATTCTTCTTTGTCTTACACGATCGGGAAGAGGATGAGCAGTTGAGAAACGATCTCGATCTGTAAAACTTATTCAGTCTGATTTCTCTGAAAATCGAAACCCTTACCGGAGAAAAACAGCGGCGGCGGCGGCTTTCTTTCCGTGAAGAGAGAGAGAGAGGAAACAGCGACTTGGAGAGATAAACGACTGCAGAAATTTCTCAATAATTTTTTATCTTGAAAGCTTGTTGTTGTTAGGGTTTGTCGATTAGACAAGACCTTATATAATATTTTGAATAACGGTAATAATCAGTCTTAATGATATACACGTGGACCAATCATGTCACGGGATTTGAAAATCTGTCAATTATGGACTTAGAAGAATTTCGGAGAAAAGGAGGTGATATACACGAGTAGGTGTATAACTACTCAAGTAGGTAAAGGACTACTCGAGTAAGTAAAGGAATGTTACTCGGGTATATAATTCATGACTACTCGAGTAGGTTGAAGACAACTACTCGAGTACATATAATCAACTACTAAAGCACTTAGAAGATCTACTCGAGTATACAGAAAAGTTTCACGGGAAGTGGAGTTGAACTACTCGAGTACAAGTTGTACGACTCGAGTAGGTGAGAAAAACTACTTGAGTGGTTTGATGAACTACTCGAGTGAAAGGACTTCGAAAAATTTTTGAACACTGGAAAATGAGCTACTCGAGTAGTCAGACTGAACTACTCGAGAGGATAAAATCTACTCGAGTATATGGAAAAGACTTACTCGAGTAAATGACAGAATATTTTTAGGAGAAGAGAAATTTAGTTTACTCGAGTATGAAACTTGAACTACTCGAGTAGTAAGTGAACTACTCGAGTATATAACTTATACTACTCTAGTATATAGAAAATTTACTCTTGAGATAGAAAACAGTTACACGAGTCAGAATCAATAACCACTCGAGTATATATATACTCACTCGAGTGTTTTACTTAGAAAAACTTGGAGAGTGAAATCTGTGCAACTCGAGTAAGAAGAATGATCTACTCGAGTAGTTAAGTAAGCTACTCGAGTATGAGAATTTTGACTCGAGTATAAAGCAAGTAATTCACTCGAGTAGTTAATGACCTACACGAGTAGAATACTTAGAAAAATTTTCAAGGTGAAAATTCTTTCTTCTTAGGTAAAAGCAGCATTCAACTCTATTCTCATAGTCCAAGTGCTTGAATATGAAGTGTATCCCAATAGAGAGGCTACACATGGGTCAACACTTTTGATCATACAATGAGGGATTACATTGCATGGTCCTGTGTTTGGTGACCCATTGTAGACTGACATTGGTCTACACTTCCCATTGGAATCCTGCAACCACATAACTCAAACAAAGCATCAAATACAACCTAATTCATCTTAGTTCCAGGGTGACTTCATCAAATCTGGGTTAGTGTGGATATAGTACCCAACATCTCCAACTCATCCTTTGCATGTATTCAAGTTACATAAAGCCCTCTATGGTCTAAAGCAAGCTCCAATAGCTTGGTATAAGACCCTAGCAAGCTTTTTATTAGAGCATAAATTCATTAGAGGCATAGTAGATAAAACACTTTTCACTAGACATCATAAGGACCAAACCTTGTTAGTATAAATATTTGTGGATGACATCATCTTTGGGTCTACTGATTCAAAATTATGCGAGAGATTTTCTGACCTCATGCATTCCAAATTTGAAATGAGTAGCATGGGTGAGCTTTCCTATTTCCTTGGTCTCCAAATGAAATAGCTCCCTGATGGCATTTTCATCACCCAAACTAAATATGTTAAAGAGCTAATAAAAAAATTTGTGATGGCTGATGCCTCAGTAAAGAAAACACCTGTGGCTACAAATTTTGTGATTGACTCTGATGCATCAGGGAAACTTGTAGATCAAAAAATATATATGGGCATTGTTGGGTCCCTACTGTATCTCACAGCTAGCAGACCTGATATCATGTTTGCCACATGCCTTTGTGCTAGGTTCCAGGTGAACCCAAAAGAATCTCACCTTATTTTCCTAAAAAGGATTTTGAGATATATAAAGGGTTGTCCAAGTCTAGTCCTATAGTATCCAAAAGAGTCAGAATTTGATTTAACTGGATATTTTGATGCTGACTTTGTTGGATGCAGAGTGGATAGAAAAAGTGCCTCAGGAACTTGCTAGTTCCATGGTATGAGATTAGTGTCCTGGTTTTATAAAAAAACAATCATCTGTGTCAACCTCCACTGCTGAGGCAGAATACATTGCTGCTAGTATCTGTTGCTCACAAATGCTGTGGATATAAAACCAACTACTAGACTTTGGTCTCAACTTAAATAATTCAAATCTACTTTATGATAACACAAGTTCTATAGCCATTGCACAGAATCCAGTCCATCACAGTAGGACAAAGCATATTGACATTAGGTATCATTTCATTAGAGAGTGTGTAGATAAAAATAAAATTAATCTTGTCTATATCTACACTGATTTACAAAAAGCTGATATATTCACCAAACCTCTAGATGAGAAAAATCATGTATTCTTTATAAATCAGCTTGGAATGATAAATGGAGAAGATTTAGTTTAAGTTCTGTCTGCACTCGATGAATTTTCCAAAGTTCGTCGAACGGAGTTGGACGAACCGAGGAAAGTTTGAGAGTTCTTCGTCGAACAGAGCTCGACGAACTCTCTGTGAGTGAAATAATTTTTGTCGACCGGAGATCGACGAACTTGCTTCAGAAGATATTCGTCGAACGGCGCTCGACGAATTATCATCAATTCTTTAGGATGAGATCGACGAATTATTTACTTCTAAATCATTTCGTCGAACTCAATTCAAAAAACTGTTTTTGTTTTCGTGGAACGGAGTTTGTCGATTCATATTCTAGAAAACCTTATATATAGGATTTCTTCGACCTCCATCCCGCGCTTTCTGTTCTCTTGCACTTGATCGCCGTTTCATTCTTTTGCAGGTGATTTCATGTCGATTCCAGCAGGAGCTCTAGCCGCTATGAAGTTTGACACCGGTTTTGATGTCGACTTCGAATTATTCCAGCACTCGGATCCAATCTTTCTATATATTCTAGAACTTCTAGAAGAATAGAACTTGAAGAACCTAATGAATACTAGGATAAAGTTGGCATGAATAGAAATCCGAGAATGGGTCTATACTTCATCCACTTTTGAATACAATACTATGACAAGATCAATCGCGGGTAACATTGTCTCCTTAACTCCCGCAGTTTTAAATAAAATCTTTGGTTTGACAGATGGAGAAGAGGAATTAGAAATTGATTCTAAAGAGTTTGATATGATGCAAAATCTGATGGGTTATGTTGGTGACAACCCAAATAAATTGTTGAAGAAGCATCTGTCTGCAGCATACAAGTTTCTGGCAGACATTATTAGGAAGGTCTTGCTTGGCAAGCATACTGCCCATGACTACATCAGAAGGCATCAGTTCTTGGTCATGTGTGCAGTGATAAATAAGAAGCAAGTGGATTGGGCTCAGATCCTCTTTGATCTGATAAAGAAGAAAAATAATAAGAAAGAAGTGTATTTTGGAAGGATCCTAGGGATCTTTCTCAAGGAGAAGACTGCTGAATCCCTAGTCTCCCAGACCATATTCATTAATGCCAGCAAAAGGCTTACATGTGCCTTGTTTGGAAGATGGGAGAGGACCATACCTAAGCCTTCCAAGGCTTCTACCTCTTCCACCCCAGCTTCTGAAGGCACCAGGGCTGTTAAAACCACTCCCCAAACTACTGAAGAGATTCATCCAACACCACCATCTCTTCAAGCCCCCCTTCCAGCAAACAAATCCATCCCTCTGCCCCACCTCCATCATCATCTTCAAGCCCCCCTTCCAGCAAACAAATCCATCCCTCTGCCCCACCTCCATCATCCCCTACTCAACCTCCTACTCCACCAGAATCTCCACATGCTTCACCAGCACCAACTCCTCCATCATCTCCACTTCCACCTCATTTATCCTCCATACCATCTTTCAATATACCTCCATCACCTCCCAATTTCCCCTTTCCTCCAGATACACATATGCTAGATGCCCTTCGTTCCTCCCTACCAACATCTACCATCCCTCAACATGCATCCCCTCTAGATGTTCACATACCAGATGCTCCACTACATATTCCTCCCATAGTTCCCAATTCTACACCTTCTGCAACACCATCTACCACTCCTCCATTGGACACATCAACAATTGCTTCTCTCATTTCCCTCCTCACTCCCCTTCTCCAAACACTAATAGCAGAGGCCATTACACCGCTTACCACTTTAATTACTACCCTATCTGCCTAGATCACTGCCCTCACTACTACCACATCTTCAGTTAGGGGCCTGGCTTCAGGTCCTACTGAAACCATACAGGGGGAGATGTCTGATGATAAAGCTGCAGTAGTTCCAGCAGTAGCAGATCCAGCAGCAGAGGCAGCAACCGTAGCAGCAGATTGTACAGAGTATATTGATATAGATGATATTGATTTTATTCATTTTATTGATACAGATGACATGGACTTGGAAGAGTCGGTCTTTGAGAAAATAACTACTGGTGGTGATTTCATCATTAATCCCACAGTTGATTTAGAGAACTTGTTGAAGAATTTTGAATTTACAGTTTTGAGATGTCTTACATCAGAATATACTACTAAGCCATACTTGGCTATTGTACCATATACATCCCCAATAAGTCCACAAGTTGCAAAGCAACTTAGTGATAGTTTTGTTGTTCCTGAGTCCAAAGTTATTCCAGCTCCTTCAGAAATTTCTTCTGCTCATAGTTATGTTATGGATGACTCTCCATTGCCAGAACTAGATGATGTGATCTTGGCTGACATTAAATAAGAGGAAAAGGCAGCTGCTGAAAGCACTGTCAGAGTTGATGACACTCTAACTTCTTCTATGGCTTTGTATCCAGTTCCTGTTGATATTCCTGCTCAAGCTCCTTCTCAACCTGATAAGCCTATCATTTCTGCTGAGGCACTGAAGGCTCTGAATGCTTTATATGATAATCCTCAAAGATCTGATGATAAGGATAGTGATGATGAGGATGATGATGGATCTGATGATGAACAAAAGAGGAAGCCAGTATCCAAGAAAAGAAAAGCTCCTCCTCCTCCTACTCCTAAGCCTAATCCAAACAATGACACTCCTTATTAAATTCTTCAAAATATAACACCATATAAAGGGATGTCAGCTTGGATGTGGCTGTCCAAGAATCAGCAGAAGGAGAGGAAGAAAAGCAGAAGATACTCTCCTCCTTCAGTTCAAAGATACAGAAAAGATCCACCTCCTCCACCTACTCCAGCTGTGGGTGCTTCTGGTTCTAGTTCTCAAAGATCTGCCCCTATTCATACATATCAAAGACATCAAGGCAGATCTTATTATGAAAGCAGATAGCACAGGCAATATTCTTCAGGAAAGCAATATCAGCAATAGCATCAACATCAACAACAGCAGCAAACGTTCTCTGCAGATCGAAGAGATGAAAGTCCTAAAAGACCACCCTCTCCTCCTCTCCCTTTTGAAGATCCTGAGACAGCTACTACTTCTAGAATGGCCAAGTTCCAGGAATTGGTAGGCCTTTCTATGATCAACAAAGCCAAAGCTGAGGGAAAGGATCCTTCTGAATACTCAACAATGTCAAAGTACAGGAAAGACGAACTGAAAATATTTGAAAAGGCAACCAAGTTCTTTAATGTAGATGACTACATGAAGCTGCACCCAGAAGTAGTTGTCCCCAGGGCTACATCATTGAAGATTATAGGGGCTGCTGACATGACAATGACCAAAGTGCAAGCTTCAAATCCTAATAGAGAAATACTGTTTACAATGCCAGGAGACAAGGGCAAGGATGCAATGCCAAAGGAAAAGAGGCAGAAGAAGTGATCTTGAACTCTCTTTATCTTTCTGCATTAATTATAACTACTTTATATTTTCTGAACAAAGCTCATGTATATATATATATATCTGTTGCATGTGTTATCTATCTCTGCCAGATATATGTTTTTTTTTGCTTTGTTTATTTTTAGTTTAAGTCTGCGTCTATGGTTAGTAATCTCACCCAAATAGGGGGAGATTGTTGGATCCCTAGTTTGATTTGGGTTAGGTTCACTAACTTAGGATCATGTGACCCACAATGTATAACCAGGGTCATACTTGTGTCTTAGAGTCTAGGCCAAGTCCTTAGAGTCATCATCACATGAACCAGCTATCAACAAGACTGCCAGAGACTCAAGACTTAGAAGATTTCAAGACTCTGTAAAGTGAGTTCGACGTTCGTCGAACTCAGGTCGACGATTGTCGTGCTCAGCTCGATGATCTCAGAGTAAATTCTCTGAGCTGAGCTCGACGAACTATGTACTCAGGTCGACAAAACTTGGACACTGCAACAACACTTCAAGTTCAGAAAACATCAAGATATTCTAAGTCCTTAGTATCAGACTTTGGTCGACGAACTTAGTTCTCAGCTCGATGAACTCTATTCTTTAGTCGATGAATCTTTGGACTACTATAGCATTCTATCAAGAATGTGTTCTCTAGTCTCAGGTCGACGAACTCAGTTCTCTGCCCGATGAATTCTGGAATTATCTACTTCAACAACTTAGAACCAGAAGACTTGTGTCAACACTCAGAGTATATGTCGACACAAATTGAGTCGACACTAGAAGAACTTGTGTCGACACCCAGATCATCAGTCGACACTTTGGAAAGGTTATGTCGACACCACACAGAAGACTTGTGTCGACACACAGAATATTTGACAACTCCAGAATAGTTGCTAAACTCCAGTCGACGAACACATTTACCAGCTCGACAAATTTCAGACACAGAATAGGCAAAGCTCAGAAGAGACAGCAGTTCAATTTCCAGCTCGATGATCATGGAACTCAGCTCGACGAACAGAAGTCGTCTGGACGACGAACACAACATCTCAGCTCGATGAACTGTGGACTCAGTTCGATGATTTTGTCAACTGTTCGACGATTCCAGAATAAGTCATTTCCAGCCCTATCCCCATGGTTATTGCGATAATTCCTGAGTAATAAATGCTCTAACATTCTCTGAATATAACCGTTAGAGGAGCATTGATTAGGATATTCTCCAGGATTATTGCTTGCCATTTTTCCACGGGATAGTTTGGGAAATTATTCAATGTTGCTTATTCTCTAGGCCATCAGCATTGAATGAAGAAGGAATTCAAAATTCGAAAGACCAATTTCCCCAGGAAAATATAAAAAGTGATTTTTTTCTCTTTTCTCAGTTAGATAACAAACAGATACACAGACAGACAGACAAAAAAACATTATTCCTATTTTTCATCAGCATTCTCATTCTGTCAGTAATTTGAAGAAGAAGAAGCAAGAAGAACACCATTTTCAAATCAAGAGTCTTCCTGTTCTTCTTCTCCAGGACCTTGCTAAGACATTCAAGCACCATCAGTCTAAAGCTCCTGGATCAAGTCTCTCAATTGAAGGCCTATCACCATGTGCAAAGCTCCAGTTCTCCTGAACTCTTCTACATCTCAGGGGGAGCTTTGACAACATCACTGAATCCACATAGTCTTCTCATTGTGATTGAGAAAATAAGACTTTCATCACTCTCTCATCCCCACCTCTGTAAAGGATTATCATCTCCCTTCAAAAGTGATTCCTGGTTACAAGTCACCTGATCAAAAGACTTGAGGATTTGGTTTTTGAGCACCTGATAAAAAGCTCATTGGTGCCAGTCACCTGATCAAAAACCTGAGTGTATTCCTACGAGGGTGGTAGAAGAGTGGATGTACCCAGGTTGGGGAACCACTATAAAATTTCTTGTGTCGTCTGGTTGCCCCTTTTCTTTTCGTTCTTGTTGTGCTTGTGTTTTTAGGACTGTTATGTGCTTATTTACTTTAGTTTAATTCTGCACCTTTTAATTACAGCAGAAGCTGTAATAATTTTATAAGGACCTACAAATACTCTATTCACCCCCCCCCCCCCCCCCCACCCCCGCCCTCTAGAGTATATTAGATCTAACACATCACTTTCATCCACCATCTTCCTTGTCAGGGCCTCATTACTTTACCGCAGCGCTTCGATCACCGCTTCGCTCTGGGCACCAAAAGACTCACGCTATGACTGGGGAGTCAACCTCGTCGCAATGCATTTAGGCGGCATTCTATAGAATAAATAGATATCTAATCAAACCTTTCCTAAGACATCACAAACTGGGAAGATATTCCCTTAGCAACTGTTTCGGATTCATATTTTACCGATACGAACAAACGACCAATCAAGGACCTAGCTTACGACACCGAAGTTAGAAAACTCGAATACCCTGACTCAGATCAGATCAAGAACGAACAAACTCCGATCAGATCGGAAAAGAAAAGATACTTGCTCTTGCTATTACCTTGCTCTAGGAAATCATAAAATGATGTTATGCTTCTAACTTGTGCCTATAATATGAATGTATGAATGTTTAAATTTCATCTCAAATCATGGGTGTACATATGTAATCATGCAGATCTTTAACTTGGCACGTGTGCTTATGCGATGGTACGTTATGTATGCAGTGTTATGCATCCTAAAAAGGTTGTAATGCATGTTATGAGGAGCGTACACATACAATGTTATGCATCCCATACTACATAATATTGTATGCAATGAAGAAAGTAAACGTGCTAATGGGCATCCATGTGATGATGGTTATGCATCTCATACTACATAACTGTCACATGTTGCTACCTATGGTGAATCCATATACAAACACATATTATGCATCTCATACTACATAATATGCCTCGTATACTTCTTATCATACTATGAGTGTTGTGTTCGTGCTTCCATCAAGATCTACTGATGAGATATTAGTATATGTATGCAATGAAATGATACGATTAGAGTTTTATTTAAGGGAAAGTTGTTCGACTAGCTCGCCAAACCAACCAACCTTCTCGCAAAACCTGGCTTTGATACCAACTGTCACGCATTGCATTTTCTCTGTATTCAAAAATACGTTAAAGTAGAGAAAATAAGCATCATGATGCCATGCAGTGAAGGGGACAATTGCAGACGCTCAGGCAACCCGTCCTCAAATTTACTTCATGTAAAAGATTTACGAAATTTAGTTAAAAACAATGCATATAAGTTATTAGAGTTAATGACCGTGTCCCTCGGTCGGGTGGAACACTAGTCCATAGGTGAGAAAATATATAGGTTTTACGCGGCGGAAAATACTGAGTTGATTCATTTGTTAACCTATATGAGAAGGAAGGTCTAGTATTTCGAAACGATGATGTGTCTTCCACATTTAATATATATAAAGTACTACTATAGCGCATAAAAATAGTAGATTTGGCAGTTAAAAGTCATGTCATGCTTATACTTCATAATGCAGTTTTGTATATTTTAAAATAACTAAATGCATCCTAACATAAATCCTTCCCAGAGAGCAAGTACAAACAGGTAAAAAGTAACAGCAGTAAAAGCAGCAAGTAGTCCACCACAAAAAAATCAAAGACTATGGGCGTCAACAACTGACACGAACCCATAGTAAAATCTGACAAGTCTAAACAAAGTCAACTACCTCAAGCTCAGAGGTGGAAGCAAAAGGCCGCAGCAACCCGCAGTACCAGAAGCACAATACGGTCAACTAAATCTGCTACTGCTCTGATCCTGAGGCATTCAAAAGAAGAACACCTCAGAAGTAAGTTACAAATGGTGCAAAGAATAAAGGCAGACTAAACAAACCTAAAGTGAAGGAAATTGTAAAGCAACTACAACAAAAGGGTCAGCAGCAGAGTAAAAGTAAGCAACGGTAAATCTAGCCGAGCAAGAGGGCTAATCACATCGTTAGGACAGAACAAGGTACTAACATCAGAAGTTCAAACTTTCATATTTTATAATATTCATGTTATTCATCAATAAAAATGAGACTGATCAGCTCAATAATAAAGAGTACTGTGCCGGGGAAAAAGGTCCACAACGCGCTCAAACCCAGCCAACAGGCACCATGCCGAGGGAGAAACCCCAACGCGCACAGACCAAGCCATGGTAATGTGCTGGGGATGAAAGTCCACAATGCGCACAGACTCAAGCATAAGGAATTATGCCGAGGGAGAAAAACCAACGCACACAGTTCATCTGTGTTTCTTTAGTTACATAATTATACAAGCAGAGTTCCTTTTTATCCCTCACAGACTCGCGGTTAATAATAATATGGACTGCATAAGGACATTTCAAGGGTCAAACCAAGTGTAGTATAAACAATACAATGAGACGCACAAGGTATCGCAACGATCAACATGACACGATAAGTAAGGTGGCAAGGCAACCAAATTTGATTACCAAATCTATAGGACGAGAATTAGGGGGTAATGGTTCAATGAATTGACTAGAAATTTATAGACAAGTTCTAATGAATTTTATAGATAAGTTTCAACAAAATAATAACATGACAACTCAATGAAAATCTGGCAAAATAAAGAGGAAGGGAGCAAGATAGAGGGCAAGAACACAACTTGCCTCGTTTTTACCGGAAAAATCCCCCGAATCACCCCACGTAGCAGATCGGGGCAGAAGAAGACAGGAGGAGTCGAAATCTGAACAAAAATGGCCGAAATAGAGGTTATGGCCGAAAAATCATAACGAGAAAACTCAAGAAATGGGGAAAAATTTACCACGATGGCATAGCTCTCGACGAGAGCTTTCCATATCTACGATCGGTTGGAAATTTCGAGCACCGGAGCTCCGCCGGCGGCCACCGGAAGATTCCCGACTTAGAGTTCTGTCGTCACTAACGCCCTCTAGTTCGGCCAAGAGAAGAAGAAGTAGAATAAGTTTTATCTCTTTGTTTATAACTATCCTAAGTATAAGATTATATATATATATATTTTTCTTGTCTAAAACGGACGATTTACGAGCGAGTGTGCGGATGATGAAAATAGATGTTTAGGATGGCTTTAAATCGAAAAGTGTCCACCATGAAAGTTTTAGATCACATCGAGACGAACAAATTTCATGTTAACATTTTTCCATACAACATCGTTTTGACTCTCAAAACGACGCCTGAACGTAAGAAGGAATAAAACTTCTCGGGATGAATAAACAGTACTCGAGACGAGAATACAGGTACTCGAGAAGTAGAAAAAGGCTACTCGAGTACTAAAATTTAGTACTCGAGTACTAAAAATTTAGTACTCGAGAACTACAGTCAATACACGAGAGGCAGGAAAATTCACACGAGTAAAAATTTACATGAACAGTACTTCACTCGAGGATTAAATAACTGCTGGAAAATTAGGAGTGTTACATTCCTGGTTCCAATGCGGTGGCTTCTTGTTTAGGAAGCAAGGGGATTATTGTTTCAGGATTGCCCGGGAACGGAGCTGGTTCAGTAGGAGCAGCGGAAGTGGTTAGACATGATCAATTTCTTTAGAGGTCGAAGAGGATCAGCAACCCACCAACTCGATATAGCGAAGGGAAAGCAATGAGCCTTGTCTCATGTTTCCTTGCAAACCCTCAGGTAGAGCAAGTACCTTCTATCTTTGATGACATCACTAGAGTCAAGGAGGTGAATGACAACAAGGCTGAGGAGTTGACTACTCTCAGAGGTGACGAGGTTTTGGCCCTTATCCCCAAGGTCATTGGTGATACTCCTGTGATGCACGAGTGTAGGTCGAAGAGGAAGAAGAAGGCAGAGGGAAGCATGGCTCCTTTTGGGAGATGATGGAGGGATCCCTCATGGTCCAGGATATGCAGGGTAGGGACTATGTCTTGGACATCTCCTCGAAGGTGTTATCGGAGGGACCAGGTTCAAGGTTATGGGAGCTGCTGGAGTTGTTCACCACTTCTCACTTCAAGAGGGAGTGTTGAAAATTGTGAAGTGAAATTGGGTGATTGGAGGACTTGGGCAACCTATCCGTGCGGACTACACGGACAGGGTTGGCAGACAGCCAGGTCGGCAGGGCTGTTGTAGACGGCTTGTTCTGTGGCGGCCTAGGAGGTCTGTTCGCGCGTACTACGCGAATAGTAGCGGCGGTTTGCCAGGCTGGCTTATGCTTAGCAAGCAGTTGGATCCTAGGAGGTAACCGGGCGGTTAGAGACTCTATTCGCAGAGTCCGGCAAGATGCGTACTGGACTAGAGCTTGGCAGACCGACTTGGCAGAAGTCTTGGTCTTGCTCTAGTGAAGTGGAAAGTGAAAGTTGTGGAGGTCTCCAGTCAGTGCGGACTGGTGCTGGAGTTCGCTGGGGCAGGCGGACTGGTTCTAGGGTCCGCCAGTAAGTGCGGACTGGCCCTTGAGGCTAGTGGAGGGGACTTGGTTGGTTCTAAATCAAGTAAAGGTTTGGCTCAGTCCGGGGAGATCCCGTAGTGGAGCACGAACTGCTTCTCAGTCCGCCGAGCTCGGCTGCAATGTCGTGTGCCTTAATTGCAAGCTTGGAACATGCAGACTGGAGATTATGTCCGCAAGGGCATGCAGACTGGAGCTACGTCTGCTGAGTCTGACAGTTGCCTTGCTGGCGTAGTTGTGGACTCAGGATATACGGACTGGAGCAGTTTGTGGGATATGCGGACTGGAGGTATCCGCAGTATAAGCGGACTGCCGCTGAGTCTGGCAGTTGCCTTATGGCAAGGCTGTGGGCTCGGGATAAGCGGACTGGAGCTGTGTCCGTGGATAGGCGGATAGTTGTTGCAGAGTTCGGCTGTGGCGATCTTGGTTTAGCCTTTGGCGACAAGGCAGACTGGTGTTGTTGTCCGACCTTGGTGAAGCAATGGTGAATTGGCTATCCTGCACAGGTCGCGGCGGACTGGAATTTATCCGTGGTTTGCGGAGACTTGTTCTTGCTACGGGATGAGGCGGTGATCCTATCGGCTAGGGCGGTGACCACACTCCTCATCGTGCCTATAAATAGGACCCATGTCACATCAAGAAGTGAGAGTGAATAAACAGTATGTGAGAACGCAAACAGTTGTTGCGGACTGGTTTTTAGTGTGCGCACAGTTTGATAGAGTTGACCGTTTTATGCTGTGCAGGTTGTGAGGATAGCACTGGAAAGCCGGGACTTGGCTTTGATTGTGGTCAGGGATAGTACAGACTCTGCAGTTCAGCAATAGGCGGTAAACAGCCGGTTGCGGATAGTGACCCGGCAGTTTTCTCTTTGGCAACCTATTTCCAGGGTTCAGTAGGTCGCCTGCTTCAGGCTGCCTGTTCAGTTCGGCATCATAGCTTGTGCGGTCTGACGGCTAGGTGAACTTGCGGTCAGGTAGCTTGCATATCGGCGGCTAGAGGTTAGCATTGGAATAACTGGCAGTCCGGGAGGCTTGGGTTGCGGTCTGACAACCTGGCGGACTGTACGGACTCCTTAGCAGTAGATCTGGCGGCCTCGTGTTTGAGTCCGCGCGGCTTGACTTGTCTTGGTTTTTTTAATTGTCTCTGCTCTCCCTGTGGTGGTTTTGGCCAATCATGTCTTATTATGTATGCCTCACCTTATAAAGAAGATTGAAGTTATCAATAAAGACTTTTGTTGCTGCATGTATTTCTGGTTGTGACTATCTTTAGTTGAGATAACCCCTACTCATTTCAAGATCCGAAAAATTCAACAAGATCCATAGAAAGCAATATGTTCTTGTTGCAGCAGTAGAAGGATAGAAGAAAAGAAGAACATTAGAAGATCTATTGTCGATTCTATCAGAATGTGATGTCTTTTTATATCTTGTGTGTTTTGTTCTATCATTTGAGTATATCCTTTTTAAATAAATTTGAATTTCTCTTCTTTATAGAAACTTTCATCAGAAGGAATTGAATTATATTCTTCTAATTCTGCTTGAATTAAATCTCGACATATTCTTCAAAATCATTATACATAAACTCTTTTGAATTTGGTGGAGAAATCTTTTCATTAAACCTTCTTACAATAGCTAAAAATATTTGAAAGAATTTCATAACATCTTCCTGCAAATAAGCCAGGAAAGATCCTCTGCTATTTTCAAATTAAGCTTTACTCGACACTACGTTGACTTCAAGTAGAAGGCTCGTCAATTTCTAATGCTGTGAGTAGGCGAATATGCTCGGCCACTGGAACGGTGGAGAAAAAAATCGTCCGGCAGGAATGGCCTTGCTCCAGCAGCCACTATGTAACACCTCCCCTATAATGACCGTATAATATGGGTCCGGCCGGGGCCCCACAACATACGGACGCCACAACTTTAGCATTAAAAGATGATATAACTACCCAATCTCAAAACTCAATATCAAACAACAGCGGAAACAACAAACAAGACTAGAAGTTATCCACATAAACAAGAGTATCGAAACGGCCTTATGGCCTTACAACAATTGTGAGTCCAAACTACAAAAAGTTAACATCAATAATAATGTGCACAAACACTCCTAGGCTACCGCGGCATGCAAGCCGGAAAAAAAAAAGCATCAAACATACAGAGCCACCAAAAATATAGCTAATGCAAAACTGGAAACACTTCATGAGGCTTAGGCATTATTGGCCGGCGAGCTAGCTCCCGCTTGCGATCCTTGCCCTGTAAAAATTGGTTGTAACATGGTTCAGCAAAGGCTGACCTCAAACTGTGTAACAAACACATCTCCTCCTGGCTGCCCCTAACGGACCACAGGGTACCCCTCCAACCTGCAAGTCAGCACTTCGTATACCATATACATAAACAGGTAAAGTACTAAAAGAACATGCTTGGATGTCTCAAACAACATGCACGTTTTCTATGTTGAACATATAATAAAAAGGGGCCTACTATGCAGCATGTATGCAAACCCGAGTTTCACCCAAGGCACCATATCGTGTATGCTTCTAGCACATCATCAAACATCTGGGTACCTTCACTTTCCCCATTGGAGTTAAGCCACAAACAAAAAGGGGCACTATAATTCCCCTAACGGCAAACAAGCCGCCACACAGAACTCTTGTCAAGGCCCCACTCGCTCATGGTCTTATACCCGGGCTTGCCTGCAAGCTCTGACTTCTTATGTCAGGATTCCATCTAACACACTGACCGATTCTAAGAACCCTTGCTGGACCCTACCCGCTCATGGCCTCATTATCCGGGCTTGCCCCATGCTTAGCATTCTCGTCAGTCTCACATAAGGGGACTAGTCTCGCCGGGACACTCTCCACCCATGACTTGCACGTCACGGGATAGCCAGCCGACCACGGAGACACAGCTGCGCCTTAGCACATCACAATCCAATATCATTCCCACCCTAATCCCTCATTTGTACTACAATGTCCCCGTGCTCCAAGGAAACCATCTACCGCCAATGCGGAGCTAACCTTGTCCCCCAAGGAAACCATCTACCGTCATTGCCGAGCTAACCTTGTCCGGTTCTGGCTACACATACTCACTCAAGAAAAGGGGGAAAACAGAAACATCACAAACGGCATCTTGCCGCAACGGATTTCTACAAAATCTTTAAAGCTCGTATGCAACATAACCGAGTCAGACTAACAGTCGCGACCACAGATTCACTCACAATGCCTAATCCGCTAACGGAGCGGATCATTAATGTAAAAGCATGTCGGGGATGGACTCAATCGACCCAGAGGTTCCTCTTGAACCATGGCGACCAAAACCCCTCTCATTTGAGAGATTTGGTGCCCAAAAGCTTGAAATAAAAGATGCTAAACATGCATCCTAAAAGCAAAAGGAGAAGTGTCGTTACCTTACGACCCCTCTTCCTAGCCATGGAAACATAGCCGGATGAAAACCACCGCAATGGACTTGCCTCTGCGGATCCGGACTCAGCTCGTGATTTGGGGCTCCGAAACTTCTTCGGCAGCCGGATCTCTCCTTCACCTTCTTCCTTGCTCTCCCTTCTCTCTAGAACTTAGAAAGAGAGTACTTGATGAATAATGAGGGTTTCCAACCCTATTCCTGGACATAACTCAGCAAGTAAAGCCCTGGACCATCAGATCTATCTAAAAGGAAACGAACGGCCACGATCCGAACTGAAAATCAAAACACCTGGGCCGAACATGGCTTGCGACACGCCCGTGTCCAAGGCCGTGTACCTCAATCGACGCCGAAACCGTCGCACCCAGAAAAGTACACGACCTCTGAACACGCCCGTGTCAAAGATGACACGCCCGTGTCACGCAGTACATGTCCGTGTGCCTAGGTGTGTTCCTCCATCGACATAGGACCAAACACAACCTGAGGAAAACACGGGTACTCGACACGCCCGTGTCACATGTGACACGCCCGTGTCCAACACTAACACGCCTGGGCTCCAGGCCGTGTCTATCACCTCACACGGCCCGGCCAACAACCCGAGTAGGACACGGCCTGGGACACGCCCGTGTCTCAGGCCGTGTTCGAAATCTCGACGATCGTCGACTGCCTTCTTGTCAACTTCGCGGAAAATTCATCAAACACGTGCACGATACGGCCTTGGACACGCCCGTATCGCAGGCCGTGTTCACTGTCTCGACACTTCATCGAGCGCAGTTTGTTGACTTCCAGGGCTCTCGATGAAGCACGACACGGCCATAGACACGCGCGTATCCTTGGCCGTATGCCCCTCACCAAGACCCAAACTGGGCTCTGAACGCTATCCGTCCCTCTTTCGAATTTTGGGGTGTTACAACTCTCTCCCCCTTAAAAAAATTTCGTCCCGAAATTAAAGAAAGCAAAAAGGGGTACACAAAACTTAAATGATACCTGAACGAAAATACTATGGATACTAATCCAGCATGGTCTGTTCTCGCTCCTAAGAAAGCTCCTCATGACCGCAATTATCCCATCGGACTTTTACGAGTTTGACCTCTTTGTTCCGCAACTGCCGAATTTCTGAATCCTCTATAGCAATTGGACGAACTTGTGTCCTCAAGTACTCTTCTATCGGCACCGATGTTGATTCGATCACCACACTAGCCTCTACTAAGGCTTTCCTCATGATGGAGATATGGAAGACATCGTGCAATCTACTCAGCTCCGTGGACAATGCAAACTAGTACGCTGCTTCTCCCTCCCGTTCTACAATCTCAAAAGGTCCCAAAAACCTCGAACTCAACTTCTTGAGTCGGCAAATCCATGAAACGCCTTTGAACATATTGATCTTTAAATAGACCCAATCGCCTACCGCGAACTCCAGCTTCCTGTGGCGAGCATTGAAATACTTTGCTTGTTGGTCTTGAGCCACCTTCATGCGCTCTTGAATGGTTCGCACCAACTCACATGCATCGGCTACCACTTCCTTTCCCAAAATTTTGGTGTCTCCCGCCTTTGTCCAAGACATCGATGTTCGACACCACCTCCCATACAAAGCTTCGTATGGCGCCATATTTATACTTGCTTGGTAACTATTGTTATAGGTGAACTCCACCATGAAGAGGTGATCCTCCCACTTCTTGCCGAAGTCCAGAATACACATCCTCAGCATATCCTCCATAGTACAATTTGATCTTTCAGTTTGCCCGTCAGTTTGAGGATGGAAAGCTGTGCTGATCTTTAGCTTTGTGCCTAGACTTTTCTGAACCAACCTCCAGTCCTTGGACATGAAATGTCTGTCGCGATCACTAACTATACTCTTAGGGATCCCATATAGTCGCACAATGTTGTGCACATATAACTCTACCAGCTTCTCCACGCTTTCCTCCTTCCGATTTGGGATGAAGTGAGCCACTTTGGTTAATCGATCCACAATCACCCAAATCGCATCGTTACCCTGCTGCGACCTCGGTAACCCATGCCCAAAGTCCATAGAGATGTCATTTAATTTCAACTCGGGGATTGGAAGAGACTTCAGGAACCCGCCCGCCTTCTGACACTCGGCCTTCACCAAGGTACAAGTTTGGCATCGATTCACGTACAAAACAACGTCCCGCATCAGTCCAGGCCACCAAAAGGATTTCATCATATCCAGGTACATCTTTGTACTGCCTGGGTGAATGGAGTACTTTGTGAAGTGAGCCTCAAACATCAACGCCTCTCGGAGCTTGCCGAACTACGGTACACAAATCCTTCCATCCTTCCTAAGAATCCCATCAATCAACTCCCAGGCGCCGCTCAGGACCGTTTGAGCTTCCGCCACGTAAGGCTGAAACTCCACGTCCAAACGAGACGCTTCCCGAATACGAACGGACAAATCGTTCTGCATTTCAATCCAGTTCAACCGAGCTACGATAGACTCGCCTCTTGCTACACATACCCTGCCAAGGGACTCCCAGTCCCGCACCAACCACTCATCATGAGCGTCAATCCAATTCCCTTGCCCCAAGTATTTCCTACTCAAGGCATCTGCCACCACATTGGATTTGCCTGGCGTATACTAAATCATCACCTCGTAGTATCCAAGGAACTCGACCTGTAACGGCCTCCCCAGCCCACGGCTCGCAAGGACAGCCGCCGGCCTACCAGGGTCCAGACCCGGGCCCACCACTGGTAGTCAGCCTTTCACATTCAAGCCTGCAGGCCATGCACCCCAACCCCTCTCCGGCCTGTTTATCAGCACGGTAGGTTGTTGCCACTAGGTCTCGAACCCAGGACCTTGATAAGAGAGCTTTCCACCACTCCCTCATCACCAACTGAGCTGCATGGTGTGCCCATGTGGGGATCACATATATAATTGTCCATTTTAGTTAAGGTTGAAAGATTTCTGACGATAAATTTTGTGACGCAGCCTCCAGTACTGCCTACACAGATTCCGGAAGTTGCAGCACCACCGCCAGTTCCCACTCAGTTCCTACAGTCTGACATGGGACAGACTCTGACGGCTATCCTGGAAGCCTTCAGGAACCAACAGGCCCCGGCTCCGCAACCTATTCCGGGAGCCAACTGGCTCAGCATCTTTCGAGGACTCTCTCCCCCGTCCTACTTGGGGACAGAGGGGGTAGTTCGGACAGAGGAATGGCTAGACATTATGGAGGAGATGCTGACAGGGATACGGAGCCCTTGGGAGGAAAGGGTACCACTGGTTGTTTCCTGCTTGGAGTCCCATGCCAAGCGGTGGTGGAAGACAGTTCTGGAGACTACCTTTGTTGATAGGGAGGCTGCCGAGGTGACGTGGGAGGAGTTCAGGCCCATGCTGTTGGAGCACTTTGTTCCGCAGTCGGCCCGAGATGAGCTGGAGGACCGCTTCTTGCAGTTGAAGCAAGGTTCCAGGACGGTGGTGGAATACCATCGAGAATTCAACCATTTGGCCCGTTTTGCAGACTCTTACCGGCTAGATGAGGCAGCGTACACCAAGAGGTTCTACAAAGGCTTACGGGAAGACATGAGGGATGCACTTTTTTTCGTTTCGGACGGGCCTATCACTCGTATTCTGGAGATGGCAAAAAGGTTATAGGCAGATTGGCTCACCACCAGAGGCCGAAAACGGCCAACGGAGGATCAGAGCCGGGGAACCCGGAACGATCAGCGGTGAGGTCGTGCGCCAGAGGTACAAAAGGTGGAGGATCAGCCTCGACAGGAGGTGAGGCAGGAGCCGAGGGGGCAGGTAATGATGGCCCCTCAGCCTATTCAGATGAGAGGTGTGCAGAGACAGGGAGGTGGGGCTTACACTCCGCCGGAATGCTACCACTGCCATCAGGTGGGACACATCAAGAGAAACTGTCCCGTGAGAGGGATGCCTCCACCAGCACCGCAGATTACCCCACCGGCCCAACATTACGGAGTCCGAGGACGTGGCCAAGGACACAGACATCAGGGTAGAGACCGTAGGCCGGAAGGACATCAGATTTATGCACTGGACCTGGCTCAACCCCGGAACCCGGAGCAAGTGATTACAGGTACGACCAAAAAAAAAGGTTTTCTTTTTTTTTTTTACTTAAGTTCTTTCCTTCCTAGAAAAGTAGTTTCATGAACTTGAATTATTTAAGACTAGGCAGGAAAACCAGAAACAAAATTCTAAGTAAGTTTATCATCTCAGGCATCGTCTTCATTTGCGGCAAGCCCGCACACACTCTCTTCGACACGGGTGCTTCACACTCGTTTGTGTCGGAGACCTTTATCCAAGGGTTGGGAGGCGTGGAGAGGATCACAGGCAAGACATTACAGATATGGCTACCCGACGGGTCGAAGCTGTTCACATCATCCCACTGCGATCTGGAGGCGTGGATAGGCGGAAAACCCTTCGAAGCTCCAGCGGCGATTCTGTTACTGCCCGATTTTGATCTGATTCTGGGTATGACATGGCTCCATTGGAACCATGCCCAGATTGACTGCTTGGCCAAGAGGATTACCCTGAGACATGGGGACTCGTTCGTCGTGATGGAAGGTATTAGACCCGCCTCCCATATATTCTTATCATCTATTCAGGCCGTCAAGGCACACATGCAGGGCGACGAAATTTATCAGATTCTCTTCGAGATGGCGGAGGTCAAGGGATCTGTATCCGACATTCCTGTGGTGCGGGATTTTGCGGATGTCTTCCCGGAGAAACTACCAGGGCTACCCCCGCACAGAGAGCAAGATTTCCAGATAGTGCTTATGCCAGGGGCTAAGCCGGTATCTAGAGCTCCCTACCGCATGGCCCCAAGGGAGCTGACAGAGTTCCGGAGTCAACTGCAGGAGTTGGTGGAAGCCGGTATCCGTACGAGATGCACTACCATCCGGGTACGGCCAACGTGGTGGCCGATGCACTGAGCCGGAGAGCTTCCACTTTGGAGCAGGGCCCCAGCTTATGTCCATGGAGATATTACGGAGTTTTGAAGAGATGCATATCACTCTGGTATCATCTGATGACCCTGAGCGGTACAAGGAGTACCTGGCCGCTACGAGCACCACCTATGATATACATGACAGAGTCAGAGACTGGCAGAGGCGGGATGCCAAACTAGAGCCGATTTTCCGGGCCTTGGAGGCAGGCTCAGCTGGAGACTATTCGATGCGAGATGATCTGATATGTTTCAGGGGCCGTACTTACATACCGGATGGAGGCCAGATTCGGGACGACATAATGGCCGAGGCTCATCATCGCTGACAGAGTTCCGGAGTCAATGGGTCCTAGGTGACCCTTTGACCTCACTCTAGGGTTAGGTGGGCTTGGGTGCAGCCCACTTGGCTTGGGGATGGTCAATTGACCCTAAGTAGGTTGGTTTGACCCATTTAGGGTTAGGGTTGACTTGGGTCAACTTAACCCTTTTGACTGCCCTCCATGGGTCCTTATTGATCGAATGGATCTTACCATGGTTTGATGAGAACATGGTGGGGTCTTGAAGTCTTGGTGAAGCCCCATGGTTATCTTAAACAAAGGTTCAGGAATTTACTATTTGCAGACCATAGTGGTCTCACCCACATTCTTAGGTTTCCTTGGTCTTCTTGGGCTTCCTAGGGTTTGGTCATGACCTAGTCATGGCCAATAACCACACTTAGGGGTCTAGTTGGAAATGGGATGTTACACGACCCACCTACGTTGTCGTATATTTAGGTCCTTCTGATCTAGGAGATATTTCAGGCTTTTGTGATCCGTGAAGATCTCCACCTTCGCACCATAGATATAGTGCCGCCACAATTTCAACGCGAAAATTACTGCCGCCAACTCCAAGTCATGGACGGGGTAATTCCTCTCATGAGGCTTTAGCTGCCTAGACCCATAGGCTATCACACTGCCATGTTGCACCAAAACACAACCCAAACCACATCCCAATGCGTCACTGAAAATTTGAAATCCTGCGGTCCCCTTCGGTAGACTTAGGATTGGAGCTGTCATCAGCCTTTCCTTCAGTGTCTCAAATGCCTGATTGCACTCCTGAGACCACATAAACTTCTGATCCTTACGAGTTAATGATGTGAGGGTTAGAGCTGTTAAAAGTAGCGAACATGCAACAACAAACGAATAGAGTTTTGAATAATTGAAATTTTATTATGCAAAAAAGATATCATTTACAAACGTATGGCCTCCCTTTTATAGAATGGAGGAGATATGAGAGAGTATAAACAAACAATGTGGGACTAAACATGTACAGGGCTGAGCGGCTAGAAAAATAGAGACCGCACAGGCCGCGTGGTTAGACAGATGGGTTAACCGCTTGGCAACTCCAGCAGGATAGGAACAAGCCGTGATGGAAGACCGACAGACCGCCCGGTCTCCAAGCCCCTGAGTGAGACTGCCAGACCGCTCGGTCAGCAAACCGCCAGACAAGACCGCAAGGCCGCCCGGTCTAATACTTCAACACTCCCCCTCAAGCTGGAGCATAGATATCAATCATGCCCAGCTTGTCACAAATGTGGAAGAAGGAAGTAGAGACCGGCTTTGTGAAGATATCTGACAATTCCTTGTCAGAGGTGACAAACGGAGTACAAATCTGTTTCTTCAAAATATCTTCCCGAATGAAGTGGCAGTCAACCTCTATATGCTTTGTTCTCTCATGTAAGACCGGATTTCTGGATATGTATATAGCGGCTTTGTTGTCACAGAACATAGGAAGAGGATAGTCATAGACCTCTCCTAGGTTGAGCATGAGAGCCCGCAACCACTTTAACTCACACGTGGTTGACGTCATACTCCGGTATTCGGCTTCTGTATTGGATCTGGAGACAACAGACTGTTTCTTGCTTTTCCAACTCACAAGATTTCCTCCAACAAAAGTACAAAAACCCGATGTGGACTTACGATCGCCTTTATCATCCGCATAGCTTGAATCTGACTAGGCTTCAACCCTCAGATAATCATTCTTCTGAAAGAGCAGCCCTTTGCCTGGTGCTGCTTTGACATACTCTAAAATCCTCAAGGCAGACTGAAGATGGCACTCCCTGGGAGCTTGCATAAACTGACTGACCTTGCCTACAGCATAGGAGATATCGGGTCTAGTCACTGTGAGATAGATGAGCTTGCCTACCAAACGTCTGTACCTCGTGACATCAGATAGAAGAGGCGAGTCATCCGTCCACGTTTTGTCTTCTCCAATAGCCATGGGAAACCGAGCCGGTTTGGCACCTGTTAATCCTGCTTCTTGTAGAAGATCAAGGGCATACTTCTGTTGGGAGAGAACCAACGAGTCAAGTTTCCCAGAAATTTCTATCCCCAAAAAATATTTCGGGGAGCCCATATCCTTCGTGACCAAGTGTTGACGGAGGTGCTTCTTCGTCAAGTCCACCCCATCTTGGTCATCGCCAGTAAGAAGAATATCATCCACATATACTGCCAAAACCACCAGTCCTGAGGCCGTTTTGCGAATGAATAAGGAGTGATCGGCCGAACTCCTTGTAAAGCCGATGGTAGCCACAATACCACTGAATTTGTCGAACCACGCCCGAGTGCTCTGCTTTAGGACATAAATTGCCTTCTTCAAATGGCATACGCGTGTCTCCCCCTGAGCAACATACCCAGGAGTTTGCTCCATGTAGACATCCTCCCGAAGATCGCCATAGAGGAAGGCATTCTTGGCATCAAGCTGGGAAATGGCCCAATCTCGGTTAACAGCCATAGAGAGAAGAACCTGGATGGTGCTGAGGCGAGCAACCGGAGAAAAGGTGTCAAAGTAATCAACTCCGTAAGTCTGAGTGAAGCCTTTGGCCACCAGCCGGGCCTTGTAGCGATCCACAGTGCCCTCGGGGCGAAATTTCACAACAAAGACCCAGCGACAGCCAACCACATCAGTGCCCACGGGAGGAGGAACAAGGGTCCAGGTACCCCGTTCAGTAAGAGTAGCCATCTCTTCATCCATGGCAGACTTCCAATGACGGATAGCAAGAGCCTCCTAGTAGGTGCAGGGAGTAGAAGTAGCGGAGATAGCCAAGGCAAAACACCTGCGAGAAGGAGAAAGCCGATCATAGGAAACAACTGCCGCAAGCGGGTGTTGAGTACACGCCCGCACCCCTTTGTGAAAAGCAATGGGAATATCCAGGTCGACAGGTGCGTCAGCGACCGGAGCATCCGTGGTGGATAAGGCTGGCCCGGGACTAGAGAGTCATGGCGCCGGAGAAGAGGGAAGAGTGGTGGGTGGGGAGACAGACAGGGAAGGAGAAGGTGGAGGAGAGGACGGAAGGGGGGAGATGTCGAGAGGCATGGAGGGAACGGAGAGAGGCGGTGGAGAAGTAGAGACATCTGGAGGAAGAGAGGAGGTAGAAGAGAAGTAGGAAGCATTCTCGAAAAATTTCACATCCGCAGAGACAAATTGCTTGCGGAGAAGGGGGTCAAAACAGCAATAGCCTTTTTGAGTGGTAGAGTACTCCAAAAAGACACACTTGGTGGAATGGGGGGAAAGCTTGTCGCGGGTAGCGGAGGGAGCGTGAACGAAAGCCGTACAGCCAAAGACACGGAGAGGGAGAGGAAAGGGTTCCTTGCGGGGGTAGAGAATGGAGAAGGGGGTCCGGCCGTGGAGAACCGTGGAGGGAAGACGATTGATGAGATAGCAGGGGAGGAGCACAACAGAGCCCCAGTAGGAGCGAGGTACTTGCATCTGTGTCATGAGAGTACGAGCAACATCAAGGAGGTGACGGTTTTTACGCTCCGCCAACCCATTCTGCTGGGAGGTGTAAACACACGTGGTTTGATGAAGAAGACCATGTTGTTGAAAGAATGAGGAGAACTCATGATTAAGATATTCCTTAGCATTATCAGAGCATAAAACTTTAATAGAAATGTCAAACTGATTCTTAATCATAAAATAAAATGATTGCCAAACAGAAAAGAGTTCAGAGCGATCTTTTAAGAGATACACCCAAGTACATCGTGAAAAATCATCTATAAAAGTGACAAAATAGAAACTACCCCGACCGACAGTGAGGGTAGGAGCAGGACCCCAGACATCAGAATGAATGAGATCAAATGGGCGAGAGGAGCTGTAAGACCCCCCTCCCCCTTACCAAGGAGGGCTACCGGATCTTATGCCCAGAACCGCCGTCTTACGGTGGCACTAACTCACGGGTTAGTCAACACCGCAACACGCCGATCCTGCCGGCTAGTACGATCATAAACCTGTAGGCCAACATGAGAAGAAAGAAGTAAACTATAAATAAATGCCATCAGTCCACAAGTCACAGTACAATCATATAAAGGAAATGAATAGTACATCAATAGTCCACAGAATAGTACAGAAGAAAGAGTAAAAAGGGCTTATACCCAGTACATCAAATCTCTCTCTCACAAAATAGTAGAAGCGGAAGCTAAACTAGATCATCAGATCTCGTCCCACCTGAGGACGCACAGTAGTGGTAGTAGCCTGCTGAAGTGGTATCTGCTCCTCATGCCCTGCCTCCTCGACGTGCTGGTGCTCCATCTCCACGGGCTCCTAAAAATAGTTGGTCACCGACCATTAGTCAAAAAGACTAAGTCGTTTCCTCCGCACCTCGCCCCACAGCTCCTAGGCACCGAGCGGGAGGACGAAGCGGAGGACAACAAGGGGTAACAAAGTGGAAGCAGGTGACAATATCTAACTAATGCTGTAATAAGATTGTAGTTCTACTCTAGCAATTCTATGTACGGTACCAGTAACAAGTAAGAGTAGTGCAGTAATGAAAAGTAAAGAAGCAGCAGTATGAACAAGTAAATAAGCTAAGCTACCACTATGTTATCATCACAAACGTACCCTAACTTATATAAATGCCCATACAAATATATAAGTTAGGATTTCCAGGAAATTTAACTTATCATATAAAAGAGCCCATACTAATTTATATGATAAGGATCTATGAAGCGTATGACCTAATATGAATGAATGATATGATGCAATTTTATGCGCAGGCAAGTGCAACTCACACACAACGACTCTGTGATCACAGACCTTTAGTTCCCACTTTTTGAGAGCTAGCATCACTCTCGGGTACCACCGCTGTGGCTACGGCAGCAGCGGAGCGGGCGTCTCCGCTTCTAGACCGGTATGCACACTACCAAGCCTTAGACCCCTCTCATACGCCTCTGTACACGTCCAAGGTGCACTCTAGAGTCTTGCGTACGTACTTTGCTGACAAACCCGTCAGTCTTGTTGGGTCGGATGTGTGTTATCGGGGGTCGTCCTCCAGACCGCAGTGTAAAATAACCCACTGGCCCCTCTAACTCCCACAACCGCCTGGTGCACCGTACTGCCATCGGTGTGACGAACGGCCAGTACCGCATGCCCCGCCACGATATTTATGCACATGCAAGTAATTCATACCGAGCCTTCCGCTCGCAGGACCAAAACCCGTCCTGAATCCCTCAAACCCAAACCCGGGTGAGAACGCACATCAGTGCCTTTATGCCAACTCCCTCAAACCCCAAAACGGTGAGCATATATCATGAAACTCTCCAACCCCACACGGGCGAGAAGGTACGATAATGTCCTAACCTATTATACTACTCTTATCTACAGTTTATTATACTTAGAGATTTAAGGTTAATCCCAGGACTGCCCCCGGTATTCCCTGTGAAGGGCTCTCAAGGGGCACTAGGAACTGTGTTGGGATTACGCCCAGCGTTCCTTTTCGCAAGGATATTTATTTTAGTTGATGGCTACCCATGTATCTCCCCAGCTCTCCTTATTGCTTTAGTATAACCCTAGTAACTTAAGGTATTACCGGGAAACCGACGGTCTTCCGCCGATCCCCGCTCCAGTTGCTAGCTAAGACTTGCATTTAATCTCTCACTAAGACAACTCTACCCACCAGGGTTACTCATGTTGAACTCTCTCTTATTTCTGCCGATAATCAATCCCCTGGTGATTCCCCTAAGGCAGGACCTATTTGTGTTATATGCAGACCATGACCTATGCCTACCCTAGAATTGTGATCTTCCAAAACTTAAGGCATCTTGCCTCTAAATATTTATCCTAAGGTATTATGGACTAAGGGAACTACCCTAAGGATTCTCATAATTTTTCTTGGCCAAATAGTCATTTAATTAATTCTTTTAATTCAAATGCTAGGTCACTTTACACATGAAGTAGTTTGATTAAGTATCCACTGTCCTAGGGAATTTTTCCTGAGATGTATATTGACAAAATATTACTGCCTACAGAATTTCATAATTTTCCTTAAATTATTTATTATCATTTTCAATTTAATATCAATTCCACAAAAATTCCATTTTCCAAATGAAGTATAAGCATTATATACTCAAAAATTCCAGAAAAATTACAGGGCCTTTAGAACACTAAATTATGGCTATTGACAGAGAATCATCAACATTTAATGTAAGATGGCCTATGGGATTCCAATACAAGATATTTACCAAAATGCCATTATACCAATTTTAACACAAATAATGCATCCCTTAAATTCTGAGAAAATTGTGCAAGACTAATAATAACATTTTATGATAGTAGAAAAATTTCCAAATTTTTCAGAGATATAAATCCATCAATTCAAGAATATACAAAATAAGGGTAAAATGGGAAATTTAGGGTATCTATTCCAAAAGTTCTTCAAAACAGAGGAATCATATTTTTCCTAAGTCAAGTGTGATGTTATCTATGCTTTGGCAAAGTGGTTTAGATTTGTACTTGAATAAATCCTATTTTCCAATTTTATTTCCAAAATAGCTATAATTAAAATAAATTCCAATAAATGGAATTTTGATTCCAAAAATTCCCTCATTAATTTGGGGGGGTGAAATTTATCCTAATGAACCACTGTAATTAATTTCATAACTCTTGCATGCCACCATTGGGCTAAATACACCAATTTGCATTTTTGCTATTTGCACACCAAGCCTTAACATAGGCTAGCACATGCAAGTGGATTCTCCCACATGCAGTGAACCCAAGGTGCTAAAAATTTTATCATGCACCAAGGATGACCCCACTGACCCACCACCAAAATTTGGGGCCATGGGGAGGAGTAGAACTCCATATATGTCATTTATTTAAATTTTGATATTTTACCAAAAACTATAGGAAAATATTTTCCACAAATTCCTAACTTTTGGCAGGAGGTAAGTATGCCCTAATCATGCATGTGCCCAAAATTTGGGGCCATGGTGACTAATATTGAGACCAGGGCATCCAATATATTTTCTGCCCTAGTCTAGGACCAGTCCTAGGAAAAATGTCCTACAGGACTGTACACTACACCAAAATGTATGTTTAGGGTGGCATATTAAAGGTAAGACCCTAGGCTACAAGTTTCATTAAGGGCCTAAGTTCTGGAAATGCCTCTCAGTTGGTGATGAGGGAGTGGCGGAAAGCTCTCTTATCAAGGTCCTGGGTTCGAGACCCAGTGGCAACAACCTACCGCGCTGATAAACAGGCCGGAGAGGGGTTGGGGTGCATAGCCTGCAGGCTTGAATGTGAAAGGCTGACTACCAGTGGTGGGCCCGGGTCTGGACCCCGGTAGGCCGACGGTGCCAGCGGGTTCCCATGGGATGGGCCTGGACCGTTACAGGAGCCACGGCCTTGCTTTGGTTGGAAGGAGGAGCGATGATGTTTGCCAAGCTGACACGCATTAGAGTTGAGCGGAGGACTGGTCGAAGGTAAGTGGGGCAGAAGCTGTCGAAGAATCCGAGGAGGAGGATGTTGAATTTTGTGAAGTGGAAGTGGTTGACGGAACAGGCCGGGCGGCCTGGGCAGACAGGTTTGGAGGACTAGGCAGACTGGGTGGACTGTGATGTGCGGCCTGGTGGAAGGTCTAGTGAAAAGTCGGCTGTCTTCTGAGCAGTTTGCATGGGTGAAGTCTGCGGACTATGCGGCCTGGTTTTTGCGGATAGGGTGTTTGCTGATTGGCTTTGCCAAGGAGCGGCCTGAGTGGATGGAGGCTTGCGGACTGGTGCATTGCTCAGTGGCCGCGGGTGCAAGCTTATGCTGATAGGCGGTTTGGCTCGTGTCCGCGGGAAGCTTGCGGACTGATGTGTCCGCGGCGTGGGCTGTTGCGGACTGAGCTTAGAGCTTGGATGAGGCCTTGTCGAGCTCTGGTGTTACAGCAGGTGCTTTGCTGTGGAGATCGATTGGCAGACTGGTTTTGGAGTCTGGGGTTGGTTGCTGCGTTGGATAGGAGTGCGAGGAGCTTGCGGACTGCTGGCGGTCTGTGCAGTGGTGTTTGGCGGACGGGAGTTTGTGTCCGCCATGCTCGCATTAGCCTTTGATGGTTTTGGACTTGGTCACACTCTGTGCCAATACCATGGTGTCCGTGGTATCCTCCAAGTCCACTGTGACCGGGCGGACTGTTACTATCTGCCTTTGGTCGTGGACTTGTGGCAGATTGAGGTGTGAGTCTTGCGGACTGCATCGGGTTGGTGCGGACAGCCATTAAAGGGGGTTGTTGTCCTGTAGTGGTCGGAAGCTTTGCGGGCTGATGCCTTGTCCGCATTGCTTTGGCAGACTGGAGAGGGTTCGCCAATGTTTGCATTGCTCCTGGCAGTTTTCCTTGGTATCCGGCTAAGTCCTTGCGGACTCGGCGGACGGTGTTTTGCTATCGCGCAGGCTGGGGCGGTGTCGCTATCTCTTGGGCGGTGACCACACTCCTCACCTCGCCTATAAATAGGACCCCCTGGCAGGTCTACAGTAACCTGAGTAACTTGAGTGAACAGTAAGTTGGGTTGGGCAAGAAGCTGCGGTCTGAGTTTGTCTGTCCGCGCGGATTGTTTCAGTGCTGACGTTTGCTGTGTGCAGGTCGCGCGGGTAGCTTCAAGGAGCCAGGAGTTTGGGTGTGACTTCAGTCAAGTACTTGGAAGTGTGCGATCTCTGCGGACTCAGCAGGAGATCGCTCTGCGGCTTGTCAGTTCTGTTTCATCTTTGCTAGCTTCAATAACCTGTTCGCCGGCTTCAGGCAGGTACGCGGTGTTCCTCAGTTCAGGTTCAGCAGGAGACGAATAACGGTGTGTCCGCACGGCCTCGCGGCTTAGGCGGACTCCGTGGTGATTCAGCGGCCTGCAGCTAAGTGCGGGCGATCTCAGCGGACTCGGCGACCTCGGCAACCTCGCGGTCTCAGCGGACTCTGGTGCTGTCCGCCCGGCTTGTTTTTTGGTACTTTCTGTTTACAGCTATTATACTAGCGAAATCATGTCTCGCTATGTATGCCTCGTGTTGTAAAGAAGTGAATGAATAAAAGACCTGCTTGTGCTTCCATTGTTTGTTGGGATTAACCTTTGTTCCTCGGGTTTCCGCTGGTTCAACGTGAGAACTGGGTAGTTCCGAAGATATTAATTTGGCATTTGGGCTATCTTGCTGACCACGTTGAGAAACTTTAACATGGTATCAGAGGCAGGTTCAGTTGCGTGAGCGGAAGTCAGCCAGTGTTGTTACTCAGTGATTGAGTGGTGATCAACCTGTGTTGTTGCTCGGAGCTTCTGAAAGGGTGCCAACATGTGTTGTAATGGAAGGGAGCTTTGCAAGAGGTCTGGGCATTGAACTCTTAACGCCGACTAACTTTAAAAAGTGGAAGTCGTGCATGAAGAGTTATCTTCTTGGCGAGGAGCTGTGGGAAGTCGTCGGTGGTGATGACAGACAGGAAGTGACTGCTGCGTTCGGTACTGCTGAGCAGGTTAGGCTCTGGAGAAGAACAAATGCTAAGGCGGAGTTCATTCTGAAGAGAGCCGTGTCTCCGGAACTGTTTGATCACATCGTTGGGTGTGAGTCGGCTGATGATATTTGGACAACCATTGATGAGTTGTTCAATAGGAAGAATGTGGCACGGCTTCAGTTCCTGGAGAATGAGTTGGCCAGGGCAACTCAGGGAGACCTTTCCATCTCCAAGTACTTCTTAAAGATGAAGCGCTTGTGCGCTGAGCTGTCGGCACTGGATCCTGATGAGCCTATCTCTGAGGCTAAGATGAAAAGGCACATTATCTGCGGCTTGCGGAAGGAGTATGTGGCCTTTGTCACATCTATTCAAGGGTGGGCTACTCAGCCATCTTTGCGGGAGCTGGAGAATCTGCTTGCCTCGCAGGAGAGCTTAGCAAGGCAGATGGCTGGAGTGAACCTGAATCAGGAAGGCAGCGAATCTCTCTTCTCAGGCAAGAAGAAAGGATGGGAAGGGAAGAAGAAGAAGGTGCAGGTTGTTGGTGAGAAGGAGACTTCAACTTCATATCCGCCGGAGAGGAGCAATGCTCCTAAGGACTGGAAGAAGAATCTGAAGTGCTACCGGTGTCATCAGCGAGGGCACTTCAAGCAGGACTGCAAGGTCAAACTGCATCCTGGGCATGCTGCGGGAAAGGAGGAAACTTGCTCGAGAAGTGAAGAAGCAGGATAGGGCGGAGCTTTCATGACGGGCACTTGTGTCCGGGCCTTGTCTGCTGAGGACTTCAATAGCGAGTGGATCGTGGACTCTGGGTGTGGTCATTACCTCACCGGAGACAAGTCGAAGTTCACCTCCATGCAGGCTTACCCGGGTAATGAAGCTATTATCACAGCTGATAATATTGTTTATGCAGTAAAGAAAGAGGGGGTCGTGTCTTTGGGTAGTGATCAGGGGCCACTCATGTTAAGGAGTGTGTATCACGTGCCGGGCATGAAGAATAACCTCTTCTCAGTGACCAATGAGGTGGACGCTGGGTATCACGTTCTGTTTGGGCCAACAGACGTGAGGTTCCTTCGCAACGTATCAGCGGTAAAGGATGATGTTGCTCATGTTGGGAGGAGGGTGAAGAACTTGTTTGTTCTTTCCACCAGTACTTATGTTGATAGAATGAGAGCCAATGATAGTGATGCTATCTGGCATGAGAGGCTGGGGCATGTTGGCATGGACAAGCTGAAGGCGATGGCTAGTAGAAGTTTGGTGAGGGGGTTGCCGAAGTTGTCTTCCTTTGGTGATAGGCATGTTTGTGCGCTCTGTCAATACGGTAAGGCACATCATCTTCCGTTTGATAAATCACAAACAAGGGGCAAGAAACCATTAGAGTGTATTCATGGCGACCTGATGGGATCGACGGTTACTGCCAGCCTTGGTGGAAGCAGATACATGCTTGTCTTGGTTGATAACTACTCAAGGTATACTTGGGTGCACTTCTTAAAGGAGAAGTCGGAAGCCTTCCATTTTTTGTGGAGTTTAAGGAGTTGGTAGAAGGCCGGCTTGGCTTGCGGATTAAGAAGCTTAGAACTGATAACGGGGGTGAGTTTGTCTCCTCCGAGTTCTCTAACTTCTGCAGGAAGCACGGGATCCAATGGGAGCTTACCTATGCTCACACACCACAACAAAATGGAGTAGCGGAGCGGAAGATCCTTCATCTGACGGAGACCTGCAAATGTTGGCTTCATGCGAAAGAGATCCCAAGGTCCTTTTGGGCGGAGGGGATGTCTTGTGCTGCTTATGTTATCAACCGGATGCCACTCAGCCCTATCAACATGAAGACTCCTGTTGAGCTGTTGCTGAAGGAGAAGCCGAGTGTTGGACACTTAGGGTGTTCGGTTCAACTTGCTACATGCATGTCCCGGATGCTTCACGGACAAATCTGGATGCGAAGGCAAGGAAACTTGTCTTTGTTGGGTACGATGAGCGGAAGAAGGGATGGAAATGCATGGACCCTGTGATGAAGAAGTTCGCGGTATCAAGAGACGTTGTCTTTGACGAGCTAACGTCATATGGAGGTGGCTCGATTGAGCTAACCGGAAGTAGCAAGGGTGATGAAGCACCGGTGGTGGCTGCTGAAGGCTTGGAAGAGGAGCTTGCTGTGTCACCAGCAGCTCCTGTTGCTTCGAACTCCGAGGCTGAGCCTTCTGGCTCAGGAAGCAGGGGGAGCACTGCTCAATGCTTGCCCCAGGTAGGAGTGGAGCCCAAAGAAGCAACGGAAGCAGTGAGCAAGGAGCCGTTTCTTCGGAGATCAAAGAGGGTGGTTAAGCCACCGGCTCGGTACTGTGATGGGAATGTAGTGAGCTTTATCTCCTGCTTCTTTGCAGGTCCTCTGGATAAGCGAGAGCCTGCAAACTTCAACGAGGCCACTGGAGTGAAGGAGTGGGAAGGTGCCATGAAAGAAGAGATTGATGCTCTGAAGAAGAATGAAACCTGGGATCTTGTGAACAAGGTTGATGGCATTACTCCGGTTACTTGCAAGTGGGTGTATAAGTTGAAGAAGAAGGCTGATGGGATCATTGATAGGTTCAAGGCTCGCCTGGTCGCTAGAGGTTTCTCACAGTAGTTTGGAGAAGACTATGAGGAGACATTCAGTCCAGTTGCGAAGATCACTTCAGTAAGGGTGGTGATCGCCTTGGCTGCTAGCAAGGGATGGAGGTTATGGCAACTCGATGTGAAGAATGCCTTTCTTTACGGAGAGATTGACAAGGACATCTTCATGGATCAGCCGCCTGGTTTGGTCTCTGAAAAGCATCCGGACTATGTCTGTAAACTCAGGAAGGCTCTCTATGGGTTGAAGCAAGCTCATAGAGCGTAGTATGGGAAGATTGCAGAGTACTTGCAATTCTGTGGATACCTTGCTTCCAACTCGGATTCAAGCTTGTTCGTCAAGAAGAAGGGGGAGCTACGAGTCTTGGTCCTGCTGTATGTGGATGACATGATCATCACAGGGAACTCGGAGGAGGAAGTAGCAAGGCTCAGGGCTGAGCTTGATATACGCTTCGAGATGAAAGACTTGGGAGAGTTGCATCACTTTCTCGGTTTGGAAGTGGATAGGAAGGAGTGCGGGGTTCTCATTTGCCAGAAAGGGTATGCTGATCGCATTGTGAAGCAGTTTGGCATGGGCGAAGGGAAGAAGTGCTCTACTCCACTGGAACCTGGGCAAAAGCTTCGACGAGATGAGGGAAGGGTTATTCATGATCCCTTGGTGTTCAGGGCTCTTTTTGGGAGCTTGATTTACCTGACGATTACAAGACCGGATATTGCTTATGCTGTTGGCCGAGTAAGTCGGTATATGGCTGAACCAAGGCAATCTCATCTAGTGGCGGCGAAGGGAATTCTGAAGTATGTCAAGGTGACTTCTAATATGGGACTCCTCTATGGAAGGGACTCGGAGTTTGCGTTGCTCGGGTACACGGATGCTGACTATGGCGGTGATTCGGATGATCGAAGGTCTACTTCAGGTTATGTGTTCACTTGCAGTTCAGCTAGCATCTCGTGGTGTAGCAAGAAGCAGGACTCGGTGTCGGTTTCACCCACGGAGGCGGAGTATAAGGCTTCAGCCTTGGCTGCTCGGGAAGCCGTTTGGTTGAGGAGGCTTATAGAGGATGTTCATGAAGAAGTGCAAGGGCCTACTTTACTCCGGGGTGACAATGAGAGTGCTCTCAAACTGGTTAACAATCCAGTGTGTCACGCCAGGACCAAGCATATAGAGATTGATCACCACTTCATCAGGGAGAAGGTGTTGGAGGGGTCTCTGCTGGTTGGGCATGTTCGGAGTGAAGATAATCTTGCTGACATCTTCACGAAGCCACTGTCGAAGGGGCCCTTTGAGCGCTTGCGCAGCTTGCTAGGCTTGGTCACCACTTCCCACTTCAAGGGGGAGTGTTGAATTTTGTGAAGTGGAAGTGGTTGACGGGACAAGCCGGGCGGCCTGGGCGGACAGGTTTGGCGGACTAGGTGGACAGGGCGGACTGTGATGTGCGGCCTAGTGGAAGGTCTAGTGAAAAGCCGACTGTCTTCTGAGCGGTTTGCACGGGTGAAGTCCGCGGACTACACGGCCTAGTTTCTGCGGATAGGGCGTTTGCTGATTGGCTTTGCCAAGGAGCGGCCTGAGCGGATGGAGGCTTGCGGACTGGTGCATTGCTCAGTGGCCGCGGGTGCAAGCTTGTGCTGATAGGCGGTTTGGCTCGTGTCCACGGGAAGCTTGCGGACTGATGTGTCCGCGGTGTGGGCTGTTGCGGACTGAGCTTAGAGCTTGGCTGAGGCCTTGTCGAGCTCTGGTGTTACAGCAGGTGCTTTGCTGTGGAGATCGATTGGCGGACTGTTTTGGAGTCTGGGGTTGGTTGCTGCGTTGGACAGGAGTGCGAAGAGCTTGCGGACTGCTGGCGGTCTGTGCAGCGGTGTTTGGCGGACGGGAGTTTGTGTCCGCCATGCTCGCATTGGCCTTTGATGGTTTTGGACTTGGTCACACTCTGTGCCAAGACCATGGTGTCCACGGTATCCGGCAAGTCCGCTATGACCGGGCGGACTGTTGCTATCTGCCTTTGGTCGTGGACTTGTGGCGGATTGAGGTGTGAGTCTTGCGGACTGCCTCGGGTTGGTGCGGACAGCCATTAAACGGGGTTGCTGTCCTGCAGTGGTCGGAAGCTTTGCGGGCTGATGCCTTGTCTGCATCGCTTGGGCGGACTAGAGAGGGATCGCCAATGTTTGCCTTGCTCCTGGCAGTTTTCCTTGGTATCCGGCTAAGTCCTTGTGGACTCGGCGGACGGTGTTTTGCTATCGCGCGGGCTGGGGCGGTGTCGCTATCTCTTGGGCAGTGACCACACTCCTCACCTCGCCTATAAATAGGACCCCCTGGCAGGTCTACAGTAACCTGAGTAACTTGACTGAACAGTAAGTTGGGTTGGGCAAGGAGCTGCGGTCTGAGTTTGTCTGTCCGCACGGATTGTTTCAGTGTTGACGTTTGCTGTGTGCAGGTCGCGCGGGTAGCTTCAAGGAGCCAGGAGTTTGGCTGTGACTTCGGTCAAGTACTTGGAAGTGTGCGGTTTCTGCGGACTCAGCAGGAGGTCACTCTGCGGCTTGTCAGTTCTGTTTCATCTTTGCCAGCTTCAGTAACCTGTCCGCCGGCTTCAGGCAGGTAGGGGGTGTTCCTCAGTTCAGGTTCAGCAGGAGACGAATAATGGTGTGTCCGCATGGCCTCGCGGCTTCGGCGGACTACGTGGTGATTCGGCGGGCTGCAGCTAAGTGCGGGCGATCTCAGCGGACTCGGCGACCTCGGCGACCTCGCGGTCTCGGCGGACTCCGGTGCTGTCCGCCCGGCTTGTTTTTTGGTGCTTTCTGTTTACAGCTGTTATACTAGCGAAATCATGTCTCGCTATGTATGCCTCGTGTTGTAAAGAAGTGAATGAATAAAAGACCTGCTTGTGCTTCCATTGTTTGTTGGGATTAACCTTTGTTCCTCGGGTTTCCGCTGGTTCAACGTGAGAACTGGGTAGTTCCGAAGATATTAATTTGGCGTTTGGGCTATCTTGCTGACCACGTTGAGAAAATTTAACAGAGGATGTCCAAGGAGAAGATGCCATTGAATCAAATCTGTAGAGGAGGAGTAGGCGGACAGAGCAGAAACGTAGTCGAGGAAATAGAGGTCGCCGCTCTCAGTCCCAGTAGCAATTGTCCGTTAGGTCCTCGGGTCCTAAAAAGAACAAGAACTGGGAGTGAATAAGACAGAGCACTGTAATTGTCGGCATAAAGTGGTAACAGATAATAAATTGCACGGGAACTTCGGGACATAGAGAGTGTCCTCCAAGAGGAGTGACGGGGTGACTTGAACCATGCCCGTCCCGAGCACCGGGGACGGTGAACCATCCGCCACACAAACCGGGGATAGGCGGTCATGCGTTTCAAGGAGAGAGAAGCAATGAGGGTTATCAGTCATATGATTTGTAGAACCCGAGTCAATCAGCCATTTACCTTGGGTAACAACGTGGGCACTACCTGAAGTCGTGGCCACAGAGGCAGATGGACGAGAGGTCGAGGAGGGAGCATCACCAGAAGGGCGAAGACGAGGATGTTTCTGCCAGCAGCGATCAGCAGAGTGGCCGGTACGACCACAGTAAGAGCAGAGGAACTTGGACGAACCACGCCCACCGGAGTGTCTGTGGCCAATAGGACCCCCCCCCCTGAGCCTGGTGAGCATAGGAGTCCTGGGAAGGGGGGAGGCCAACAGAGGATGTTGGAGCAGCGTAGTAACAGCGACAATGCGAGACGCAGTGGCATCCAAGGTTGGAGATTCCGCCTCACCCAAGATCTGCTGGCGGATCATATCATAAGAATCGGGAAGACAGAGAAGATAACAAACAACCAGGAGTTCTTGGAAGTGTTTGTGCTGGTCAGCCAAGTCCGCGGAGAAGGGATGATTCTGGAGGATCTCGGCGCCAAGAGCCTGAATTTGCTGGTAAGCCGCAGCAGGTGACATGGTGGGGCGGGCAAAGAGGTCCGCATACAGAGTATAAATGCGGGACGTCTGGCCCCCCTTCGAATAGAGAGCTGCAAGGTGAAGCCAGGCGGCCTTGACTGTCTCATCATGGCGAATGACGGGAAGTCACTCATCAGAGAGGCTGTTGGCGAGCCAAGTGCGGACAAGGGCATCACTCGCATCCCAGTCATCAAATTCAGGCGAGGTACGAGGAGGTGGGTCATCGGTGAGGTGATGACGCTTGCGCTGAGAGCGAAGAAGAAAGGTGAAAGAAACGCTCCAATCGGGATAGTTGGAGCCAACAAGCTTAGAAAGCGTGCCAAGGTTGCCCGAAGGAGTAGGTGGAGGAGGAGCCGCGGGAGTAGTGGAGATAACGGTGGTGGTGAGACCAGAAGTAGTCATAGGAAACCGCGCGAGAAGAAGAGAAGTCGCGGGGAGAGGAAAAAGAAGAGCAACCCGCGCGAAACCGCAGCAGTTTAGAAGGAAGAAGCCGCGCGAACACTAGCGGCCAGCAAGCAGACCAAGGCACAGCGGGGAAGAGGTTGCGCGTACTGAAAAGTCCGAGCGAACAGAAGAAAAGAGGAAGCAATAAGCAGCGGCAACAACAATAAGGCGCAAGCCGGGCGAACAGAATCAGGCCGCACAGCTAGGGGAAAACAGGCGGCTAGAAGGAAACAGGTCGCTGTGACAAAGAGCAGCTCGAAAAGAGAAGCAACAAGCCACGCGAACAGTTCAGCAGGCAGAAGAGAAGGCAAGTCGCGAAGACAAGTCACGGGAAGCAGAAAGCGCACACAGTCAGGAGGAAAAGACCGTGTCCTCTGATACCATGTTAAAAGTAGCGAACATGCAACAACAAACGGATAGAGTTTTGAATAATTGAAATTTTATTATCCAAAAAAGATATCATTTACAAAGGTATGGCCTCCCTTTTATAGAATGGAGGAGATATGAGAGAGTATAAACAAACAATGTGGGACTGAACATGTACAGGGCTGAGCGGCTAGAAAAACGGAGACCGCACAGGCCGCGCGGTTAGACAGATTGGTTAACCGCTCGGCAACTCCAGCAGGATAGGAAGAAGCCGTGATGGAAGACCGACAGACCGCCCGGTCTTCAAGCCCCTGAGTGAGACTGCCAAACCGCTCGGTCAGCAAACCGCCAGACAAGACCGCAAGGCCGCCCGGTCTAATACTTCAACAAGAGCTATCCGCGAAACGTTTTCCACGAATCTTCTATAGTATCCGGCTAGTCCAAGAAAACTTCAGACTTACACCACGGTTCTCAAAATCGGCCAATCTCTGATGGCTTCCACTTTTGTTGGATCTACCGACACCCTATCCCCACTAATCACGTGGCCCAAAAATGCCACCTTCTCTAGCTAGAACTCGCACTTTGAGAACTTTGCATAAAGCTGGTTCTCTCTCAACACTTGCAGGACTACTCTCAAGTGAGTCTCATGCTCCACCTCTGATTTGGAGTACACCAGAAAGTCATCAATAAAGACAACTACAAAAGAGTCCAAGTATTTCTGAAATACTCGATTCATCAAATCCATGAATACGTATGTTGCGTTTGTCAGCCCGAACGGCATCACCGAAAACTCAAAATGACCATACCTCGTACCAAACGTTGTCTTGGGTATGTCCTCATCTCGTATTCGCAACTGTTAATATCCTGACTTCAAGTCCAATTTTGAATACAGCACCGACCCCAGCAGCTAGTCAAACATGTCGTCTATCTGAGGAATCGAATACTTATTCTTGAGCGTCAATTTATTCAACTCTTGGTAGTCTATGCACAACCGCATACTACCATCTTTCTTCTTCACGAACAGCACAGGCGCGCTCCATGGTGGGCCAAAACCCGAACAGGCAAGCGTACCTGTCGAATCGTAGTACCAAGGTCGTATTAAAACACGGGGCTGTCAATTACTTCTACTCACGCTCTAACTATTATCCTACCGGAGAAAAGTGGGTTTTGAGAATTTTTTAAAATCAAACTGAAACGAACGATAAATTGCGAGACGAAAACTTATATAAAAAAACTAGCATTCGATCATTGATTCACCATGAAATGAAACGAGAAAATAAAAGGGCATAGTTTTAAATTTGCAAATCCAACTCGGTCGTGACGGATCCGAAAATGAGACAAAATCTCGCTAGAGCATTAGGTCTCCTAACTTATAGACTCTTTGATCGAAATCTCTTTACAAACCAAAGAAGCCTAAAGTTGCATTATCGAGATGATCCGCACTATTGGATTTGACTCCAATCCGGAGGATTTACGTCGTCCTATCTCTAGGGTTGCGTTCAACTCCTTCCTTCTTTGAGTGATCTTTCGCATCCACGAGCCTCTCGGCTACTCGAATATGAGATCATAAGCCTACAACCGTATACCGGAAATACGGAGTCGACACAATAATTATTCAAAGAAGGATCGAGTAGAATTACGCAAAAATAAAGCTATGCAATAAAAATAATTCTCATTTTAAATCATGGATCCTCATGATCAAATGCTAAGAGGGAATTAGCTATGCATATTGCAAAAGGAAACAACAAAATTATGAGAAGAGAAATTCATTGATATTACTAAAAAGAGGTGCACAAAAATATTAAAAGGATGACAAAATTTTACTAAGAAGAAAATTACACAATAAAACTAGAACAACAATGAAGAAAACTAGAACTCTCTTGCTCACTTGCTCTCTTGCTCCAATCCAACCTCTCAATCTAACTCCAAAGGAAAAACTACTAAGGAAAACTACTCCCCAAAGTATGGGTCTTGGGTTCCTTTTATAGGAGAGGAGGGAAGCATCTAGAAGAAGGGGGAGATCAAGGGTGGCCGGCCATGGGGGGAAGAATGTTCATGCATGATATATTTAATGAGGGGAGAGAGAGAGGGATGATTCATGCATGATATTAAATGAAGGAAGAGGGAGAAGATACATTCATGCATATAAATTAAAAAGAAATGAAATAAATATAAGAGGGGGGATGGATGGTAATAAAGAGTGGAGAAAAATAATAAAAAAAGAGAGAGATGAAGAAAAGGGGGGAATGTAGAATAATAAAAACAAGAAATAAAAGAAGGGGAAGGAATGTGGCCGGCCATGTATGAAAAGGGGAGTCATGCAAAGGTGGTTGGATGCATGGGCTCGGTTTTGGCTTGAAGAGGAGCTTGGGCTGCATGTATCTTTGAAGTGGGCTGCATTTTTGAAGTAAATGGGTGGCCGGGCTGCACCAAGGAGAGGGCCGGGCTGCTACATAAAGAGGGCTGCATCATGTGGGCTTTACGGATGTTGAAGGGCTGCTCCAATCTTCAAGGGCTGCATGTAGGGGCTGCACCATGTTGTGGGCTGCATGTAGGGGCTGCACCAATGAAGAGGGCTGCATGTAGGGGCTGCACCAATGAAGAGGGCTGCATCATAAGTGGCCGGGTAGGAGGCTAGGTGGGCTTGAACCTACAAAAGAAAAAAGAGACAATACAATCATGGATTAGTCTACATAAAATAACAAAATTAAAACAAGATTTTAAAACACAATAATAATAAAACATTACAACATTAAAATTAAAATATTACGACATATCATTAACTATAACATGACATAACATATAATAACATAATACATATAATAAGACTATAAAGATTTTTATATCAAAACTCTAATAACACTAGTAATTAAAATATTGTAAAGAGACATTAAAACATGAAATAACAATCATAAAATATAAATAAAATTAGGCATTTTGAATACTAAATTACCCCCAAAAAGGATGACTAAAACTAGTCATCAAATTCCCCCATGCTTAGACATTTGCTTGCCCTCAAGCAAATAAAGATGAAAACTAGGGAAGGAAATAGAAAATAAACAAAGCTAATTTAGGTTTCATAATTAAGAAAAACAAAACATGAAAAATTAAACTATCCTAATTCCTATGTTAACAACTAGTGGGGTGAGAAGTGCACAGTAGAAAACTTGAAAGTGGAGACCTAAAAATATCATTAGAACATAAGAAAAGTCTACACATTTCTAAATCTTAAAAACAAGGCATCCAAAATAAATGAAAATAAGGACAACAAAAGTAGAGGTTCTAGATAAACGGCGCATTAACAAACTACTAGGTTGCTAGATAAACATTAACCCTAAGACACTCCAAGATAACCTCCAAAGAAATCCATCAATGATGGTGGCCATAGGCTTGTACGTTCACACTTTCTCCACTACGCGAAATTAAGTTCTAAGATCATTAGGACTTCTACTAGGCATTAAAACTTGGCTTAGGTAAATGATTAGGAAGTGGAATCAAAGATAAACATGAAAGTTTTAGGCACTAAACCAAGGTGAGCTCAAAGATAAACATAGCATAAAAAAATGAGAGATAACGAGTATGTCATTTTTCCAATATGAAACTACAAAAACAAGGCCATGAAATTTTTTTCTTTTATAAACTTGGCCAAACATAAACTTTTTGCATTCATTTTTTTTTTTGATTTTGTAATGATATATTTTTTTTTCTCAATTTTTTCCTTTTGAATAACATTTGATAAGAAAGCTCCAAAAATAAGCTTGAGAATTTCCTATTCATTTCAAAAATAATACCCTTCCCACAAAAATAATTTTTAAGCTCAAATTTATCGTGCAAAAATAGGAAAGATATTTGGCTTTGGTGAACATAATGAAATGAAAGGTGGAGCTAAAAACAAAGAAAAAAGGAAAAGGTCCAAAATTGTTTTGCAAGGGTTTTGTTTTTGGTGGGCAAGAAAAGCTCAAACTATTCAAATGGTGGCCTAAATCATTTCTAAAGAACGTAAAAATGGCGCAAATGCTTCGAGAGTAGCTTGGTACAAGTTCTAGACACCAAGAAAGACTACCTCGCAAATGAAAAAGAGCTAATGATACCTAGCAACCATTCGTAAGCAACTAACCGAATAAAAAGACATAACTACAAATTGATACTTATAACGTAAAAAAACGGATGCCTATATTTAAGAAAAAGAAACTAGTAGAACTAAACTATGCTAAAATGATAAGTTTAGAAAACATTTTCAAAGGATTCTACATAGAACTACAAAAACCGCACGGGCCTACACTTCACTAGAAGAAACATAAAAATAAAGATAGAAATAATTTTAGGTTTTGTTTTTCAAATAGATTTTAGCACAATTTTTTTGATTTTTGTTTTTCTAATTTTTTTGGGTTTTATATTTTATAATTTTTTTTTTGGATTTTGATGACATAACATACTATACTATACTAGCATAATATTAATTTTTTAAAGAAGAAAAACAGAAAGAAAAGACCAAAAGGAACTAGACCCCCCCCCCCCCCCCATGCTTAAATTCTTCATTGCCCTCAATGATGGAAATATAAAGAAAAAGAGAAGGGGACTGAGAAGAAGAGAAAAAGAAAAATGCAGGAAAAGTAAATAAATAAGAACAGGACTTCCCCGGGTTCGTGAGATGAAGGCGGATGTCGCTCCCCCATGCTTGCTTTTTAGAGTACTTGATCGTCAGCAGGTATGACTTGATCCATCTGATATCAGCAACGGCGGAGTGGCGACCACGAACATGGACTTGATTGGCCTCCGGTAGGAAGAGCAAAATAAAAGCAAAAAATAGATAGAGTCCATGGGCAGATGCCCGATAATGGTTTTTATTACAATAGTCCAAATAAAAGAGTTTCAAAATAATAATAATAATAAGTCCCAAAATAAAAAAAATGTCCCACACAAGATAAATGTTTAAGAGTCCAACACAAGATTCTCCTTTGCAGGAGGCACATAATCATTAGAAAAAAAAAGTTTAAGTCTACGACCATTTACTTTAAAATCCCCCCTATCGGGGTGCGAAAGTAACACAGTTCCATCATAAAAAACATCCTTGACCGCAAACGGTCCAGACCAACGAGATTTAGATTTTCCAAAGAAAATACGTAAACGTGAATTTAAAAGAAGAACCTGATCGCCCGGTTTAAAATTTTTATGCTGGCGGAAGTTCTTAACATGATAATTTTTTTCTGCAGGGTCAGGTGGTTTTTCAAAATAATTTGGCAAATTTTTATCATTTTCAAAAAAAAGATTTTGTTGTCCAAAATCAGAGTCATTTTCGAATGGTGCTTGTACGGACATAACAGTGTTTTCAAAAATAGTTGATGAGGGTCCAAAAAAGGAAGAAGAAAAATCATTTGGAGGGAAATAGGAGTCTTCTTTTAAATCATCAATGAAAAAACAAGAGTCATCATTTTGTAAAGAGTTTTTCATCGATTTATTAATATCAAATATTACTTCCTCATCTCCTACATGCAGAAAAAGTTTTCCCTCACTCACATTTATAATTGCGCGAGCGGTGGCTAGGAAAGGTCGACCAAGGATAAGAGGGACCTCGATGTCCTCTTCAATATTGAGAATGACAAAATCCACCGGGAAGATGAATTTATCGACCTTTACTAGCACGTCCTCAACAATACCTAACGGATATTTGATCGACCTATCGGCTAACTGGATACTCATTCTTGTAGGGCTAAGAGTGCCCAATCCTAGCTTTTTGAATAAAGAAAAAGGCATCAAGTTGATGCTCGCTCCTAGATCCGCTAACGCGTGTTTAACGAAAAGATCACCAAAGACGCAAGGAATGGAAAAACTACCCGGATCGTTTATCTTTTTAGGAAGAGTAGAGTTTTTAACGACCGCCGAGCATTCTTCATTTAACGTTACATGCGATAAATGTTCTAATTTCTTTTTATTCGTTAATAAATCTTTAAGATATTTGGCGTACTTAGGCATTTGGCTAATCGCTTCATGAAACGGCAAATTAATATGAATTTGTTTAAATATTTCAAGAAAGCGTTGATATTGATTATCTAATTTTTCTTGCCTAAGTCTAGCCGGATAAGGAGGTGGCGGAAATTCCTTTAGAACAATTGGAGCATCATTTTGAAAACCATTTGTCTTTTTTTCAGAATCAGAAATAATAGAGCTATCCTTTTCTTTTTCAAGTGTAGATTTTTCTTTTTCAAGATCTAAGTTGTCATTTTCCATGGGGGTAAAAACAGGAGGGAAAATCACCCTTGGCTCTTCCCTTGTGGTGGGCTCGTTAACAACTTTACCGCTCCGAAGGGAAATCGCATTTGTGTGTTCCCTTGGGTTAGGCTCAGTGTTCGAGGGAAGAGTTCCAGGTGGTCTCTCATAAAAAGCCTTGGCGAGTTGGCCGACCTGATTTTCTAAATTTTTAATTGATCCCGTTATGTTTCTAATAGTAGCATCGTTTGAGCTTATATACTTAGCAAAGATCTCTTCCAAAGGGGAAGGTTTTTGAAAATTTTGTTGTGGTGGTGGTGGTGGTGTAAAATCGTGCGGTGGGCGTACTACGTTAGCATTATTACTCCATGAAAAATTTGGATGGTTACGCCATCCAGGATGATAAGAATTCGTAGCAGCATTAAAACCAGGAGGAGAAGAAAAATTCGAAAAAGTAGAAAAATTATTGGCAGAATTATTTTGAGCAGGCCTGGGTATGTTCCCCAGATAATCCACCTGCTCGGCAGCAGCAACATTTCCATATACCTTAGCTGCGGAGGGAGCAGTCATCTCCGAGATCTTCTTGTTCAGCATTTCCACTTGCATCGCCAGTTGCGTCACCGAATCCACTTCATAGATACCTGCAGGTTTAGATGGGCGAGACCTGGACGAATTCCACTGATAAGTGTTCATCGCCATGTCCTCGATAAGCTCAAGAGCGGCTTCCGGAGTTTTGCGGTCTAAAGAACCAGCGGAAGCGGCATCTATCATTTGCTTTGTCTCTTGGTTTAGCCCATTATAAAATGTCTGAACCTGCAACCAAACAGGCAGAGCATGATGTGGGCATCTTCTCAAAAGTTCTTTGAACCTCTCCCAAGTGTCATAGAGGGTCTCAGAATCAATTTGAGAATATGAAGTTATATCATTTCGAAGCTTAGCAGTTTTGGCGGGGGGAAAATAACGAGAAAGAAATTTTTCAGTTAAAATGTTCCAAGTAGTGATTGATCCTCTTGGAAGAGAACTCAACCACTGTTTGGCTTTAGTCCTTAAGGAGAATGGGAAGAGTCTTAGTCTAATAGCATCGTCTGAAACACCATTAATTTTAAAGGTGTCACAGATTTCAAGAAAATTAGCAATATGTAAGTTCGGATCTTCATCTTGTAATCCGTCGAACTGTACATATTGCTGCACCATTTGTATGATGCTAGGCTTAAGCTCGAAGTTATTGTTCGCAATTGCAGGTCGAACAATACTTGTTTCAGTCCCCTCCAGGTTGGGTCGAGCATAATCGGACATAGTCCTTTGCTGAGCCATTCCTGGGTTGGGATCTCCCATTTCAGAATAATTACAATCCCCGAAGGAACCCTCAACTGCTGTTTGATAAATGGAAGCCCCGAATCATAGTTGTCTCCGAAAGGAGCGTTCGATTTCTGGGTCCAAATCCACAAGTAGCGACGGATTCGCTCGGGTCATGCACTAGTAAAGAAAACGAGGGAAGATGAGAATGAAAGCTTGGAAAAGAAAGAAAAAGAGGGAAAAGAAAGGAAAAATTTTTTTGTTTTGTTTTTTTGAAAAAAAAAAAGATTTTTTTTTTTTTTAGACGGCTTGGCTCTCGAACTTCCCGAGGACTACCCGGTGAAGGGTTCGCCCGGTACTAGGAAAAATGGTGGCGCTTAAAGCCCCTTACCCTTTTCGAGAGATTTTAGGTGGGGTAGAAATAAGGTGAAGTGGGTTGATTATAAATATTTAAATATATAAATTATAATTTTTTGATTTTTGGAGAAGTAATAGCGCAAGCGTTTTCAAAATATTGACGAAGAAAAGTCCCCGGCAACGGCGCCAAAAACTTGGTGGGCCAAAACCCGAACAGGCAAGCGTACCTGTCGAATCGTAGTACCAAGGTCGTATTAAAACACGGGGCTGTCAATTACTTCTACTCACGCTCTAACTATTATCCTACCGGAGAAAAGTGGGTTTTGAGAATTTTTTTAAAATCAAACTGAAACGAACGATAAATTGCGAGACGAAAACTTATATAAAAAAAACTAGCATTCGATCATTGATTCACCATGAAATGAAACGAGAAAATAAAAGGGCATAGTTTTAAATTTGCAAATCCAACTCGGCCGTGACGGATCCGAAAATGAGACAAAATCTCGCTAGAGCATTAGGTCTCCTAACTTATAGACTCTTTGATCGAAATCTCTTTACAAACCAAAGAAGCCTAAAGTTGCATTATCGAGATGATCCGCATTATTGGATTTGACTCCAATCCGGAGGATTTACGTCGTCCTATCTCTAGGGTTGCGTTCAACTCCTTCCTTCTTTGAGTGATCTTTCGCATCCACGAGCCTCTCGGCTACTCGAATATGAGATCATAAGCCTACAACCGTATACCGGAAATACGGAGTCGACACAATAATTATTCAAAGAAGGATCGAGTAGAATTACGCAAAAATAAAGCTATGCAATAAAAATAATTCTCATTTCAAATCATGGATCCTCATGATCAAATGCTAAGAGGGAATTAGCTATGCATATTGCAAAAGGAAACAACAAAATTAAGAGAAGAGAAATTCATTGATATTACTAAAAAGAGGTGCACAAAAATATTAAAAGGATGACAAAATTTTACTAAGAAGAAAATTACACAATAAAACTAGAACAACAATGAAGAAAACTAGAACTCTCTTGCTCACTTGCTCTCTTGCTCCAATCCAACCTCTCAATCTAACTCCAAAGGAAAAACTACTAAGGAAAACTACTCCCCAAAGTATGGGTCTTGGGTTCCTTTTATAGGAGAGGAGGGAAGCATCTAGAAGAAGGGGGAGATCAAGGGTGGCCGGCCATAGGGGGAAGAATGTTCATGCATGATATATTTAATGAGGGGAGAGAGAGAGGGATGATTCATGCATGATATTAAATGAAGGAAGAGGGAGAAGATACATTCATGCATATAAATTAAAAAGAAATGAAATAAATATAAGAGGGGGATGGATGGTAATAAAGAGTGGAGAAAAATAATAAAAAAAGAGAGAGATGAAGAAAAGGGGGGAATGTAGAATAATAAAAACAAGAAATAAAAGAAGGGGAAGGAATGTGGCCGGCCATGTATGAAAAGGGGAGTCATGCAAAGGTGGTTGGATGCATGGGCTCGGTTTTGGGCTTGAAGAGGAGCTTGGGCTGCATGTATCTTTGAAGTGGGCTGCATTTTTGAAGTAAATGGGTGGCCGGGCTGCACCAAGGAGAGGGCCGGGCTGCTACATAAAGAGGGCTGCATCATGTGGGCTTTACGGATGTTGAAGGGCTGCTCCAATCTTCAAGGGCTGCATGTAGGGGCTGCACCATGTTGTGGGTTGCATGTAGGGGCTGCACCAATGAAGAGGGCTGCATGTAGGGGCTGCACCAATGAAGAGGGCTGCATCATAAGTGGCCGGGTAGGAGGCTAGGTGGGCTTGAAACTACAAAAGAAAAAAGAGACAATACAATCATGGATTAGTCTACATAAAATAACAAAATTAAAACAAGATTTTAAAACACAATAATAATAAAAACATTACAACATTAAAATTAAAATATTACGACATATCATTAACTATAACATGACATAACATATAATAACATAATACATATAATAAGACTATAAAGATTTTTATATCAAAACTCTAATAACACTAGTAATTAAAATATTGTAAAGAGACATTAAAACATGAAATAACAATCATAAAATATAAATAAAATTAGGCATTTTGAATACTAAATTACCCCCAAAAAGGATGACTAAAACTAGTCATCACTCCACGGTGAAGAACTGGGTCTGATATAACCTTGTTCCAATAGTTCTTGCAATTGTAGCTTGAGTTCGGCCAACTCCTTTGGTGCCATACTGAAAGGAGGACGTGACACCGGCCTAGCCTCAGGCACTAACTCAATCGAGAAATCAATCTCCCGCCGAGGAGGCGCTCTAAGAAGTTCATCTGGAAACACATCCTTGAACTCTGCCACAACGGGCACTTCCCCAAGCTGTAAGACCCCATTTTTTTTAAAAAAAAAAACACAGGGTCTTATGCCCAGAACCGCCGCTTTGCGGTGACACCTTCTCGCCCTGAAGCGTCATCACCACAAAACGCCGTTTCTGCCGGCCAATTCGATCGCAGCATAGTAACAAAACTAGAGTAATAACATGCGAAGCAAAATTCTAAGTAAAAGTCCACAGAAATATCACATCAAGTAAAATATCTCCACGATGGGAGAGTACACAAAACCAAGCACTGTAAATAAGGGCTTATGCCCGATACAACAATTCCTCACCACAAGATCTCTCATATGGAAATAAAATAAACACTACTAAAGTAAGGGCCTCACGGTCCCAGCTGTCTGAACTCCTGTGCTAGACTGCCCTATCTCCAAGCGTGTCGACCTCTGGGGCTGCTCCTCCAATCTGGGCTCCGCGATCCCCTAAATGATGTGGTTCGAAAACCGTTAGTCTAAAAGACTAAGTCCTATCATCCCCCACCCCTTCCCCCATGGCTCCTAGGCACCGAGCGGAGAGGAAGAAAGGGAGGACTTGAAAGTGGAGAGTATATCAAATGCAGGTGACGGTGGACCTAAATCTAGCAATTTATATAGTAACTAAACATATTTGTAAACAAGTAAAGTAAAGTAACCTTAACTTATATGGGTACATATAAGCAAGGGGTCTTTTGCAAGGCTCCCATCGTATAAAGAGTCTCATACCAATTTATACGTTGGGGTGTTGGTTATTAACAGCAATATATATAGGTAAAGAAAATTAACCTTAATTTATAAACTTGCCCACACAAGCTTATAGACCAAGGGGTCGTTTTGCAGGGCCTAATGTATAAGTGTCCCATACCACTTATATTTTAGGTGTCAAAGGTTAAATGAATCGCTTATGCTATGACATGCAAGTGGGTATGATGGATCAAGCAAGTGCAACACACACACCCGACTCTGTGCACACAGACCTTTAGTTCCCCCTTTTTGGAGCCTCAACTCCCAGGGTACCTCCGTAGTGGCAGACGGAAGCGGTGGGTTGGGCCTCGCCCACCTCTAAACCAGTATAGCACTACTGGTCAGACCTATCGTACGCCTCAACGTTGGTGCACTAAGCGGACTCCTGCGTACTCTTGCCGGCTGGCGCACCGGACTTCTATTGGCGAAGTGCTATCACAACACTTGCCGAGTCAACGTATTGGTGTCTGTGCTAAGATCCTCCAATACCGAAGACCCACCACCTTAATTTCATTCCTTTTATGCACATGCAAATTTACGTACCAACACCGAGCCGAAGCTCACCGGGCCATCCTGCCCTCTTACCACAACGACCGAGCCTACTGCTTGATCATCTAGCCAAAACTACTTCCCGTAACCTCGGAGTGTGTGAGAGTGAAACCCTAATTATTCTAGTTACTCTTGAAGTTTCATTATTCCTATGAGTTGCGTTAGCCCAGGACTGCCCAAGGTATTCCCCGTGAAGGGCTCTCGAAGGCACTAGGAACTACGATGGGATTACGCCCAAAGCTCCCTTTCGCAAGGCACTTATTATTATTGGTTACTACACAAATCTCTCAATCCCTTAGGGTTATAATTGAATTCTAACCCAAGTGTATAAGACTCCTTCTTTTCAACGAGGATGAGTGATCCTTTGTCGATCCCGAACCCCACACAACTCTAACCAACCTCCACTACTCATCTACACTTCTGATGACAAACCTAATTCACCTACCAGACTAATGCCCCATTATTCCAAATTCGTAAACTCATTGTGCACTTTAATTTGATTTCTGCTGTTTTTACTAATTGCAGACCACCCTAAGCTAATATGATGTACTCAATAGGTGATACTCTAAATTCTCCTCCAATAACTCTACAAATTTTACCAGAGGTCTATTATGATAAATATAGTCTAAATTCAGAAAATCATATTTTTCCCAATTAATCTACTATTTATTGAATTTTCCTCAAAAGCTAGGCCATAGTCAATTTGAACATGAACCATAAGATTTTCTCAGGTAATGGCCTCCTAAAATTTGTATTCACTAAATAACAGAGAAATATTATTGGTTGCCAATTTTCATAATTTTCCAGATAGTTCTTGACCTCTAAAGGATTTATTAAAAATAATTCCTAAGATCAAATATAATGAAGGAAGTGCCACAAATATGTCTCCAATAATTGTGTAAAAATTACTAGGGCTTCATAAGGAACTAGAAACATCATGATGAAGAAATTAAAATTTTTCAGACAATCTAAATGTCATTATTAAATTTACAAATGTTCCATAGAATTAAATAATTAAAGAAGCAACTACTAAATATCATTCTTCAAAAATTTCATAAAACTTTACAGAGATGGGTACCATGATTACAAGCCCCTTTGCTAAGTTTCATCAGGTTTAATCAAGTATATTTTTCTCCAAAAATTCCTAAGTGAAAATTGTAAAACATGACTTTGTGAATAAAGTACCAAAACTATTCATCCAAAATTTATTATAAAATTTCCAGAGATATATATACCCTAAACAACTACCCATTCAAAGACTCAGGCCTTTTCAGAAAGTTTTGGTATTAGATCTTATGGTTTCAAAGCTAGTGCCCTAAACTAGGGTTATGGATTTAAGGGGTTTTAAGTCTTCCAAATGCCCTAAAATTTTAACCACAGGACCATAGTAACCCTATGGACATCATTCCCAAGTTTCAAGTCCATCCAAGGTCTTTTGACCCCAATTTCTTCAAACCCTAGAAATTTACCCTAAAGGGCCTACCCTAAAATTCTAGGGCTACCCTAGTCCAATCCACTCCAAACTCCATAAGTGAGTGTAAAAAGTCAAATTATATCAGTGGCCAAAATTTCAGCCTCTGATGAGGGAATTTGGCCACTCAACCATCAAATAGTGGCTTTTGACCAAAATACCCTTATAAGGTCATATATAGGGTGGGTAAATTACCTATCTTAAACATCTCCAAATGAGCTAACGTTTTAACCCTATACCTATCATGACATCTAAGACCACCCACCAAAATTTGGGGGAGTTTTAAATTAATTAGGTGACATAATTAAATTAATCATGATTTATTAAATTTTTCTAAAAAGTATAGAACAATATTCTCCAAAAATTCTATATTTTGGACAGGTTCTAGATATGACTAAGACTTTCTCACTGCCCAAATTTCAACTTGTTTGGACAAGGAATGAAGTGTGGGCACCAAACATAATTTCTGTTTAGGCCTAGGTATAGGTCCTACCAAAAAGGGTACCCTGGTCTAACCAGTGGCCCAAAAGGGTCCAAGCAATTTTTGCTACAAACTAGACACCCTAAGCTACAATTTTCATGTTGGGCAGATTTCCATTCAGGGTCCCTAAGCATTTTTAAAAATTAAATACATTAAATACATCTAATGTGACAGAAATGAAATGATATTTATTTAAATCCTAAAGTAATCGATTTGATGCCGCGCGAATCTTGGCGCAGATCAACGGCGCTGGGTTATCGTCCCCGATGAGCCAACGGCCAGGATCGCTTCTTCCTGTGCCGACTTCAAACGTCTGCCGCCGGCCACCCAGTCCCTTCCCCGACCGGCCACCGCCACCATCACCTCCGTTGAGGTGGTGGCTATCGCCAGACGGCGGCACAGCCGCCGGAGGGGCGGATTCCGGTGATCCAACCAAGAAAATTCTCGGCCGAAAGCCATGAATTTTGCGAATTGGATCGGGCTCAATTGTGCCCGAACCTTGGCCCTAATGAAACCTAAGATCTACCCATGCGAAAAGAGGAGGAGGAGGACCTTGTTGGCGGCCTGGAGACGAGCGGATCTGCGGGTTGACATGGTGGTGGCGCCGCCGATCGGAATTCTGCAATCTCCCAGTAAACTTGCCGGATTTCTTCAGTTAAGGATTGGGAAATTCTCCTCCAAGCTCACTGATGATGTTTAAAACATCAGGGGGGGAGAAGGATGGAAGAAACTGCCATGGCCATCATGGCCATTAAAGGCTTGTTTCGGCCATGATGGTGGAGGCTGTAACAGCCCCTTGACAGCCAGGAAAACGGCTGGAAACTCCTCCCCTTCACTGGAGGAGATGAATGCTGCCATCAATGGGGACCATTGGCCTTTCCTTGGCCAATCTCCTCCTTCAACTCTCTTTCCCCTTTTCTCTCTCCTCCATTAGTGTGGAATGAAGCTTTCTCTCTCTTTCCTAGTCACCAAAACTGACCATGCTGACTCCCCAGCCTATTGGCAGCCCTTTCCACCCATAATATTTCATTATATTGTGGTTAACTTAAAAGGAAAAAGGGGTTGAGCTTGGGTTGACCCACCCCCCCCCCCCCCTTTTGGATTAAGTTGACCAACTCTAAGCTAGAGTTGACTTGGGTCAGTTTCCCCCTTTGGGTTGATCCCAATGGGTCCTTGATGACTCAATGGTCTCCCAAAAGGCCTATTTAAGGTTGAGTAGGGTTGACTTGGCACCTTGGGGGTCACTTGCCCTTTGGTAAGGGTACTTTGACCAAAAGTTGACTTGGGTCAACTTGACCTCTAGAACTGAATCCAATGTGTCTTAGGTGACCCATTGACCCACCTTATGTCTAAAAAGGTCTAGCCAAGGTTGGTTGAACCCAATAGAGGCAAATGCCCTTGGTTAGGGCACTTTGCCCAATATAGGCCCATGGTGAGCCTAAGCCTCATTAGCCATCTTGAGATGACTCTAATGGACCTTAAAAACTCTAGTGGACCCCTTTGCTAGGTTAATAATGTTGTGATGGGGTCATGGAGTCATGGTGAAGCCCTAATGTCCTTCTAAATTATTGTTTTGAATTTTACTATTTGCAGACCATGGTAGCTTTCATCCTCCTACCTAGGCCCACTTGGTCCCCAAGGTCTTCCTAGGGTTGGTCTTGACCTTGCCTTGCCCAAAATCACCCTTAGGGGGGTCTAGTTGAAATTGGGATGTTACAAATCCAACAAGTCAAAAAAAGATTTCGTCCTCGAAATCACGATCTCGCCTACGGTAATCTTCTTACCGAAGAAAATGAACTTATAGTTGTTATTAAATAGGAAGATTAACCCCTACTCCTACTAAAGTAGTCTTACCTGTTAAAGTCAAGTAATTAATTTAAAACTTCTTGAGTAGTTGAGAGGTATACCTGACCAAACAGCTCTGGATATTTCTGTTGCATCAGATCCTGCGGCTCCCAAGTATGCTCCTCTTGGCCATGGTTCCTCCACAGAACCTTGACTAAGGGAATCTTTTTGCGTCGCAGGATCCGTACTCCTTTATCATCGATCCGCACCGGCTCCAAGTGAACAGATCGGTCCGAAGCTACCGGCCCTTCGGTGGTCGTAATCCGCTGCTCCGGGTGTAGTAGAGCCCTTCTCAGCGAGGATATGTGGAAAACATCATGCAGAGCTGCCAACTCTGGTGGCAACTCCAGCCTGTAAGCCAGGACCCCTATCCGCTCCAGGATCCTGTAAGGGCCCATATATCTGGGGCTGAGCTTCTTCCTTCGGCCACGCATCCGAGAAACTCCATGCATAGGCCGGATCTTCAAAAACACTCGGTCCCCGACCTGAAATTCCACCTAACGATGGCGGGCGTCATAATACTTGGCCTGCCTGCTCTGTGCCTCTAACATCCTGTCCCTGATCAACCTCACCTGAGCCTCGGTGTCTTCAACAAAATCCGATCCCAAAGCCTTCGAGTCCTCGTCCTGAATCCAAGAGAGTGGGGTTCTACATTTCCGTCCATATAGAGCCTCGTAGGGGGCCATGCCTATGCTGGCCTGATGACTGTTGTTGTACGAGAATTCCACCATCGGTAACATCTTTTCCCAAGGCTCTCCTCGGTCTAGGATGCATAGACGTAGCAGGTCTTCCAGTGTCCGATTTGTGCGCTCTGTCTGCCCATCCGTCTGAGGGTGGAAGGCGGTGCTAAAATTCAGTCGAGTGCCCAAGTATGCCTGAACCGACCGCCATTCCCTGGATGTAAACCGACCGTCCCGATCTGACACGATCGTCCTGGGTACTCCATGATAGCGAATGTACTGCTCCACGAACTTCCGAACCAGAACCCCCACTGAATCGTCCTTCCTGACTGGTATAAATCTAGCCACCTTCGTCAATCGATCTACGATGACCCATATCGAATCATTTCCCGTTCGTGATCGGGGGAGACCATGAATAAAATCCATCGCAATATCCTCAAGCTTCCATTCTGGCACTGGAAGAGGTTGCAACAATCTCGCGGGGTTTCTGCATTCCGCCTTCACCAACTGGCAGGCTTCGCAATGGGTCACGAAGTGTGTAATATCCCTCTTCATTCCTGGCCAGAACATCATCCTCTTCAGATCGGCCATCATCTTGGTGATTCCCGGGTGTATCGAATACCTACTGCAATGCGCTTCCGCCATGATATCCTCCCGGATCTGACCTCCTGCGGGTATATAGATCCTTCCTCTGAAGTACAATAGCCCATCCTTCAAGGAATAATCCCCCGTCGAACCCTCCTCCAAGGTTCGAAATATCGGTTCCACCCGAGGGTCTGTCTTCTGCCCTTCCCTGATGCGGTCCCGGATATCATCAATATCGATCATTGACGCCAGATACTCCATGTATAATTCTGGATCGTCCTCGGATACTAGGGATATCTGCATGTCCCCGAAAGACCGGACCAGCTCCATAGACATAAGCTGAGGTCCCTTCCCTGAAGCATCTCCTCTCCGGCTCAACGCATCCGCCACCACGTTCGCCTTCCTGGGGTGGTAGTGCATAGTATACTCATAATCTGTCAGGAACTCCACCCAACGCCTTTGTCTGATGTTGAGGTCTTTTTGCGTGTCCACGTATCTCAGGTTCTGGTGGTCGGAGAAGATGTCGCAATGAACCCCGTACAGATAGTGCCGCCAAATCTTCAAGGCGAAGATTACCGCGCCCATCTCCAGATCGTGGACCGGGTAATTTTTCTCGTGAATCTTCAACTGTCGAGAGGTATAAGCTATCACATGCCCGTTCTGCATCAGAACGGCACCCATCCCTTGGTAGGAGGCGTCGGTATACACCTGGAATCCCTCCCTTCCTGACGGAATAGCGAGGATGGGAGCCGAAGTGAGCCGACTCTTCAGCTCCACGAAGGCTGCCTCGCATTGTGGTGTCCAAATAAAAGGGGATTCCTTCTTCGTCAGAGTCGTAAGAGGGAGCGCGATCCGGGAGAATCCCTCTACAAACTTCCGGTAGTACCCGGCAAGTCCCAAGAAGCTCCGTACATCTGTCGCCGTCTTCAATGGTGGCCAATCCTGAACGGCCCGAATCTTGGCCGGGTCTACCGCCAACCCAGCCCCACTGACGATATGGCCCAAGAAGGCCACCTCCTTTAGCCAAAACTGGCATTTGCTGAATTTTGCGTACAGCTGATGCTCCCGTAACCTCTCCAATGTCAAGGCCAGGTGTCGTGCGTGCTCCCCTTCCGTCTTTGAGTAGACAAGGATGTCGTCAATAAAGATGATGACGAATACATCCAAATATTCCTTAAACACCCTGTTCATTATGCTCGTAAATGCTGATGGTGCATTCGTGAGCCCGAACGGCATCACTGTGAACTCGAACAGTCCGTATCGGCTACTGAAAGCGGTCTTCGGAATGTCCTCTTCTCGGATCCGCAGCTGATAATAACCTGACCTTAAGTCAAGTTTCGAGAAGAAATGTGCTCCCTCCAGCTGGTCGAACAACTCATCGATTCGTGGGAGTGGGTAGGTATTCCGAACCGTGAGTCTATTCAGCGCTCGATAGTCTATGCACAGGCGGAGACTTCCGTCCTTCTTCTTGACAAACAGCACCGGGGCTCCCCACGGTGAAGAACTTGGCCGGACGAACCCTGCCTCTACAAGTTCCTGCAGCTGACTCCGGAACTCTGCCAACTCCTTCGGGGCCATCCGGTAAGGGGCCCTAGATGCCTGCCTGGCTCCGGGCACTAACTCTATCTGAAAATCCTGCTCTCGACACGGAGGTAGTCCTGGCAATTTCTCTGGGAAGACGTCGACGAAGTCCCGCACCACTGGGATGTCTGTCATGGCCCCCTTGGCCTCCTCTATCTCAAACAGAATCTGGTAGACCTCTTCCCCCTGTAGATGGGCCTTAACGGCCTGTACTGAAGATAAAAGCACACAAGAGGCGGATCTTATACCTTCGATGACAATAAACGAGTCTCCATGCCTCACTGTGATCTTCTTCGCTTGGCAATCAATCTGGGCATGGTTCCAGTGCAACCATGTCATGCCCAGGATCAACTCGAAGACTGGCATTCTAAGAATCGTTGCCGCCACTTCGAATGGCTTCCCACCAATCTCCGCCTCCATGTTGCAGTGGGCAGAGGTGAATAGCTTCGATCCATCAGGTAAACGCACCCTCCTCGTCAGGCCTGTGAACCGTTCTACGCCTTCTAGCCCTTCCACGAAAGCCTCTGATACGAACGAGTGCGAAGCACCCGTGTCGAACAATGTGTAGGCGGGTTTGCCGCTGACGAAGACTATACCTGGATCGGTTAAATGTCTTAGGATTCTGTAACTAGTTTCTTCCTATTTAATCATTTTTTTTTGAGAAGTTCTAAAGATTGACAGCAGAGATAATGGAATTTTTATTTAAATAATTTAAAAACTCTTGTCATACCTGTTATGACTTGCTCCGAGTTTCGAGGCTGTGCCAGATCCAAGGCATACACCTGCTCCCTTTCCGGTCTACGATCGCCACCTGGGTATCCACGTCCTCGGCCACGACCCCGGCCTCCGAAGTATGGCGCTGGTGGGGCAGCCTGTGGTGCTGGTGGGGCAGCCTGTGGTGCTGGTGGGGGTGCCCTCCCCATGGGACAGTTCCTCCTAATGTGCCCCACCTGGTGACAATCGAAGCACACTGGCGGTTGATACGCCATTCCCCCGGGTCTCTGTTCGTCCCGCCTCTGAACTGGTGGTGGAGCCATCAACACTGGTCTTCCTATCTCCTGTCTCGCCTCCTGATGAGGCTGGTCTTCTACCCTTCTTCCATCTGTGATGCGGCCCCGCCGCTGATCATTTCGGGCTCCCCGGCTCTGGTCTTCATTTGGCCGCTTCCGGCCCCGAGTAGTAAGCCAATCCGCCTCGATTCTTTTCGCCATCTCCAAAATCCGGGAGATGGGCCCGTCAGATACAAATAGTAAGGTCTCCCTCAGCTCCTCCTGCAGGCCCTTGTAGAACCTTTTCGTATACCCAGCTTCGTCCAACTGATATGAGTCTGCAAACCAGGCTAAATGATCAAACTCTCGGTGGTACTCCACCACCTTCTTGCTCCCTTGCCTCAACTGCAAAAACCTGTCCTCCAGCTCATCTCTAGCTGATTGCGGAACAAAGTGCTCCAATAGTGCGCCCTTGAATTCCTCCCAAGCTATCTCCGCAGCCGTCCTGTCAGCAAAAATCGTATCCAGGGAAGTCTTCCACCACCTCTTAGCATGAGATTCCAAGCAAGACACGACCAAGGGCACCCTTTCCTCCCACGGGCACTTGATCCCAGTCAACATCTCGTACATGATATCTAGCCACTCCTCTGTCCGGACGGCTGACTCAGTCCCACAGTAGGATGGGGGAGCGAGAACTCGAAAGATACTCAGCCAGTTGGCCCTCGGGTTTGGCTGCGGATCCAGAACCTGTTGAGCCCTGAAAGCATCCAAAATGGCTGTCAACGTCTGTCCCACCTCCGACTGTAGGAAAGGAGTAGGGACCGGGGGAGGTGGTGCAACGTCCGGAGTCCGCTGGGCCCCGCCTTGTGGTGTGGGCTGAGCTGGAGGCTGCGAAACAAACTATATTAGTGGGTAATCAGCGCAAATATATGCAAAGTGGACTATTTTACAAGTGATTCCTCCTTAGGGTCTCACCACTGCTTCCGCTGCTAGTTTGTCCGCAAACTAAGCTCGCGCGGGGGTGGACCAGGGGTTGTGGACTGTTACTTTTCGATCGAGGTTTGCTCTGATACCATTTGTAAGACCCCATTTTTTAAAAAAAAAAACACAGGGTCTTATGCCCAGAACCGCCGCTTTGCGGTGACACCTTCTCGCCCTGAAGCGTCATCACCACAAAACGCTGTTTCTGCCGGCCAATTCGATCGCAGCATAGTAACAAAACTAGAGTAATAACATGCGAAGCAAAATTCTAAGTAAAAGTCCACAGAAATATCACATCAAGTAAAATATCTCCACGATGGGAGAGTCCACAAAACCAAGCACTGTAAATAAGGGCTTATGCCCGATACAACAATTCCTCACCACAAGATCTCTCATATGGAAATAAAATAAACACTACTAAAGTAAGGGCCTCACGGTCCCAGCTGTCTGAACTCCTGTGCTAGACTGCCCTATCTCCAAGCGTGTCGACCTCTGGGGCTGCTCCTCCAATCTGGGCTCCGCGATCCCCTAAATGATGTGGTTCGAAAACCGTTAGTCTAAAAGACTAAGTCCTATCATCCCCCACCCCTTCCCCCATGGCTCCTAGGCACCGAGCGGAGAGGAATAAAGGGAGGACTTGAAAGTGGAGAGTATATCAAATGCAGGTGACGGTGGACCTAAATCTAGCAATTTATATAGTAACTAAACATATTTGTAAACAAGTAAAGTAAAGTAACCTTAACTTATATGGGTACATATAAGCAAGGGGTCTTTTGCAAGGCTCCCATCGTATAAAAAGTCTCATACCAATTTATACGTTGGGGTGTTGGTTATTAACAGCAATATATATAGGTAAAGAAAATTAACCTTAATTTATAAACTTGCCCACACAAGCTTATAGACCAAGGGGTCGTTTTGCAGGGCCTAATGTATAAGTGTCCCATACCACTTATATTTTAGGTGTCAAAGGTTAAATGAATCGCTTATGCTATGACATGCAAGTGGGTATGATGGATCAAGCAAGTGCAACACACACACCCGACTCTGTGCACACAGACCTTTAGTTCCCCTTTCTGGAGCCTCAACTCCCAGGGTACCTCCGTAGTGGCAGACGGAAGCGGTGGGTTGGGCCTCGCCCACCTCTAAACCAGTATAGCACTACTGGTCAGACCTATCGTACGCCTCAACGCTGGTGCACTAAGCGGACTCCTGCGTACTCTTGCCGGCTGGCGCACCGGACTTCTATTGGCGAAGTGCTATCACAACACTTGCTGAGTCAACGTATTGGTGTCTGTGCTAAGATCCTCCAATACCGAAGACCCACCACCTTAATTTCATTCCTTTTATGCACATGCAAATTTACGTACCAACACCGAGCCGAAGCTCACCGGGCCATCCTGCCCTCTTACCACAACGACCGAGCCTACTGCTTGATCATCTAGCCAAAACTACTTCCCGTAACCTCGGAGTGTGTGAGAGTGAAACCCTAATTATTCTAGTTACTCTTGAAGTTTCATTATTCCTATGAGTTGCGTTAGCCCAGGACTGCCCAAGGTATTCCCCGTGAAGGGCTCTCGAAGGCACTAGGAACTACGATGGGATTACGCCCAAAGCTCCCTTTCGCAAGGCACTTATTATTATTGGTTACTACACAAATCTCTCAATCCCTTAGGGTTATAATTGAATTCTAACCCAAGTGTATAAGACTCCTTCTTTTCAACGAGGATGAGTGATCCTTTGTCGATCCCGAACCCCACACAACTCTAACCAACCTCCACTACTCATCTACACTTCTGATGACAAACCTAATTCACCTACCAGACTAATGCCCCATTATTCCAAATTCCTAAACTCATTGTGCACTTTAATTTGATTTCTGCTGTTTTTACTAATTGCAGACCACCCTAAGCTAATATGATGTACTCAATAGGTGATACTCTAAATTCTCCTCCAATAACTCTACAAATTTTACCAGAGGTCTATTATGATAAATATAGTCTAAATTCAGAAAATCATATTTTTCCCAATTAATCTACTATTTATTGAATTTTCCTCAAAAGCTAGGCCATAGTCAATTTGAACATGAACCATAAGATTTTCTCAGGTAATGGCCTCCTAAAATTTGTATTCACTAAATAACAGAGAAATGCTATTGGTTGCCAATTTTCATAATTTTCCAGATAGTTCTTGACCTCTAAAGGATTTATTAAAAATAATTCCTAAGATCAAATATAATGAAGGAAGTGCCACAAATATGTCTCCAATAATTGTGTAAAAATTACTAGGGTTTCATAAGGAACTAGAAACATCATGATGAAGAAATTAAAATTTTTCAGACAATCTAAATGTCATTATTAAATTTACCAAAGTTCCATAGAATTAAATAATTGAAGAAGCAACTACTAAATATCGTTCTTCAAAAATTTCATAAAACTTTACAGAGATGGGTACCATGATTACAAGCCCCTTTGCTAAGTTTCATCAGGTTTAATCAAGTATATTTTTCTCCAAAAATTCCTAAGTGAAAATTGTAAAACATGACTTTGTGAATAAAGTACCAAAAATATTCATCCAAAATTTATTATAAAATTTCCAGAGATATATATACCCTAAACAACTACCCATTCAAAGACTCAGGCCTTTTCAGAAAGTTTTGGTATTAGATCTTATGGTTTCAAAGCTAGTGCCCTAAACTAGGGTTATGGATTTAAGGGGTTTTAAGTCTTCCAAATGCCCTAAAATTTTAACCACAGGACCATAGTAACCCTATGGACATCATTGCCAAGTTTCAAGTCCATCCAAGGTCTTTTGACCCCAATTTCTTCAAACCCTAGAAATTTACCCTAAAGGGCCTACCCTAAAATTCTAGGGCTACCCTAGTCCAATCCACTCCAAACTCCATAAGTGAGTGTAAAAAGTCAAATTATATCAGTGGCCAAAATTTCAGCCTCTGATGAGGGAATTTGGCCACTCAACCATCAAATAGTGGCTTTTGACCAAAATACCCTTATAAGGTCATATATAGGGTGGGTAAATTACCTATCCTAAACATCTCCAAATGAGCTAAAGTTTTAACCCTATACCTATCATGACATCTAAGACCACCCACCAAAATTTGGGGGAGTTTTAAATTAATTAGGTGACATAATTAAATTAATCATGATTTATTAAATTTTTCTAAAAACTATAGAACAATATTCTCCAAAAATTCTATATTTTGGACAGGTTCTAGATATGACTAAGACTTTCTCACTGCCCAAATTTCAACTTGTTTGGACAAGGAATGAAGTGTGGGCACCAAAAATAATTTCTGTTTAGGCCTAGGTATAGGTCCTACCAAAAAGGGTACCCTGGTCTAACCAGTGGCCCAAAAGGGTCCAAGAAATTTTTGCTACAAACTAGACACCCTAAGCTACAATTTTCATGTTGGGCAGATTTCCATTCAGGGTCCCTAAGCATTTTTAAAAATTAAATACATTAAATACATCTAATGTGACAGAAATGAAATGATATTTATTTAAATCCTAAAGTAATCGATTTGATGCCGCGCGAATCTTGGCGCAGATCAACGGCGCTGGGTTATCGTCCCTGATGAGCCAACGGCCAGGATCGCTTCTTCCTGTGCCGACTTCAAACGTCTGCCGCCGGCCACCCAGTCCCTTCCCCGACCGGCCACCGCCACCATCACCTCCGTTGAGGTGGTGGCTATCGCCAGACGGCGGCACAGCCGCCGGAGGGGCGGATTCCGGCGATCCAACCAAGAAAATTCTCGGCCGAAAGCCATGAATTTTGCGAATTGGATCGGGCTCAATTGTGCCCGAACCTTGGCCCTAATGAAACCTAAGATCTACCCATGCGAAAAGAGGAGGAGGAGGACCTTGTTGGCGGCCTGGAGACGAGCGGATCTGCGGGTTGACATGGTGGTGGCGCCGCCGATCGAAATTCTGCAATCTCCCAGTAAACTTGCCGGATTTCTTCAGTTAAGGATTGGGAAATTCTCCTCCAAGCTCACTGATGATGTTTAAAACATCAGGGGGGGAGAAGGATGGAAGAAACTGCCATGGCCATCATGGCCATTAAAGGCTTGTTTCGGCCATGATGGTGGAGGCTGTAACAGCCCCTTGACAGCCAGGAAAATGGCTGGAAACTCCTCCCCTTCACTGGAGGAGATGAATGCTGCCATCAATGGGGACCATTGGCCTTTCCTTGGCCAATCTCCTCCTTCAACTCTCTTTCCCCTTTTCTCTCTCCTCCATTAGTGTGCAATGAAGCTTTCTCTCTCTTTCCTAGTCACCAAAACTGACCATGCTGACTCCCCAGCCTATTGGCAGCCCTTTCCACCCATAATATTTCATTATATTGTGGTTAACTTAAAAGGAAAAAGGGGTTGAGCTTGGGTTGACCCCCCCCCCCCCCTTTTGGATTAAGTTGACCAACTCTAAGCTAGAGTTGACTTGGGTCAGTTTCCCCCTTTGGGTTGATCCCAATGGGTCCTTGATGACTCAATGGTCTCCCAAAAGGCCTATTTAAGGTTGAGTAGGGTTGACTTGGCACCTTGGGGTCACTTGCCCTTTGGTAAGGGTACTTTGACCAAAAGTTGACTTGGGTCAACTTGACCTCTAGAACTGAATCCAATGTGTCTTAGGTGACCCATTGACCCACCTTATGTCTAAAAAGGTCTAGCCAAGGTTGGTTGAACCCAATAGAGGCAAATGCCCTTGGTTAGGGCACTTTGCCCAATATAGGCCCATGGTGAGCCTAAGCCTCATTAGCCATCTTGAGATGACTCTAATGGACCTTAAAAACTCTAGTGGACCCCTTTGCTAGGTTAATAATGTTGTGATGGGGTCATGGAGTCATGGTGAAGCCCTAATGTCCTTCTAAATTATTGTTTTGAATTTTACTATTTGCAGACCATGGTAGCTTTCATCCTCCTACCTAGGCCCACTTGGTCCCCAAGGTCTTCCTAGGGTTGGTCTTGACCTTGCCTTGCCCAAAATCACCCTTAGGGGGGTCTAGTTGAAATTGGGATGTTACACAAGCGATAACTTGGAAAGGCGAACCTCCAATAATGCTACAAGAGCTACTCCGCCCTGGTTAACTGCCCGCACCAACTGCATGGCCGAAATCAGGGAACAGGCCACTCCATTAAGGCCCTCAAACTTGACTTCTGCCTGCACTTCGCTTCTTAGGGTTGCCACCTTGGACAGGAAATCAATACTAGCACACTGCTCTGCTAGCCAGTCCATTCCCAATATCACATCAAACTCAAGCAATGATTGGACCGTTGCTATCAACACGAATTCAACTCCGCCTAGATCCCAATAAATGCGCCCTTTCTCCCCGGTGGTCATGGATGACCCATTGGGCATGCGTACCTTCAACTCTGCACCCGCCGAGAATAACTCAACTCCAATCCTCCGGTTGAAGCTTTCCGCAAGGAAAGAGTGTGACGCTCTCGTATCAAACAATACCCTAGTAGGGTATCGGGAAACTAACACAAAGCCTGAAACATAGACATCACATATAATGGTCTAGAAGTATGAAGCACAAGGTTAAACTTAAACTTTCTCATACCTGTCACCACATCGGGTTGGTGGATCGCTTCCTACTATCCAAAGTTGTAGGCCCTTGGTTGCACCGATTGGAATCGAGAAGCGCTAGACTCTGCCATCTTCCCTTTCTCTATGGCACCGAGGCCGGAGCGCACAGTCTGCTCCTGCCGTGGCTCTTGCTCCGCACCTCCTTGATTACAAAAATGAGCAATGTGCCCCACCTTACCACAATTGAAGCACATCGGTGGTCCCTTAGAGTGAGACACTTCGAACATCCACTTGCTTTTCTCACCGGACTTGAATGGGTGAGGCTTTTTCCTCTAGTTATTCCCTTCAGACCTTCCTTGGGATTGATAAGGCTTCCCTTCCCCTTGCTTTGGCGCAAACCCCTTACGGCGTTGGCTTCGCTCCAGATCACTCTCCAACGTTCTGGCCACCTCAGCCAACTCATTGAAACCAGCTCTCTTCATGGCGATGAGGGGTTGCCTTAGATTCTCCCTCAGCCCATGGTAGAAGTGGTTATCCCTCTCCTCATCGTCTGCCATTGACGTTCCTACATAACGACCCAACCGAGTGAACTACTGAACATACTCGTCCACCATATTATCTCATTGCACCAAGTGTAGAAACTATCTTTGAAGGGCCAACCTCATCGAAACGGGAATGTACTTCTTTAGGAAAGCATTCCCAAACTCATTCATGGACGGGGTGTGTCCAGGAAACTGGCGGCCGTTATGGCTTACCCACCACAACTTTGCGTCTCCCTCCAACATGAAAGCCGCAAACTCAGATTTCTTCTCCTCTAGCATCTCTGCCTCCCTTCGAATCTGTTGAATCTGTGCCCACCAATCCTCTGTATTTGTTGGATCCCTAGTTGATTTGGGCTAGGTTCACTAGCTTAGGATGTGACCCATCATGTATAGCCAGGGTCAAGTTTGTGTCCTAGAGTCTAGGCCAAGTCCTTAGAATCAACTTCAGATGGACCAGTTATCAACAAGACCATCAGAGACTCCAGACTTAGAAGATTTCAAGACTAAGTAAAGTGAGTTCGACGTTCGTTGAACTCAGCTCGACGAAAGGTTTTCGGCGCTCGACGATCGTGAGACATTTCTTTGTGCTGAGCTCGACGATCTTTGTTCTCTGTTCGACGAAGACTGAGTTTCTTCAACAAGCTAAAGTCAGGACAACTCCAGATTTTTTAAGTCCAACTTCAGGCTTTGGTTGACGAACTACAATCTGAGCTCAACGAACTTGGACCTCAAGTTCACAGCTTCTTCGCTCGACGAATTTGGATCTCAGTTCGACGAATACTGTCTGAAAGTGATGACTCTCAGCTCGACGAATGAAGATTGTCAGTTCGACGAATATTGTAGCAGAATTGACAAAGATTACCTTGAAGACTATTGTTATTGTCTTGTCGATGAACTCAAGCTCAGCTCGACGAACTGTGAACTCAGCTCGACAATTGGTGTTCTTCGTTCGACGATTCCCGGATAGATCTTATCCAGTTTCCCGTCCCGTTTCTTGGCGATGATTTCGGAGTAATCAATGCTCAATCTTCTCGGAATGTTACCGTTAGAATGCGCATTTACTATGGACTATTACATGCCATTTTTCCATTGGACAGTTAGGGAAATCATTGATTGTCGCTTCCTTCCAAGGCCGATTGCAATTACTGCTCAACATTCAAATTTCGAATGTTCCTCAGTCAGCAAAGAGTCTCAAAAAGAAAAGGATCAATCAGTAAGAGATACAATCAGCAATACAGACACACAGATAGATTGCATAGAAGAACAGTTTTACAAAAATCTAAAGTCTTTTCTACAATCAGCTCAGACCAGAGAACATCTTCAAGAAGAAGAAGAACAATCAATTACTATCAAGAGTCTTCTTCCTTCATTTCTACAGGACAACTTCAGAAGGACAACAATTCTCTATTTGTCAAAGGAGTTCCTGAAGCAATCTCTGGTCCAGGCACTCAAGTTTTGAAGACTTGTCACCCTGAAGCAGTGTTCCAGTTTTCCTGATCTCAGGGGGAGCAAATCTGCTGACATCAATCCACAGTCTTCTCAGTTATCATTAAGAAAGAGAAGACACCATCACCTCTTTTTCATCCTCTGTATAGGGTTTTAATTCCCTTCAAAATTATTCCTGGTTACAAGTCTCCTACCAAAAGACTTGAGGTTTTGGTTTTTGAGCACCTGAACAAAAGCTCATTGGTGTCAGGCACCTGATCAAAAACCTGAGTGGATTCCTACCAGGGTGGTAGAAGAGTGGATGTACCCAGGTTGGGGAACCACTATAAAATTTTTTGTGTCGTCTGGTTGCCCTTTTCTTTTGTTTTGGCGGTGCTCTGTGATTGTTTAGGTTGTTGTGCTTATTGTTTTATTTACTGACCTGTTCACTTAGGAATAAAACAAAAGTTGTAAAGAATTTTTAAAAGAGAGCACAATACTCTATTCACCCCCCCCCCCCCCCCAGAGTATTTCAGATCTACCTTGCACTTTCAGCATCAGTCGGCGTACCAACTCCCTTGAACGATGGAGGATGGAAGCTCAGAAAATACTTCATCTGTCGGTCTCCATGTCCGACCACCACTCTTTGGCCAATGGCTCTACTCGCCTGTCTTCTCCGCCCGGTACGGCCGTCGTCGTATCCGGGGTAGCAGGAGTTGCTACTAGAGCTATCGCTGCCGCTTGGGCTGCCACAATTGCTTCTGCAAGCATGCAGCAGAAGTCGGCCGGGTTTACACCCTTGCCCAAAGGACCCTGAGCAGTGGCGCTGCTCGCCGAAAGCTTTTATCTTGGTCTTGACGTACCCACCTCATTGCTTGCACTCTTAAGAAAAGCAAGGAAACAAGGAATCAGTCTCTAATCACAAGACTCAAATATAAGGACACTCATGGTCCCGCATTACTCCTATGTGGAAAACTTCTATATGCACTGACCTTGAATCAAACCTGACTCTGATACCAAATTATAACACTTCCACTGTAATGACCGTATAATATGGGTTCGGTCGGGGCCCCACAACATACAGATGCCACAACTTTAGCATTAAAAGATGATATAACTACCCAATCTCAAAACTCAATATCAAATAATAGCGGAAACAGCAAATAAGACTAGAAGTTATCCACATAGACAAGAGTATTGAAACGGCCTTATGGCCTTACAACAATAAAGAGTCCAAACTCCAAAAAGTTAACATCAATAACAATGTGCACAAACACTCCTAGACTACCTCGGCATGCAAGCCGGAAAGTAAACGCATCAAGCATGCAGAGTCACCAAAAATATAGCTAGCTCAAAACTGGAAACACTTCATGAGGCTTAGGCCTTATTGGCCGGCGAGCTAGCTCCCGCTTGCGATCCTTGCCCTATAAAAATTGGTTGTAACGTGGGTCAGCAAAGGCTGACCTCAAACTGTGTAACAAATACATCTCCTCCCGGCCGCCCCTAACAGACCCCGGGGTACCCCTCCAACCTGCAAGTCAGCACTTCGTATACCATATACATAAACAAGTAAAGTACTAAAAGAACAGGCTTGGATGTCTCAAACAACATGCACATTTTCTATGTTGAGCATATAATAAAAAGGGGCCTACTATGCAGCATGTATGCAAACCTGGGCTTCACCCAAGGCACCCTATTGCGTATGCATCTAGCACATCATCAAACATCTGATACTTTCACTTTCCCCATTGGCATTAATCCACAAATAAAAAGGGGGCACTGCAATTCCCCTAACGGCATATAAGGTGCCACACATAACTCTTGCCAAGTCCCCACTCGCTCATGGTCTTAGACCCGGGCTTGCCTGCAAGCTCTGACTTCTCATGTCAGGATTTCGTCTAACACACTGACCGATTCTAAGAACCCTTACTTTACCCCACCGGCTCATGACCTCTTTGTCCGGGCGTGCCACATGCTTGGCATTCTCGTTAGTCTCACAGTAGGGGACTAGTCTCACAGCAGGGGACTAGTCTCGCCGGGACACTCTCCACACATGACTTGCACGTCACGAGATAGCCAGCCGACCACGGAGATACAGGCACGCCTTAGCACATCATAATCCAATATCATTCCCAACCTAATCCCTCATTTGTACTGCAACGTCCCCGTGCTCCAAGGAAATCATCTACCGCGAATGCGGAGCTAACCTTGTCCACAAAGGAAACCATTTACCGCCATTGCAGAGCTAACCTTGTCCGGTTCCGGCTACACATACTCACTCGAGAAAAGGGGGAAAACACAAACATCACAAATGGCATCTTGCCGCAACGGATATCTCATTGGTGTAGTGATCTCTTTGGTAAAGAGAAAAGAGGAAGTAGAAGCATCACAAGAAGGGAACTGTGTCAGTATGAGATCTCTAATAAAAGTTATGCTGAAAAGCAAGAATGAACACTGAGAAGTGTTTGGTAAAATGAAAATGTCTGAAAAGAGAAAGAGCAAGGGTTAAGATAACCCATCAAGGTTGTGAGAAGCTTTGGAGGACTGTGAAGTCCATTGCTGGCTTAAAATATCCTTCCAAGCACACCCTCGTCGTCGGCATCAAAGCATTCAACGGTGTTGTTAACAACGAGGAGAGGAGGCTCTTCGACTAGGTTCACTCCTTTTGAGGAGCAAGGAACATCTGCAATTTCTTTGCCCTTTGTGGTTGATGGGTTAGGGGTATCTTCTTTGGGAAGCAGGTCACGCATCTTACCCTGCCGGAGCATCCTTTACACAAGCTGGCGGAGTGCTCGGCAGTTTTCTGTTAGGTGGCCTGACTCTTTGTGAAATTCACAGTATGGTTTGGAGTCTCTAGACCTTTGATTGGCTAGTCAATAGGGCTTCTTGTAGTTTGCCCTATCTTTCATGATCTGGCTTACTTCTTGCATGGCCTCGTCGAGATCAGACTCATGCAAGTCATTGTCTTGTCGGTGATGAACTGTTCCTGCTTATGAAGACGGAGCTAGTGGCAGCAATGGGTCTTGAGCACGATCACGGCTCAGGAAGGAGTATCGAAGGCGTTGAAACCTTCTCTCCTTTCTTGAGTGAGATGGGAAATGATTGTGAGGAGACCTTGGAGGATGCTTGCAAGAGAGATCTTCCTCGGATGTAAGCTTGGAGACGAAGCCTGGGTTGCTCTTTTATCCTCGGATGTACGAGTTGGCAAAGGCGATCAGTTCTTGATATGTTCTCAGCGCTCGGACATTGGCTTTGAATTTGAGTGGCCATTCACGAAGACCATGGACAAGAGCTACTCTATACATTTCTTGATCAGTAATCTCGATGTCCAAAATCTCTCTTAATCAATCAACAAAGTGAGACCAAGTTTCATCGCTACGCTGCCTGATCTCAAAAAGGGCTTCAGGACCGCCCTTTCTCTTAGTGGAGGTAGAGAACCTGAGAAGAAACTCCCTTCGTAGATCAACGAAGGAAGTGATGGCGTGAGGACGGAGGCCATAGAACCAGTCCCTCACTTGCCCATCAAAAGTAGTGACAAGGAGCTTGCACTTAGTTGCATCTGAAAGAGTTTTCAGAGCAACAGCTGCTCAAAAGCTTGAAGATGATTTACTGGATCAGTTTCTTCGGTGTATATTGGTAACCGGGGTTCTCTGAAGTTTGTTGGAGTTGGCTCATGGAGAACATTCTCTATGAATGGTGAAGGTTCTTCTTGATCTCCTACAGCATAAGGAAAAAAATGGAGCATAAGATGCAGTGCAAGAAGCAGGGGGGGATAAAAAGGAAAAGTTGCTGCAGGAGGAGCGAATGCAGGAGCTGCAGGGTAGGGATGACATCCCTGAAATTGAGAAATCTAGCGGACTTCCCCAGGCTGCTTCTCGGAAGAAGTT
>CM077167.1:117951143-118191265 GCA_039583875.1 Platanthera guangdongensis
AAATGAGAGTGTCCCAGTACCTTATGCTATCGATCTCGAGCATCTTTGCGTCCTGGAAGAGGGTCCATTTATTCCCATGAAGACCTCCGACTCTGGGATCCAAGTGCCCATGTGCATTGCTGAGATGTCAGAGACGAACGAACTGTCACTATTTAACTTGGACGAGAGGATTCGTCAAAATTATCTTGGATATCTGGTCTGGAGCCTCTCGCGATCTAGATTGGAAAAATGCCGGACTGCTAAATCTATGTGGGTGATGATCTCAGAGTTGATGGGGGGGTCAGATTAAAAAATAAGAAAGCTGAAATCTGCAGTCAACCAGAGGATGAAGCCTATGTGGGGGTCCTCACCTCTGAAGATGAAGGCATGGATCACTCGGAAACATCAGAGCTCCAGTGTCCGTGTCAGAGACTGACGAGGCCAGTGAGGAAAGCTGCTCTGATGAGGATGAAACATTGGTCACTGGCTCTAATGAAAATAACACAGAAGAGCAGGTAACTTCTTCATCCTGCCCCAAATCTTTTGAACTTTCTGAAGACAGGAACTGCTCTCCTCCAGAAAATTCTGATTCCCTGAAGAGAGCCCTTCAGGAAAGCAACTACTTGCTGAGGAGCAAGCTCAAGAGATTGCTCGACTAAAGATCGTATTGGTTCTCCAATTGGCGTCCAATAAGGTCAAATACTCTAAGATCTCAGCTCTAGAGAGTAGTCTAGAGAATGAGAAACGAATAGTATCAAACTTTTCCAAAGTTGATGCTATAAAGAGAAAGCAAGAAAACGGGTGGATCTCCGGATTATCAATTCGTGGAGAAATGGGGAAACGGTATTCCGACCCCCCACTCCAAGCAGGAAGGCAACTCATCATGCCTTCAGGTATGACCACAAGAATAGTCGTGGTCACTGCAAGGGTAATCTGTCCCCATGTGGAGACACCTAGAGTGCAAGGGCCGTCGTGGCCACTCATGAGAGAATACCAAAGGCTCATTCTGAGCCCTTTGTATTCACTGCCACTGCCTCAACTCGGTGTGAATCTGCATGTCCTAGCTCACAGAACACTTCTCACCACCCGAGGACACCGGATAGGGAGGTTAGAAGTCATGGTGTAAGTTTTCGTGGGGCCTCTGAAAGGGGGATGCCTGAAAGGAGGGCACCACCTGCCGGCCTCATGACGCTCACAACATGCATTCCTTCCACCCTTCCACGTGTCACGATGAAAGAGGAAATTTTGTGAGGAGATCATGCTCTATCCCGTTTAGACCTAGGACCGTGACTACCTCAGTCACTAGATCAGGTCGGAAACGGCGATACAACATTCACCCATGTTGGTGCTGTGGCAAAGTGGGACACTTTGCCGTCGACTATTGGCACAACCCCTCTGTGCCAACGGCAAGGGCTTACCCACATTCACGGGACAGAGGTAGTCTTCCTGACAGGTTTTCTGAAGGAAGGCAGTTGCGTGCTTATGCTAACAGGAACCTAGGACCCAATATGATTTGGGTTCCTAAGGTAAAGTAATTCTTTCTTGCAGGGTAGTCTAGGTTCCCGTGAATATGATGGGAACTAGACAGTAGGTGGCTCAAGACTAAATTGGAACAAGCGTCTGCAATAACAGATGTGATATCTATTTGAGCATACTTACATTGAGCTTCTAATATGTTCTACCTGTGGGACTAAGACGATGACTCTCAAAATCCCAGGTACTCATGATCAGTTCCGAAACTTGAGTCATTTCCAATTGACAATTTATATATATATATATACATATCTTTAAATACAGATACATCTTTGTATATACGTGTATGTATTCACATCCAAGGATAGGGTAACACGATGAATATAGACCTTAGACACACCATTAACGAGTTATCGGAAATTCCACTGGTAGATTCGAGAACTAACGTCTGCAGGCGTAAATCATTCACTGAAACCTAACAAAGATACGTCGTTGAAGACTTTCAAATTAACTTAGACAAACGGAAACCGTAAGAATCCCATTTAACTCGTCGAGCTTGACATTTAAGGAGAATCCCATTCTCGCCGAAGGATCAAGAAGAATCACATTTGAGGAAGCATTCCCGCCGACCCTTTATACACTTGGAATCTCGCCGACCCTTCAACTTCCTTAAGAATCCCGCCGAAGGAGCAAGCTACACAAATCCCGCCTCACTTCGCAGGAGATATCCCGCAAGAGCTCTTCCGCCGATTCTTCCCTTACCCGCCGACTCGCCGAAACCCGCAGGAAGCTCGTCAAATCATCTTCTCGCAAGAGCTCTTCCGTCGAATCTTCCCTTATCCGCCGACACGCCGAAACCCGCAGAAAGCTCGATCATCTTCTCGCCGCAAGATTCTTCGCCGCCGTTTGTCTCGCAAGATTCTCGTCGGATCCCGCACCATCCTCGCTGTTTCCCGCAAGGTCAACACCGAAGGTCTTCCCAAAGGACGCTCAAGGAAGATCTCTCGCTGGAAGCCACCAACTCATTTCCGTCTAAGCCTTTAGGTAACCTCTTCCTCACCCGTACTTGGACGTCATCACTTGTGACGCTTTCCTTTTGATTGATCATTAAAGCTTAGAGTAGGGCTTCTCTCTCTAGATCTGCAATGGCTCCAAGGACAACTGCTGGGTTGGTCACTGGTTGCGAGCTTGTTCGGACTGGGTTTTCTCACGCCTCGGACGAATTCCGCAACATCATTCTGATGCCGGAAGAGGCTGGACTAACATTCATCCTGGAACACCCTTGCAAAATCTTGGACAAAGAGGTACTGGAGTTCTTCGCTACCGCAAGACTCCGAAATGGCGACTCACTCATCAAAAGCAAGGTGGCTGGGGCAAAGGTCAAGATGTCTGCCAGCAAGCTGACCCGCTTCCTGCAGCTTTCTAGCTCTGAGCATGAGGACTATCTGGAGGACGATGACAAAACCAGAACTCTCTTATTCTGCGGTCTCCCACGCGGAACTCGTCAATTAAGAGAAAGGATATGAATGAAGAAGGGAAGCTCCTATCTGACATAATTGGAAAGGTGCTCATCTGCAAGCCGGGCTCTCATGACCATATCTCAGCGGATATGTTCAAGATCCTGATAGCTGTTGTCTGCCGTAAAAGGTTCAACTGGGGGAGTTGTTGTTCGAGAAGATCAAGGACACCTTGGGCTCTCCGAGTTTTGGCCGTATCATAAGTCTGTATCTAAATCAGCTAAATGGAGACAGGTTTGACATGAGCAAAGGTGTTCCTCTACACTACTTGAAGAAGATGGACTCAAGTGTGTTGACCGATGGGAGAGGCGTATTGGGCCGACAGCAGTGGAAGAACAACAGGGAGTATCTCCAGCAGTCAACCCCAGTGAAGTTCCTGATACCTTGACTGCAGGAATCGAGGGGTAGCCTCTACCCCCTCATACTAATGTAGTATCTGACATCTCCCAGCTGGCCAGAGATGCTGTGGCAGATCTACACGTAGAAAGTGAACCTGAGCTGGAGCATGAGGAGCCCCGAACCGAAACGATCAAGGAGACGAAGCTACTGTACTGGAGTCTGCTGACAACGAGTTGGAAGATGCTGCTGATATAGATGATTTCTTGGATGATGACGGAGAGGAAGACGAGAATGAAGGACATGAAGCATTGGAGGCTCCGGATTCATTGAACCTCTATCTGACAAGCATGCACCAGTGGAGGGGGAGTCAGACAAATCTACAGAGGCTGTCAGCATTCCTCCATTAGAGACTGCTATTGTATCCAGCTCTACAGATGCGTCTGCTGAAGAGCAAGGCCCACAAGTGCCTCCGGCTCTTCCATTACGAGATGAGCTAGCCACTCACATTGTAAATGTCATTCAGGGCATTGTGAATGAACTCAAAGCCTCCTTTGATGAAGCTCAGAATAAACTGCTGAAAGGATTAAGACATCTGAAAATCTCATGCTCAAGAATATGGTGGAGATCAACCATAAACTGGACGAGATGGAGAAGAAATTTGAAGAAAAGTACACCGAGGCCGGACAAGAGGTCACACTTCTTATGGCCGGATGAAGAAGAACACCGACACTCTTGCTGTAGTAAATCAGACTACACATGTTGTAGCCAACAACATTCAAAAGTTTGACGGTAATATGGTAACTCTTAACGCCAATCAGCAAGCCTTGGTCAATGAATTCTCCCGGACCTCAAAGCATATTGATGACTCGCTGCACTCCTATGCCAATTCCATCGCGGTCGAAGCCAAAAAGTGGGAGAAAGAGTATCTAGCTAAGATGGCCGAGCTTCAAGAAGTCATGATCACAAACTTCGAACAGTCAAATAAATATGTCTATGAGAGCTGCTGGTGGATGCTACAACAGGCGTTAGGCGTCGATTTGAATCCTGCAGGTATTCATGCTCTTGAGACTTCTATGGCTGCTACGGGAGTAAGTGTCGCTGAGGAAGTAAGTGTTGCTGATGTTCCCATGCATGAAGCTGATGCTAGGGCTATTTCTAAAGCAAAATTGATGAGCATGTTTGACCAGGAGGCCCTAGCAAAAGCCATGGGCAAGCGCAAAGCTCAAGAAGGGACCTCCAAGGAGACACAGGCTGAAAAGAGAACTCGACTGAGTGAGGAGGAAGTAAGAAATGAAAAGTGGAGTCCAGTTTCAAAGAATATCATCTTGGACACCTTTTGGCTACAAGAAAAGGAGAACTCAATCGCAACGAAGTATACAGCCAGTATGAATGGGAGAGGCATAAGACGTATGAAGCCAAAAGGAACATATTCTTCAGAAACAACACGGATGCAGATAAAGTTCCTCCTCCCAGATATTACCCGAAGCCTAAGGAGTACATGGAGAGACAAAGGAAGAAGTTTTTGGCGCAGAAACTCAAGGATGACTTAGCTAAGGAAAGATAGTCAAGAACTTGTAGCTTGTCATTCTCTCCTAAAAACATTTAATGATTATTGTTATGATATGAACAATTCTGAGATTATATATATATATATATATATATATATATATATATATATATATATATATATATATATATATATATACATTCGTATTTGAATTTGTGAACGACTCAAGTCCTGATCTGGTTGCATATATTCTCTTGTGCTGCATGTTTTATTTCTGAATGCTATGTTTATTATTTGATAGGTGTTATTCATCTTAGCTAGTAGAGTTTTGGCTTCGTCAAATAGGGGGAGATTGTTGGGTATTGTATCCACAATTACCTGGATTTGAGGAAGCCACATGTCAAGCTAAGATGAATTCACAATGTATCTGATGAAACCTCTTAAGTTGTGCTTGCAGTTCCTCCACGCTAAGTGCACACCAATGTCAGGGTGCAGTAGGTCAATATACACGGGTCTGCACGACGTAATCCCTCGTTGAGCAGATCAGTGTGTTGGCCTACGTGTTCTCTCTCTATTGGAGTGCACTTACTTTCAAGTACAGGGTCGTGTTCATGCAAGAGAAGACAAGGAGCAAGGATGGGTCAAGGAGCAGCTCTTGGGTGGAAAGACGAAAATTCGTCTAAGTAAAATTCGACGAGAATCACCAAGTGATTCTCGCCGATTCGGCGAGAATCACTAGTGATTCTCGCCGAATCGTCGAGAATCATTAGTGATTCTCGCCGACTCTTTCAGGCTACCTCAAAACCGTGCCAAGTAAGATTCGGCGAGAATCACTAGTGATTCTCGCCGAACCAGTCGTTAAGCAGATCTTGAATACAAGTTGTATTCGTTGAGAATCAACAAGTGATTTGGCGAGAATCACAAGTGATTCTCGACGAATCGTCGAGAATCACTAACTGATTCTCGCCGATTCGTCGAGAATCACCTGCGATTCTCGACGAATTTTACTTGGAGTTTTCTCTGGATGCTGCTGGACCGGACTCTGCCGCTGGATGATTTTGAACCGGAATTCGGGTGTCTACGTGTGGGACCCACAACGGTCATGTTGTTTGTGTCTACAGTGTATAAATACATGGGTATATTTGAACAGTAAAGACAAGGAAGGAAAACAAGAAATACGCGAGCACGGAAAACCCTAAATCGTCGCTTCCGCTCCGCCGTCGCCACCGCCGCTCGCGATAAGTTGGTCGCCGCTGTTGATCGCTTCTCTTCCCGATCTCCGGTGACAGAAGCTTAGCAAAGCTTTGAGTCTCTCGTGTCTATCCAGAGATCTCTTGTCTCTCGATTTGTTGATCGGGAATAACTTCCCCGTCCGAATCGATCGAGACGACCGATCCTCGTGTGACCGTTGGAAGACCAAGCTAGCTTCGCTACGAAGATTGGATCTCTAAGTTCAGCAGCCGCTCATCATCATAGCCGCCGATCCCGAAGCAAGCCGCCGTTCTTCTTGCCGCCGCCAGTTCCGGGAGATCCTTTCCAAGAGAGACCAGGTTGTAGACTCTTCGTTGACTTCACGAACACGTCATCTAACGAAGAGGAACACCGTAGTCTCCAAACGAAGTTTGTATCTCGTGTACATTCTATTTTACATTTGTTATAAAGGAACGATTGTTCCGTGTTGTAAGGGTTGGGTGCAACCCGATTTGTGGGAGTGTTGACTCTTACGTGTGGAAGGGTTCCTTCCGATAGTGCAAGGATTGGATTTCAATCCTGTTGGAGAAGTGACCGAGTCGTCCCTTGTTGGGAGATAGGTCGAAGGGGGAAAGTGGATGTACCCAAGTTGGGGAACCACTATAAATTGCCTGTGTTTTCTGTGTGCTGTGCTTTTTGTTTTTATCGTGCAGGTACATTCGTAAATTCCGCAAATACGCTTCACATCACCTATCCCCCCCCCCCATAGGTGAACATAGTTGACACTAGGTGGACTTTCAGAGTTGACACTGTGTTCACTTCTTGGAGAAAGCTTCCACATCCTTCCTAATGGTTGACCAAAAATATCCATGTCTGAGAACTCTTTACTCCAGAGTACGAGTCTCAGAGTGGCTGTCACACTCTCCTGAATGAATATCTCCTAGTACCTGGAGAATTTTAGCTACTGCCAGACATCTGGAAAGGGGGCTCGAGATGGTTTTGCAGTACAGTTCTCCTTCGTGCAGCAGATAGAAGGAGACTTTAAATTTAAACTTCCTTTGATCACCATCTCTAGCAGGAAGCCAGCTTGTTGCGAGGAAGGTGACGAACAAATCCTTCCAGGAAGCTCGTTATTTGATTTCCATCATCTACCCCTCTTCGATAAACGGTCGAAACAACTCTATCATGATTTTATTGGCCCTCTAGCCGTACTTGGCTAGGCAGTTCGCTTCTGAGTTCTCCTCTCACGACACATGTTCAATGAAGAAAGATTGAAAGCTACCAATCATGCCTTTCACCTTTACCAGATATCTATGCAGGATGGGGTTGCATGCTTCAAACTCTCCTTGTATTTGTGATGCAGACACCATTGAGTCAGTGAAGTCCTTTACATCTTGAATTCCCAATTCCTTGGCGAGACGTAAGCCTACTACCATGACCTCGTACTCTGCTTGATTATTCGTGATGGGGAAGAGGATCTCGATTATTTGCTTGAACCTTATTTCTTGCGAACTTACTAGCATGATGCCCGCTCCCACCATATTCTTTTCTGAATCTCCATCAACGGAGATCTTCTAGGAGATTAGGCTTGAAGAGCCTTCGTCTGTTCCTGCCTCGACTGATAATTCAGCCAGGAAATCCGCCACTACTTGGGCCTTGATTGCCACCCTTGGCGAGAAAGAAATATTAAACTCGCTAAGTTCTACCGCCCATTAAGCAAGCATTCATGAATGCTCCACTCCATCCAAGATACTTTTTAGAGGATGATCGGATACGACCTTGACGGTGTGAGCTTGAAAATAAAGTCGGAGCTTCCATGCTAAAATCACCAAGGCGAAGGCTACCTTCTCAAGGATAGAATATCCCCTTACCTTCTTCCCTAACAAGTATAGAGTTAACTGCTTCCGCTCTCACTCCTAGATAAAGGAGGAAATCTTTGCCTTCTTTAGGGCCTTAGAGTATAGGAGCTTGGGTCAGCTGCTGGTTGAGCTTTCCAAAAGCCTCTGAGCACTTCTCTGTACATTCAAAATATTGGTTGCCTCGGAGAGTTTTGGAAAATGGAGAACACATCTCCCCTGTATTGGATAGGAAGTGGCTAATACCTGCCAACCTTCCTATCATCCTCTGGACATCCTTGTAATTCTTCAGGGATGCCATCTCCAAGATGGCCTTGACTTTGTCGGGCTTAGGCTCCACCCCTTTTGGAGTGAGGAGGTGATTAAGGAACTTTCCTCCTCCAGCTCCAAACACGTACTTTGTCAGATTGAGTCACATCTTGGACCTTCGAAGCATTGCGAAAGTGTCCACCAGATCCTTAGTGTGTTCTGTGATGCTCCTGCTTTTGATTAGGTTATCATCCACGTATACTTCCAAGTTTTACCCTTTTTCTTTGAAGACTTGATCCATCATTCTCTTATACGTTGTGTCTGCGTTCTTTAGCCTAAAGAGCATCATATTGCAATCGTAGCAGCCATCGCTGGTGATGAAGGAGACATCACGACAGTGAGAGGAATACGTCAAGATATGGTGATACCATGAAAAAGCATCAAGAAAACTCATCACAAAAAAATGACAGTTGAATCAACCAGCGGGGCGATTCGAGATAAGGGGTAGCAATCTTTTGGGCAAGCTTTATTTAACACAGAAAAGTCGATATATAGCCGCCAGCCCCCTTCAGCTTTCTTCACAATTATAATATTGGAGACTCATCCTGGATACTGGATTTCCAAAAAAAACCCGCGTCCAATAGTTTTCCCACTTCCTCCCTGATTGGCTCGGCCAGCGCAACTGCGCTTTTCCTTTGCTTCTGTTTGATGGGTGTGACCTTGGGGTCCAGACACTACTAGAAAAATGAGTACTAGCTACACGTTTTTTTGCCAGGGTTCAAAAATCATGGCTAATACTCTAGTATTAGCCATGATCGCAAAACCGTGGCTAATATTTAGGTTTTAGCCACAACTATAAAAAGCATGGCTAATACCTTTGTATTAGCCATGAAAAGCAAAATAGCGTGGCTAATATTTAGTATTAACCAACATTTAAACAATCATAACCATTCATCTTAACCCCCATCAACCGTACCCCCTAATTCTATCGCCAAAAAAGCTTAAAACCCGCCGCCCACTCAGTGCCCTAATCTATCGTCCAAGCGAAGCATGAAGATTATGTGTGAGGGATGAGAGCCACCGGATGTCGACCCTGACCATCGATCTTGACATGCCTCCGGCGGTGTCGGAGACTGTACAGCCGGAGAGGACCTGGGAGGGGCCAGCGCCTATGGCGGTGGCTGTGGTGGAAGCTTCCACTGCCAGGATGATTGTTTCTCCAATCGACGTCATGGCGATCGACGGCGATGATGTCCAGAGGCTGTTCTCTCCTAGGGTGATTTCTTAGGTCTTTCTTATCCATGTAACGGTTGTGGGAATTACCCCCTACCTTACAAATCCGACTGTCTCGCTCCCGCCTTCCTTCATCCCCACAGGTACCGTACTAACCTTTCGCCTCTCAATCATCCACCCTCCCCGTAGAACCCCATTACCCATCCGTGAAACCGAAAATAGGGGTTTCTAGTTTGTTAAACGCAGAGGGTGGAGTTTCTGGAGCATTTTAGTAAATTCAAATTAGGGTTTTGCTGTCATATTATTATTCTCCTTCCCTCGTATTTCTTCTACGGTTTTTGTGGAATTTTGGATTCTTTGTTGAAGTCGTCGACCATTAGAGCTTCTGTTCGTCGGGGCTGCATGTGTCGGAATTTTGGATTACAACGTTGAGATGATTGATTTTCGTGGCTTTGGAGCTTAGCACTCGTAGGGCTTCAGTTCTCAATTTCAATAGGTCTTTCTTCATGCAGTTGAAGTATGCTTGAGGGGAGATGCGAAAGTCGAATATTGCTTGACAGGCGCGGTAGCATTTTCCCCCTCTTTTGAAGTTTCCCACTTTTGTATGTGTTGTTTGTCAGGGTTCAGCTTTTGTGAACTTTATACAACATGTAGGGGGTTTGCATATCACATCATTGGTTTGGTTTATCTGGGTTAAGTTCATGTTTCTGTATGTCCTGACTCTTGATTTCTAGGTTCGGGCAGGTACTGTTTGTTGGGTTTTATGTTATCTAACGTTTTCTTTTCAAAATCATGACAGCTATTTTTGATGGATTCCATTATGGAGATATCTAATTACAGGAATTTGTATTTAGGGTCTGCTTGGAAACACTATGATTTTTTTTCATGCTTGTAATTTAGTAATTAGTATATTTTGAGGTATTTAGTTTTGAAGACTGCTAAATCTGACCTTTGTTAAATCTGTTTAATTTTTGTTAGATTGTTTGGTTTTCTTTAATGATATTGGGTTCAAATGTACACCAGTGATGCTAAGATTTGCTATCTTGAATATCACCAAATTTCATTTGCGTTGACATAACTACATAAGCAAGAATTGAAGCTATTCTATCAAGATCATATATGTTAAATCTTATTATATATGGAACATATAATAAATATATAATAATATACATTGGCGATAGAAGTCAAGAAGTGAAGTTTACAATCACATGCTATATACCCACGACCAAAGCATAAGCTAATGAGGCGTCTCTTAGTGATATTGACAACAAGAGGAAAGAGTACCATAACTACACTAGAGAGGAAGACCACACAAGCACCAGACCACACAAGAACTTTGGGTACAAAGAATGATATTGTAAGACCATTGTAGAGAGATGAGAAAAAGTAAGAGGTTCATGTTGAAATTTAGCGATTTAATATTTCTAGGAGAAGTACATGTGACAAATCCCGATACGTGACACCTAAAGCGATTTAATATTTTTCAACACATTCCCTAATTTTGAAATTTAGCTCAACAAGATTCAGGTGCCCCCAAAAATGTTTGACTGATTTTCAGCGTAAACCTTTTCCCAAGTCGGCTATCAAATGATCCTTTAGTTTTTTTACTTGTATAATATTTTTCACACATTCCCTTATTCATGAATCTCTTCATGATAACTGACAGAGAAAAGAAATACATAAACATTCTCGATATCTATCACATCTGAGAGATATTGGCTGCTACTACCTTAGCAAACCTATCATTAATGTTGATGTATTGATTTTTCAGCGAGCCTCACGTCAGGCGGTAAACCGTGTAAGGTGTGCTAGCGTGGAATCAAAATGGTAGTAATGTGTATCATGATTTTGCAGCCTGAAGAATCTGAATGGGATGAATTTGGGAATGACTTGTATAGTATTCCGGAAGTTCATCATGCCCAGCGATTGCTCCCATAGTTGACGTTTCTCCTGTTGACAGAGTTGATGAAGATAGCAAGATTAAAGTTTAGTTGATACACCTGCACTTGATTGGAATCGGTGAGATTTTGATTGGTTAATTCTTCTGAATTTGCACTTCAGAAGTTTTTAGCTCTGCTGTGATGGTGTAGAGAATAAAAAATTGAACTCTATTAGTTCCCTTTTTGTTAGCTCTTCTTGAAATATATTCTGATCCCATGGTGTCATTGACTTTCACAACCATGGGCATGATTCTTATTGTGTTGGAAGAGGATTTGGAAGGGGAATGGGCTGGAGGATGATGTCTAACCGTGGTTTGGCATTTAATGACCCTTTATTCACTCTTTTTATTCTATTTATTTACTCATTTGTTCATGATGACCACACTAGTAAATATTCGCCCTTGTTTATTTTGATAGAATTGGCTCAGGTTAGTGTTTAGTGCTTACCGTCCTATCTAGTCTCTCAAAATATGCTTCGACAGCAAATTTGTTAAGCTGTGCATATTCTACTGTAGCTTCTTGAAGCCTATTCTTACATAAGTGATATTGTACTTCATGATGGAGTTCCCTGTGGCACATTTCTTCAATAAAATGTTATAATTAACTCCTTAATATGTCATATGTGCACACTTCATTTAATACTTGATCTTCGACTCTTTCACTCGATTTCTTTTCTTGAAGAAGCATGCCATATTACTTGTGATATCCATTTCAATCCGGATGAAATCGGATTTTTGTAAAGAATTTAGAAAAAAAAGGTGGTTGCAACCCACTATAGTATCTCAATTAAAATGTTATCTAAAGTGGGTTTCTATATTGAGTTAGACACAGCATCTCTTTTATTTTTCAAACACAGGCTAACAATTAGGAATCACGTAGATGCCAAATTCCATGTTTAATCATTCAGGGCACTGTAGTTTGATTGTTACGATCTAATTTTATTAATTGAAGATAATTATATTAGACAAACAATCATGCATGGGGTTCTCGTATGCCCCAACAGCATCGTCACATAGCGTCGCAACACCAATTAAAATCTTCAACAAATCATTACAGTATTTTGAATGTGTTTTTTTTAAAAAACATAAATTACTATTTGTCACGTCTTGTCACTGTGGCAAATAGTTTTTAAAAAATGATGAGTTCACTTTAGCCAGGAATTAAAACCGTGGCTAAAAGTCAAGATATTAGCCACGGCAGTTTTTCCCATGACTAATACTATTTGCTATGGTCAATCTGTGGCTTAAAGTTTTTAGCCACGCCGACTTTAGCCACGGAGTTTTCCCGTGGATAGACCGTGGCTAAAGCTTTTTACCCACGGTTTGGATTTTTTGCCAGGGCAATTTTCTCTGGCCAAAGCCTGTTTTCTAGTAGTGAGATTAAGGCGATAACAGGCAACCTTCGTGTCGATCCCCTGCATCTCTGTGGCGCTCCAGGCGAAGATGTCTATGTTTTCTTGTATACATACCGCTATCTCCACTTTCCCTTGTAGTGTTAGGGATCCTCCTATCTTCAGTACCCCAAGCTCTCCCTCCTTGGAGGTCACATCCACTTCTTCCAGCTCCTCTTCGGCTCTCAGCTGATCATCTCCTTCCAAGATCTTCTCCAGCTTCTTGGCATCTTCCATCCAGTTGATCATACTAATGGCACTAAGGTATCACTCCCTTGCAGCTTTGGGATCTCATTAGATCCTTACTTGGACATTACCTCGGCAGTACTTCGGGAATTGATGGTAGGAAGATGGGACGACCTTGAAGTAGTTGATGAGCGGCCTCCCAAAGATTGCGATGTAGCAGATCTGTGTATCTACGATGACAAACCTGTTGGCAGAATAATAGTTTGATTAAAGTCAAAAGCCAAATTTATATATTGATTATAAACATATTATTATAATATAATATATAAAGAGAAGGAAGAATTTAATTGGAAACAGTCATGTGAATAATGGCATGATTTCATGTGAATGGTTGCAGCTCCACATGTGTGACTAAGAAGATGGACAAGCTTACTATTGAAGAAAGTTCTACTGCAAGACAGCAAGTGGATGATAGTGGCTATTGTCTAGGGGGAGTACTAGATGCACCTGATGCAGAAGAAGACCAAGGAGTGCAGCAAGTTGAAGAAGCTGAAGGAGTTCAACCTGAAGCCAGGCTGCCTCCAGCTAATAGACATCTAAAAGGTCATCCAGCCAATCAAATTATTGGTGATCTAAGTCAAGGGGTACAAATAAGGAGCAGAAATCTAAGTCCAGTACTCTACTCCAGTTTTCTATCCCAAGTTGAGCCAAAGAAATTTGAAGAAGCCATCCTAGACCCTCATTGGATTGAGGCAATGCAAGAGAAGCTGAATCAGTTCAAGAGATACAAAGTCTGGGAGCTTGTTCCTAAACCAAAAGACCACAACATAATTGGAACTAAGTGGATCTTCAGGAACAAGATGGATGAACATGGAGTGATTATAAAGAACAAAGCAAGACTGGTTGCTAAGTGATATAGGCAGGAAGAAGGTATTGACTTTGATCAAACCTTTGCTCCAATAGCCAGACTGGAGGCAATAAGAATGTTCTTGGCCTATGCAACCTATCAAGGGTTTAAAGTATACCAATAGATGTTAAGTCAGCCTTTTTGAATGGCAATCTGAAGGAAGAAGTCTATGTGGAACAGCCATCAGGTTTTGTTGATTCAATTAAACCTAATTATGTTTATAGACTTAGGAAGGTTTTATATGGGTTAAAACAAGCCCCTAGGGCTTGGTATGAAACCCTGTCTAGTTTTCTCATTGAGAATAAATTTACAAGGGGGAAAATAGACAAGACTCTATTCCTTAGGGAATCCAGAGGCAAGATCATACTAGTCCAAATATATGTAGATGACATAATATTTGGGTCTACTGAAAATAGTATTTGCAGAAAGTTTGCAAAACTTATGCAAGGACAATTTGAAATGAGTTGTATGGGGGAACATAAGTTCTTCTTGGGTCTCCAAGTTAGACAGACTGAGAATGGTTTATCTATATGCCAGTCTAAGTTCACTCTAGAATTGATCATGAAGTATGGTATGGAATCATCCAGTACCATGAAAACTCCTATGGGGTCAAGTATGTCTCTTAGCAAAGATGATGCAGGGAAACCTGTAGATGAGACTTTGTATAGAGGGATAGTTGGCTCCCTATTGTATTTGACTGCAAGTAGACCAGATATCATGTATGCTACATGTGTCTGTGCTAGGTACCAAGCTTGCCCTTAAGAGTCTCATTTGACAGCAGTCAAAAGAATTCTGAGATATCTTAAGGGCACTCCTTATCTAGGCCTTTGGTACCCTAGGAATGGAGACTTTGAACTGACAGGTTTTCAGATGCAGATTTTGCAGGCTGCAAGGAAGATAGGAAAAGTACAACTGGAACCTGTCAATTCCTAGGTGGAAGACTGATATCATGGAGTAGCAAGAAACAAACAAGTGTGGCTATCTCTACAGCAGAATCAGAATATATTGCTGCAGGAAGTTGCTGTGCTCAACTTCTATGGATACAACATCAGCTAGAAGACTATGGTATACAAGTAAGTAGAACACCTCTATTTTGTGATTCTACTAGTGATATTTCTATTGCAAACAATCCTGTCTCCCATAGTAGGACTAAGCATATAGAAATCAAATACCATTTTCTAAGAGAACATGTGGAAAAAGTAGATATTTCACTAGAATATATAAATACAGATAATCAGCTAGCTGACATGTACACTAAGCCCTTAGATGAAACCAAATTCAATAGGTTCAAAATTGAATAAGGTATGATAAACTTAGAATAAGTTTTCAAAAATGGCTAAGTAAAATGGTGTCGACACACAGAGTTGTCTGTCGACACATATAAGTGGTGTCGACACTTCAGAGAAATGGTGTCGACATATCTAGGAAGTCTGTGTCGACACTTCAGCGAATTAGTGTCGACACATAAATAGTAGGTGTCGCCACATCCAAGGTGTGTCGACACTTAAGATTTATACAGAATTAGTCTAGTAAAGTCTCGACTAAGTGTCGAGCTAAGCGGTGTCGACACATAAACAAGTGTCGACACATATATTCTGTCGACTATACTTGTGTCGACACATGGTTGTCGAGACATTATAAGTCTGTGTCGACACTTATCAATAGTGTCGACACAATTTAAGTATTTTGACGTGCCCTTTCATCTTCGATTCTAGAAAGGTATAAATAGGTTTTTGTCATTGTCTGTCGACACGCTCACCAAAGTTTCGAGACCAAACTTGTGTGTCGATATCTCTCTTCTCTAGATTCAAATTTCTTCAAACCCTAATGGCGCCCAAGATAGAAGAGAATGTGAATGAATGTTATGAACTCGTGCGGCACGCATTTGATGACGCAGAACCTGATATCAAAGGCGTGATAACCCTAATTGCAGAGACTGGGTTAGAATTTCTTGTTTCAGAGCCGATCAAGATCTGGAAGAAGGAGGTCCTGGAGTTTCTGAATGCAGCAAAACTAGATGAATTAGGACTAAAGATCAAGTCAAGAGTTCATGGAGAAAAGGTGAAGGTCTCTCCTAAGAGTCTGAGAAAGATACTACAACTACCAAAGACAAAGGAAGAAGAAGATGTTTCTGCTACTAAGACTAGAGAAGCATTAACATGGTGTGGTTTGGACTCAAATCTGAAAATATTATCTGTTTTCAATAGGAAGGGAATGAATTTGCAAGGCAAATTTCTATCTGAAATTGTTGGCAAAGTTATCCTGAGCAAGCCTGGAGGCCATGACAGAGTCTCAGCTCACATGTTTATCCTCATGACAAGGATTATTTTCAAACTAGAAACTGATTGTTCTGCAGTTGTGTTTGAAAAGATAAAAGAGAGTGTGAAGAAGCCCAATCTGGGTAGGATACTAAGTCTATACCTAGCTGGTAGTATACCAGAGGTAATGACCCAAGCTGCAGGATCCAAAATTAACCACATGAGGAAAATGGATTTGAGGATCTTCTCTAGGTGGGATAGAGTGTTAACCAAGGAAATGCCAACTCCTGAGAAGGTAACACCTCTGAAGAAGAAGAAAAAGACAGCCCCTGTGGCTCAAGAATCATCAAGCAGCTCAGAAGAGCAGGTAGTGTTCACACCAGATGAAGAAGAAACAGGAAATGCTGGACAATCTCCAGCTAGACAAGAAGATGCCCCAAGGCAGGGGGAGCTACCATAAGCTAGCCCAGTACACCTGGAATCAGTCCAGGGGGAGCCTCTACTGGTGGATGAGTCAACTCTACTAGAGAGTGAACAGGCTACCCAAACTATACTTGAGGTAATAACTGAAATTAATGAATTCGATTTCCCTATTGAGGATGATGTTTTGTCTGATTCATTACCTAATATTAATCAGCAAACACAGATACATATCCAACCCCAAGATGTTGTCATGGAGGACACATCTGTTACTGCTAAAGTGGTAGATGAGATAAGAGATTCTCCAACACACTCCCAACAAGAGTTTACCTTAGAAGAGCTATTCCCTGACCTTCTCCAAACAGACTTTGAGAAAGAAAGTGCTGCTGCTGAGGGGGAGAAAGTAACTATTGAGGGGAGCATGTGGAGATTATAAAAGAAACTGCAAGGAAAGAACCTGAAGTTCCAAAGGATGCTGAGCAGGTTCCTAGGACTGACAAGGATTTACCTTCAAGCCCTAAGGACAGGGTTGATATTGCAAGCACATCTGCTTCTGAAGATGAAGAGGCTGCAAGAGCCAAGAAGAGAAAATTTCAAGTTTTCAAGAGGAGGAGCCAAACATATAAGAAAGCTTTACAAACAATAGCACCACAGCCTGCACCACAGCCAGCACCATCTACAGATTTCAGTTCTCTGATGGTTGCATTGCAGATTAAGATGGATGAGCAAAGACAGGCTTTGCAATCCTATATGGATGAAGGGCATAAGTCATTGCAATTTGATTTGGCCCAAGATATTAAGTCTATCAGATTTGAAATGAATCTGAACAAGAAAGAGATGACTGACTGCTTCCATAAAGGAGGGAATGCAGTAGTCTTTTTGGCTACTCATCAAGAAAACATCAAGAAACAAATTGAAGACCTGGCAGTAAAGCAAGGCTATGTCCTGGAAAATCAGATAAGAATGAATGACAATTTGACTGAATCACACAATGTGATAGTCACTGAAATACAGAATCTGGTTGCTGCTCAAACTACAGCAAGGACTACTGCCCAGGAAGAGCTTGATAAGAAGTTCCAAGAGCACATCACTGCTGTTAAAACTGCTATAGAAGCCTCTCAAAAAGATATAACTAACAAGCTCCAAAGGTTGAAACCTTTCTATAAAGATGGAGTAAATTATCTGAATGCACAGATAAGATTTCAGAAAGATGATCTGAGGGATCACATTGAAAAAGAAGTCATAAAGGGGGAGAGGGTGTTAGTCAAAGCAGGCTCTGGTCATGCAAAGTGGATTTCAAATTCCATCAGAGCCACCCTTGGATATCCTCCATTATGTGATGATGACAATGTTGCAGTGTCTGGAATTAATCCTGCATATCTTGGAGGGGAGCAAGCTGAAGTGGCTCAAGTAATATACCCTCCACCAGACTTTGATATGGTACATCAAGACATACAATCAATGTATATCCCTCCTGAGGGAATTGAGAAGGTCATCATAGAGAAAGTGGTTCAGCCAGTGCCAGAGGCTATACTGAAAGAACAAGAAGCTTTGCTGAAGGAACAAGAGACTCAATTGTCTAAGAAGAGATTCAGAGAGCAAGCTGAACTTAGGCCTGACTTTGAACAATGGAGCCCCACTTCCAGAATATTATCTTGACTGCATGGAAGGCTGCCAAAGACAATATCCAGGATAAAAACAAGTGGTATTCTGAACTGGAGTGGAGGAAGCATGAGATCAGGCAAGAGTCCATTGTGCAATATAGAAGAAAGGCTAAGATGGGAAAGCTACCTCCTACTGCCCAGGAGCCTAGCAAGTACTTTCCAAAGCCTTATCATTACTTTGAAAGGCAGAAGATCAAGGCTGAAGAGCAGAAAAAGAAGGATCTTAAAGGAAAGAAGCCTATTGCTGCTGAAGACACTGAAGCTCCTGTCCAAGCAAAGATACAATCTGGAAAGGGCATAGTTATCAAGGAGCCTGAGCAGCAATAGGATAGAATTTTTCTTTAGTTTACAGTTGTAATAATTTGATTTTTAAACTGTCTGTAAACTTTTAGATAATGAATATGTTGAAGAATAATGTGATATATGTTAAATCTATTACATTAATGTTCTGTAATATTTGTGTATACATGTTTTGCTTATACATGTTTATGTACTTACCCTGTTATATAATCCGGCTTTACATCATACTGTGATTTTGTTATGTATGGTGTATATCATTGACTAAGGATTATGACTTCTCCAAATAGGGGAGATTGTTAGGTACATTGGAATAAATATACCTGATTTGAAGAAGCATCACCCTACTCAATGATATACATCAAAATGTATTTGATGTGTTTTGAGTTTAGTTGTTCAGGTTAAGTATTTGCAGAGGAAGCTGAAAAGTTTCTAAGTCCATGTGTCGACACCCAGAAGAAAAGTGTCGACACTTAAGAAGACTTGTGTCGACACCCAGAGAAGCAGTGTCGATACTTGGAGTAATTGTGTCGACACCAGGGATGCAGAGTCGACACCAGAAGGAAAGTGTCGACACATAAAGGCAATATCGACACTCAATGAAGAAATGTCCAGAGAAGCAGTGTCGACACTTAGAAGCAGTGTCGACACCCAGAGGAACTTTGTCGACATCAGAAAGTGTCGACACTTGGAGGCTGTGTCGACACTCAGCAAACTTCAACAAAGTCTAAGTACAAGTGTCGACATAATAAAGAATGTGTCAACACTCAGCAGAAGACTCAACACATGAAGAAAGTGTCTACACTAGGAGGCTGTGTCGACACTCAGCAAAGTTCAACAAATTCTAAGTACAAGTGTCGACAAAAAGGAGATGTGTCGACACTCAGCCAAAGTCTCAACACAAGAAGATGTGTCGACACAAGGAGTTATGTCGACACTCAGCAAGTATCAACACAGAAGTCATGTGTCGACACCAATAAGATGTGTCGACACTGAACAAGTTCAACACAAGAAGATGTGTCGACACAAAGGAGTTGTGTCGACACTTACAAGAAATCAACTAAGTACTGACGAACAAGGAGTTGTGTCGACACACAATATCAGTGTCGACACATGTTGAAAAAGCAGTGTCGAGAAGTAAATTCTACAACACAAGGAGTTGTGTCGACACCATGAAGGCTAGTGTCGACACTTAGTATACTTGTGTCGACACTTGGTCTATCAGTATCGACACTTAAAGACTGACTATCTCGACACTTTCAGACAGTTACAAAAAATTCAAGAAGTGACTGGATGACATGACAGCTGCCATTCTAGCCGGTCTACTACAACTGTCAGAGTTGTCAGAAAGTCATTAGAAATTGGATCAGCCGGTCACCATGAAGAAGGCCTATATATAGGCTCATTTTGTCAACAGAAGAAGATGATTGAAAGAGATTGAGAAGAAGATCAAGCAATTCATTGAAGAATCAATTCAAGTGAAGATCTAAGTAGTTGGAGAGAGAGAGCTCCTTCCAAGAAGACAACTGTTGAACCAGGCTGTAAAGAAGATTTCAGATTGAGATCTGAATCTTAAGTTGCAGTGATTGAAGATTAGCTGCATAGAGAATCAACCCTACTGTGTTCTACATTCAAGAAGCTTTGAAGGAAGCCAAGGGAGGTTGATCTCAGCAGAGTTCTTTCAAGAACTCATCAAGAAACCAGTCAACTCTTCTCTCTTATTCTGAGTTGAGGTTATATACATTATATTCTAAATTTCTTGTAGGATCCTTAGGGATCTGAGTTGTAAGCCTGAAATTATAAAGGCTGAGTGGTAGGGCCTGTGTGCCTGAGTGTAGGAGATTCATTTCTCTGAGTGTAGGCCTTGTGGCTGAGTGTAGGTCTTTGTGAAGACTGAGTGGTAGGGCTGTTGAGCCTGAGTTGTAGGAGTGGGATCACTCTGAGCTGTAGGAACCTGGTTGGGGTTCTGAGTGTAAGATCTGAGGATCTGAGGAATAGTGGAGGAGTTTGGCCGAATCTAGTACACTACTAGATATGCGAAGGGGGAAAGTGGATGTACTCAAACCTTGGGGAACCACTATAAAACTGTGTGTATTCTGTGTGTGTGTGTGATTCTGTGATTGCTATGCTGAATTGCTGTGAAGAAGTATTTATAAATCTGTGATATAATCTGCCTAAAAGTTTTAAAAAGATAAGGTCACCTATTCACCCCCCCCCCCCCTCTAGGTGATTAGGTACAATTTCTTTCAGGTGGATCTAGTCTGCTTGCCCTTTTGACAAGCTGAGCATATCCCATCTTTAATACACTTAACCTGAGGACCATTTCTCACTAACTCTTTGCTATAGAGTTGGCCAATTGTCTTGTAGTTAAGATGGGCTAGCCTCTTGTGCCATTTGACACAATGAGAGACATTCTCATCAGCTACAAGACACACTGGAGAAACATTATTCTCACACATAATGTCTAGACAATAGACATTTCTCTTCCTATAACCTGACAAAATGATCTTTTGATCATTTGACCTCCTGATATGACAACCATCTTTGACAAATGAGATGTCATATCCTAAATCACTCAACTGACTTATACTAATGAGGTTGTGTTTCAAACCTTTAACATAAGGCACTTGAGTAATTGTTATAAGGTTGCTAGAAATGTTACCAAAACCTTTGATGATTCCTTTTTCAAAACCACCAAAGGTGACTTTAGGACCATCCTTGATTGGTGTGTAGTCCTTTAGCAATCCCCTAGTTCCAGTCATGTGCCTGTAACATCCACTGTCCAAGTACCATATTGGGGCATAGTCACTTGGACTCACCTGCAAAACAGATTAGTTAACCTTAGAACCCAAAGAATTCTTGGGTCCTTGGTGCTGGTTAGTTTGCCTCTTAACAAAACTACCTGTAGCTTTTCTAGCAGGCAGATTGCTACTTACTTTGGCACTTGAATTGTGCCAACAGTCTATGGTAAAGTGGCCTACCTTGCCACAACACCAGCACTCAAATCTGTTGTACCTTTGCTTAGGTATAACCCTAGCTATTTTATCTACAGCAGGCTTGTTGAGTACTGGGGCTTTGCCCTTAGACTTGAACTTTACAGTCCTAGTAGGTTTTGTAAATCCTAATCCAGTTTTACCCTTTTGATGTACAAATTCATCTATCAAAGGTAAAATAGATTTTGGTTTAGAAAACCTTGCAACTATATCTCTCTCCTTCTGAAGACTAATCTCCAGATTTTTGATTTGATCATTTTTAAATGTTATAGTCCCCATCTGAATAACAGTTATGTTCTTCAGCCTGGCTATTTCATTTAGTTTTTGATCAATCACCTTATCAAAATCTGTTGCAGCCACTTTGAGATTAGCAATCTCCTTAGCCTGACTCCTGGTCAAGGATTTGCTTTTCTTCAAAGCTTGCAACACAACTCTATATTCATCAATTAATTGATGAATGTCTCCTTCAGATTCAGATCCACTCTCATCACTTGATGATGATGTATCTGAATCTGACCCAATATAAGAAATTGAACTAATAGAACAATTTTGTACATGACTTGGTCCAGGCTGGTCCTGGATTTTGTCTCCTTCTGATAAGGCCATCAGTCCCTAGCACTGACTGTCCTCATGCTCATATATAGAGTTCATTAACTGGATGAACTCCTCTTCCTCTTCTTCAGCAAACAGTCCAATGTAAGCTTCAGCTTCTAAATCTGATTCTGAAGATGACATATCAGACAGACTTTTGTCCTTCTTTGCAACAAAGGACATTTCCTTTTTCCTTTGATTTGAGTCTTCTTCTTATCAGTTGACTCTTTCCTCTTCTCAGGACAGTCAGCAACAACATGTCCTTGTTTGTTACAACAATAATAGACTATCTTTGAAGATGTAGTTCTACTTGACTTGGGCTTTCTCCTGTCATTCTTTGATGACTTCTGTGAAGTTGATGGCTTAGACCTCCACTGTTTCTTCTTTAGGAACTTCTGAAAATATCTTGTGAAAGCTGCAAAGTCTTCATCACTCTCACTGCTTTCAGAATTCTTACTTTCTGACTCATCTGTCTCAGTCTCAGCAACGTTTGGAGGTGGAGATGGAGACTTACTTTTATATTTCCTAGTGGCTTCTGTCTTGAAAGCCACAGCTCTTTCTTTGTGCTCAATTCTTGTAGTCTTCTCTTCCTCCTTCCTAACCATTAGTTGCATTTCATAGGATAATAGCTTTCCAAACAATGTTGGAGGAGGAATATCTGCTAACTTGGTCATTTCCCTTATGGCACAAATCTTAGTATCCCAGTCTTTAGTTAGGGATCTCAAGAACTTATCATTCAGCTCATAGTTGCTGAATTCTCTTACATAAGACATCAACTCATTGACAATCCTATAGAATTTCTTGTAGCATTCTGTTATACTATCAGACCTGCCTTGTCTGAAACTTTCATACTCCTGATTTAGTAAAGACTTTCTGTCCTGTCTAACTTCTTCAGAGCCCTCCATGTACACTATCAGTGTGTCCCACATTTCCTTTGATGTTTTACAGTGAATCAAATTCTGGAATGTGGCATCATCTATTGCACTCACAATAATATTCTAGGCCTCTTGTCTATGGTGGCCAGGATAATCTCATCTTTAGTCATCTCTGAAAAGTCCTTAGGGGTTCTCTGATTTGCATCCAGGACTGATACTTTCATAGGCACATATGGCCCTTCTTTTACTGTGATATAGATTTTAGGGTCAGAGGCTTCCATAAATAGTCTAACCCTTTCTTTCCAGATGCCAAAGATCTCCTTTCTACAGATTGGCAACTTCATGGATCCAAGTTCTTTGTGATTCTCTGTGGAACCCATTTTCTTGATTTTCTTGATTCTGCACTTGATTATACTAAATCTGCCAATAGGATCTTTTACTCAGACAGTTATGTCCTTTTTGAGGAACCTGGCTCTGATACCACTTGAAAGAAATTGTACCTAATCACCTAGAGGGGGGTGAATATGTGACCTTAATCTTTTTAAACTTTTAGGCAGATTCAATCATAGATTTCACAGAACATAAAACAGCAACCACAGAATCATACACACACAGAGTACACACAGTTTTATAGTGGTTCCCCAAGGTCTGGGTACATCCACTTTCCCCCTTCGCCTATCTAGTAGTGTACTAGATTCGTCCAAACTCCTCCACTATTCCTCAGATCCTCAGATCTTACACTCAGAACCCCAACTAGGTTCCTACAACTCAGGCCCAAGGCCCTACCACTCAGTCTTCACAAAGACCTACACTCAGCCATAAGGCCTACACTCAGAGAAATGAATCTCCTACACTCAGGCACACAGGCCCTACCACTCAGCCTTTATAATTTCAGGCTTACAACTCAGATCTCTTAGGATCCTACAAGAAAGTAAAATTACAATGTATATACCTACAACTCTGGATAAGAGAGAAGAGTTGACAGGTTTCTTGATGAGTTCTTGGAAGAACTTTGCTGAGATCAACCTTCCTTGGCTTCCTTCAAAGCTTCTTGAATTTAGAACACAATAGGGTTGAGTCTCTTTGCAGCTGATCTTCAATCACTGCTAACTTAAGAATCAGAATTCAATCTGAGACTTTTCTTCACAGCCTAGTTCAACAGCTGTCTTCTTGAAGGAGCTCTCTCTCTCTCCAACATCTTAGATCTTCACTTGAAGGTCTTCTTCTAGTTGTGTTGTACTTCAATGATTCATTGATTATCACTGATTGCTGACAGAATAAGCCTTTATATAGGCTTTCTTCATGGTGACCGGCTGATCCGGTTTCTAACGACTTTCTGACAGCTCTGACAGTTGCAGTAGACTGGCTGGAATGGCAGCTGTCAAGTCATCCAGTCACTTCTTGAATTTTTTGTAACTGTCTGAATGTGTCGAGACAGTCAGTCTTTAATTATCGACACTTATAGACTAAGTGTCGACACAAGTAGACTAAGTGTCGACACTAGCCTTCATGGTGTCGACACAACTCCTTGTGTTGTAGAATCTGCTTCTCAACACTGCTTCTTCAACATGTGTCGACACTGATATTGTGTGTCGACACATCTCCTTGTTCTTTAGTACTTAGTTGAATTCTTGTAAGTGTCGACAAAACTCCTTGGTGTCGATACATCTTCTTGTGTTGATACTCGCTGAGTGTCGACACATTTTCTTAGTGTCGACACATGCCTTCTGTGTTGATACTTGCTGAGTGTCGACACATCTTCTTAGTGTCGACACTTGTACTTAAACTTCGTTGAAATTTGCTGAGTGTCGACATAGCCTCCTAGTATCGACACAGCCTCCTAGTGTCGACACTTTCTTCATGTGTTGAGACTTTTGCTGTGTGTCGACACATCTCCTTTGTGTCGACACTTGTACTTAGAATTTGTTGAACTTTTGCTGAGTGTCGACACAGCCTCCAAGTGTAGACACTTTCTGATGTCGACAAAGTTCCTTTGGGTGTCGACACTGCTTTTAAGTGTCGTCACTACTTCTCTGGATATTTCTTCAATGAATGTCGACACAGCCTGTATGTGTCGACACTTTCCTTCTGGTGTTGACTCTGCATCCCTGGTGTCGACACAATTACTCCAAGTGTCGACACTGCTTCTCTGGGTGTCGACACTGCTTCTCTGGGTGTCGACACAAGTCTTCTTAAGTGTCGACAGTTTTCTTCTAGGTGTCGACACATAGACTTAGAAACTTTTCAGCTTTCCCTGCAAATACTTAACCTGCACAACTAAACCCAAAACACATCAAATACATTTTTGATGTATATTATTGAGTAGGGTGAGGCTTCTTCAAATCAGGTACATTTAATCCAATGTACCCAACAGTCACTGCTGAGCTGTGACTGTCTGCCTACTGCTGGGAAGTGGGAGCAGGAAGCTATGTGGCGGACGGCAAGGGGAAACCGCGGAGTCCGCCGCAGCTGAACTGAATGTGCAAAGGGTGTGAGCAGGATAGTGCCCGCAGAGTCCGGTGAGTCCGCACGAAGTCTATGCGGACTGGAACAACTCTCTGGAGGATTTGCTGAGTGGCGAATTACAAGGAGTCCGCCACCACTGACTGAGTCAGCAAGGAGGCTGCGGACTGAGGGAGAAGCTGATACTACTGGCTAAGCCTATGACAGGCCTGCGGACTGAGGAGGAGTTGACTCCACTGCTGCCGAGAAGCTGGTGCTAGCTAAGGGAAGGGCGGACTTCATAGCGAGTCCGCCGAGTCCGCGGCTGCTGTAAGGCTGAGTCCGCTTACGTTGGAGATGGAGTACCTGGCTGTTGAGGCTGTTGGGGTTCAGCGATGAAAGCGGGCTGGAGGTCTTGATTGCACTTCGAGTCCGCCCAGCTCGCAAGGATCTTGGATGCTGTTGGACTTGGCGGGTAGCCGGAGTTGGAGTCCGCACTCTGCTGGCGTACTGGAGGAGTCGGCTGCCCATGTGGCTGGTGGCAAGGACTAAGCGACCTATTGTCATCCTGGGCGGATAGGAAGTTGAGTCCGGCAGAGAGAGACCTGCGGATACAACCTCGCGGTTAAGCTGAAAAGGGGGCGGCCTGTAGAGGCGGACTGCGGAAGCAGTACGTAGACCCTGCCGACCAAGGGAAAGCCCGCGCGGCCTGGGGGGTCAGACCGCTGAGACCGCGCATACTGCGCGGCCTGAGCGGACAGAGAATTCCGTCTGCCCAACCTAGGGAATCACGACCTCCAGGAGGAACCCGTGGCAGGCCGCGATGAGCGAGCTGGCTCCCTTGGGAAGGATCTCCGATTTCGGGGTTAACACCAGTAAACTTGACTATAATCAACATTTCATCAATATCCTATCGGTGCATGTGTCGTCTTTTATCTTAAAGTAATGTCAACTTCACTTCTGAGGTTACTCTAACATCTAGTATAACTGACGTTGACTACAAGTCGGCATTGTATTGATTTCTTATTGATGAAATTTGATTAAACTTGATTTTATTCCATATTTTAGTGTGCCAACTTCATGATCTTCACTCAACTAACTTCCTATGACATTTATGACCATGTTACCTTCTTTATATTGTTAGAGTGTGCATTCCACATCTCTTTATTTAAGAATAACAAATATCATGATGTATTTGATCTATTATTTGTGTGTTCATAGTGTGCAGGTTGTACATGTTGAATGTGCAGACAATTCCTCTATCATGGGCATGACCTAAGGGTGTGTGCACTTTAGAAATAGCAAAACGATGAGCATTAATAGCTAAATATTAAAACAGCCATAACAATCAATCCTGGAAGAGTTACGGGACATGCCACCCTATTCCAAAAAGAGTACAACAACATCTATAATCTAGAAAAGGTTTGCATGACAAAATAAAGAGGATATATTGCCAGGTGATAGCAATATCTCTGGCAATAACAAAATTGACATCAGCGTAACGACGGTCATGTTCCACACGATCCAAAACAACACGCGCTATTTGGCATTATCACCAGGCAATAGTGTTATCATTGTGTGATAGCCCACGATTTCCATATTCTTAACACGATCACCGCAGTATAGGACACATTGCAGTTTGAGGAGATATCACCTGCAATAGCTACCTAACGCTCAATGATAGCTATTTTTCTATAAAAGACTGAAACTTCATGCATTCATCGGACAGACCTCGTGGAGCTTTCATTCTTATGCACTCTCAGCTTTTTTATCTCGAAACTTAAGTGAAATTCCTTAGGAGAACATGAAGATCAAAGGACAATTTTGAAGAAGAAGCGCTGCAATGCATATTCTACACGAAGGATGATCGCATCATGAACGCCAACATCTACATCGTCTTAGTCTTCACCTTTAGAATTTCTTAGGGAGTATCTCTTACTTTTTATTATCTTGTAAACTCTTTTTGTTTTATCGTTTTGTATTGAGAGAGGAAAAATCGTTCGGGGAGAACGTAGAATTCGAGGAAGGATTCCATAGGAAATTTGTCTTATTTGTGGCGACTAGGTCTTTGTGCAGCTTAGGGGAAAATTGTCACCTTGTGTGTAGCGACTAGGTTGTGGCTAGCTCTAGGGGAGGCTATATGCCATATCAGGGGTAAGATAGACTATAGCCAGTTGGTCCTTGGGAGAAGGACAGGTGAAGTATCAAAGAGGATTTTAATATTATCCTTGATTTCAAGCGTCATTGAAAACAAACATTTTGTTTTCAATTTTAAGGAAATAAAATCATATCTATCTTTGTAGTCTTAGCTTGAATTTATTTTCATGCATGAAATGTTTAAATTAATATTTATCCCAAAGCCTTATTACAAAATATATTAGAAGGTTCATTTTTGTAGGAAAGAAACTCTTGAATTCATTTTTGCGAGCTAACGCCTAACGGTAAAACTTACCGCCGGCGATAGTAAAGAAATCGAAGTCCTTGGTCACATACCTAAAAAGAAAATGATAAATGACAAGGAAAACTCCACCAAGCACTACTGACGCTATTGATAAGTCTTAATGAGCATTGTGTGGTTGAGCAGCTTGGAAAGGATTGTAAAATGTCTTGCATCAAATAAAATATTCACCACTTCTCTTTGTACACTAGATCACAAAATAAAATAAATTTTTTTAAAAAAAGTGATCCACCAGGCACTACTTCGATCCCTTATAAGTCTTAATTAGCATTGTGTGTGTGAAGCACCTTAGTAGTTGTACTTTGAATGTATGTGCATTGAAATAGTGTGGAAGTAATTTTATTTGGGTTTTTAATGTTGTGTTTCTTCATTATATATTATCATGTATTTTGATTAATTCACTTGTATACTTTGTCAAAACATTATTTTGTGCACATCATTATCCTTCATAAAATTTTAACTCATAAGATTTTGGATCCTAATGCATATCTACACAATCCTCTTCAAACTTAAAGAATGCACAGGATGACTAAGCATGGCCAATACTATATTTATTTTTACTTGAAATGCAAATTAGTTTACAATGTAGTTCATATCTCTTTTTGATATTTTGAAATCATGCTTGCAAAATTTCAATATAATCGCATCTCTTGGATTTTTATTGAAAACATCTTCATATCATTCTAAAACTCTTTATTCTTTATATGAACTTATTTCAAAAAAGAAAATTATTTTTAAGAGTGCTAATTATTTTCTCAACAAGTGGTATCTTAAAAGAAGAATGTTTATTTTAAAGTTTGGACGACAAAAGTGAAGTGGAGATATCAACAGGCGATAGTGATATTGCTGACAATAGTAAAAATGACGTCAACGTGATGACAACTATGTTCCACACGATCTAGACATGGTGTGCACTATTCGGCGGTATTGTCAGGCGATAGTGATATTGCCGCGCAATAGCCCCACGATCACCATCTTCCCAACATGATCACCGGGCATGGGACACGTGATAGCATGAGGAGATATTGCCTGCGATAGCTACCTGTCGCCCCACGATTGTGATCTTTCTATAAAATTCTGAAACTTCATGCATTCACAGGGCACGCCTAATGGAGCTTTCATTCTTATGTACGCTTAGCTCATTCATCTATGAAATTGGGGGAAATTCCTTGGACAAACATGAAAATCAAAGGGAAAAATTGAAGAAGAAGTGCTACAACGCATATTCTACACCAAGGACGATCGTATTAAGAACCGTCTTCTTCTTTACCTTCATAATTGTTTTGGGAGTCTCTCTTACTTTTTATTATCTTATAACCTCTTTTTGTTTTATCTTTTTGTATCGGAAGAGGAAAAATAGTTTTGGGAGAACATGGAATTTGAGGAAGGATTTTGTAGGGAATTCTTTTTATTTGTGGCGATTAGGTCCATGTGCAGCTTAGGGTGAAATTCACCACCTTCTGTGCAGCGACTATGACGAGGTTAGATATAGGGGGAGGCTATAGGCCGTATCTGGGATAAGATATGCTATACTCATCCGGTCCTTCGTAGAAGGACCGATGAAGCATCAAAAAGGATTTTTATATTTGCATTGATTTCAAACGTCATTGAAATCAAACATTTTGTCTTCAGTTCTAAAAAATAAAATCAAGTCTCTCGTTTTAGTCTTATCTTGATTTTATTTTCATGCATAAAATATTTTATTTAATTTTTCTTCCAAAGCCTTATTGCAAAATATAGTAGAATGATCATTTTTATAAGAAAGAAACTCTTGAATTTAATATTTGTGAGCTAACGCTTGGTGGTAAAACATATCACTAGCGATAGTGAAGAAATACAGAATTCCTACATTTTCTTTAATTAACATCTGATTGTAAAGCGTTGTTGAGAATTAATTAAAAACCTACGTGCAAATTGTCGTGGTTGTAAAACCTTACGTCCAAAGCACATGGAGAATTACACCACCCATCAAGCTTCTACAACAAGCCTTCTTCATACAGTGCTCCTGGCACTCGGTGCTCCTCTGACAACTACAAGTTGTTGAAATTTGTGAAGCGAAAGTGGGTGATGGAGCAGGCCGGGCAGTCTGAGCAGTCTGAGCGGTCTAAGTCCGCGGTCTGGGAGGATTGATGGTTGCGGCCTGGATGGTCTATGGACAAGGAAGTCTTAGCGACTTGGGCATCTAGTGGAGCGGCCTGTGCGGAATGTGTTTGGCGGTCTGTTGGCGGTGCTCAACTTGATACTGCGGCCTTGTAGTTAGCCAGTTCATGGGGTAACCGGGCAGATTGGAAGTTGTATCCGCGGTGTTGGAGCGGACTGTTTTGCGTCCGTGGAGTCCGTCTTTGCGGACTGGCTTTGGAGATGCGCTTTGGTTTTTGCCGAGCTCTCCGGTGATGCGATGGATATTTGACACTTTCTTGTGGCTAACTGTCCTGCTGATTGGCGGTCTGGGTCTTTTGTGTCCGCCATGCTCGCGCTAGTTACTTGATGGGCTGCTGGACTTGGTCACACTCTATGACAAGTGCATGGTGTTCGCAGTGTCCGCATAGTCCGTTGTTGACCGGGCGGACTGCCTGTTGGTCGTGGACTCATGGCGGACTGTCGCATTGTTCTCGGGCTATGCGTACTGCTGCTTCGTCCACGTATAGTATGCGGACTGATGCAGCATGAGTTGTGGCTGTATCCTGCATGCTATGTTGAGTGGCGGACTAGCGTTGTGCTTGTGTTGGGCAGTCTGGCACTGTGCTTGTGTTGTGCGGACTGGCATTGTGTCCGTATGATGGCAGACTGGCTTTGACCTGGTGCCTGGCGGGTTTGAAGTGTTAAAATTCAACAAACCGCAGACGCCCCCTTGGATACCCTGCTGAAAATTCAACAAACCGAAGGAGAATTACGCCCACTTATATGTTGAAAGTTTTCCCGGATCGTGGAGTTAGCAGAGATTATCTCAACAAAGCAGTAACAACCAGCAACACATGCAGCACAAGCTTTTTATTGATCAAGAGCAAACTTCTTTACAAGGCGGAGACATACATGGCGAGACATGCTTCACCAAAACCCAACACCGGGAGAGCAGCAGAGACAGTTACAAAGACAAGAACAAAAAACAAGCCGCGCGGACTCAAACAATCAAAGCCGCCGACCTACTGCTGTGGAGTCCGCTCAGTCCGCCAGGTCGCCAGACCGCAACCCAAGCCGCGCGGACTCACCCTTACTCCAATGCTTAGCTCTTCACCGCCGGTCTGCACGCCGCCAGACCGCACAAGCTGCGCCACCGAATGGAACCGTCCGCCAGAGAACCGGCGACTTCCTGAACCCCGAACCAAGTCGCCAAAGAGAAGACCGCCTGGCGCTATCCGCGACGTGTGTTTACCGCCTGTTGCTTAACCGCAGAGTCCGCACTGTCCCTGACCGCAATCAGAGCCAAGTCCTGGCTTTCCAGCGCTATCCGCACAACCTGCACAGCACAACCGGGTCAACTCTATCCGCGCGGACACCAAAGTCCAGACCGCAGCAACTTACGCGAGCTCAAAAACGTTCACTTACTTCGGTGTTAGGTCTGTCTGTTCACTTTTTCCTGATGTGAAATGGGTCCTATTTATAGGCACGACGATGAGTATGGTCACCGCCCTTCCCGATAGGATCACCGCCACAACCCGCAGCAAGAACTTATGTGTCCGCCAGCCCGCGGACACACATGCCAGTTCGCCGCCCTGTGCAGATAGCCAGTCCGCCCCAGCTTCTCCAAGGCCCGGACTCCAATATCCAGCCCGCCTTGCCGCAGAGACCAAGCCAAGACCACCACAGCCGGACTCCACAACAGCCGTATCCGCCATTCTGCGGACAAGGCATCAGCCCGCAAAACCCGAGCCCGCAACCGCGCCATCAAGGCACCTGCCGACTCAGCGGATACCCAGCTATCGTCCGCATATCCCAAGTCCATTACCTCATTGCCAAGGCACCTCTGGACTTAGCGGACACGTCGATCCAGTCCGCTAACAGCAGACCCCAGTCCGCGTATACAGCGAACTCCAGTCCGCTTCCCTGAGTCCATAACCTCATCACAAGGCTTAACCGGACTCAGCGGACTCCGGCTCCAGTCCGCACGCTACTGCACAAGCAATTCTCCAGTCCGCATTTCCCCAAGCTAGCAAACAAGGCAACTGCACTTCTACTACGCTTGGCGGACTGAGAAACCAGCCCGCGCTCCACTGCGCGATCTCCCCGGACTGAGCCTCCTGGACTTGGTTCAGTTCCCACCAAGTCCAGCCCACTGGCCGCGAGGGCCAGTCCGCACTTACAGGCGGACACTGGATCTAGCCCGCCATACCGGGCGACCTCCAGTTCCTGTCCGCGCTGACCGGCGATCTCCACGGCTTCCACTTTCCGCTTCACTAGAGCAAGACCAAGGCATCTGCCAAACCGGTCTGTCGAGCTCCAGTTCTTCAGTCCGCATCAAGCCGGACTCCGCGGATAACATTCCTATCCGCCCGGTTACTTCCTGGGAGTAGACCGCCTGCTGAGCATACACTGGCCTGTCAGACCGCCGCTGCTGTCCGCGCAGTCCGCGCGAACAGACCGCCCAGGCCGCCACAGAGCAAACCGCCTGCAACATCCCTGCCGACCTAGCAGTCCGCCAACCCAGTCCCGCGTAGTCCGCGCGGATAGGTTTCCCAAGCCTTCCATTCACCCACTTTCACTTCACAGAATCCAACACTCCCCCTTGAAGTGAGAAGTGGTGAATAACTCCAGCAGCTCCCGTAACCTTGCACCTGGTCCTTCTGATAGCATCTACGAAGAGATGTCCAAGACAAAGTCCTCGCCCCGCATATCATGGACCATGAGGGAGCCCTCCAGCATCTCCCAAAAGGAGCCATGCTTCCCTCTACCTTCTTCAGCTTCAACCTCCACTCATGCATCATAGGAGTATCACCAACTTCCTTGGACCCAGAAGCCCAAGCCTCGTTGCCTCTGAGAGAAGTCACCTCATCAGACTTGGTGTCAACCACCTCCTTGATTCTAGTGGGGTCATCACAGCCAGAAGTCCCTTGCTCGACCTGAGGGCTCACAAGGAAACACGGGACCAAGTCCGCCGTGTTCCCTTCGCTATATCGAGCTGGTGGCTTACTGATCCTCTTCGATCTCCGAAGAACCTGATCATGACTAACCACCTCCGCTACTTTTGAACCAGCTCCGTTCCCGGGCAAACCCGGAACAATGCTCCCTTTGTTCCCTGAACAAGACGCCTCCTTACTGGAACCAAGAGCACCTGGAGCAACGCTCCCCCTGCTACCTGAACCAGAAGACTTCCCTCTTGAACATGAACTGCCTGGAACATCGCTCCCCTTGCTTCCTGAACAGGAAGCCTCCGCCTTCGAGCCAGAAGGTCCTGGAGCATCGCTCCCCCTTCTTCCCGACTCTGACGCCTTTGCCCCGGAGCTAGAACAACCTGGAGCACCTGGTGACTCAGGCAACTCCACTTCCTTAGCAGCAGCCTCCTTCAGCCCACCATCTAACCTGCTTAACTCTAGCTCCACATAAGAGCTACCCCAATACGGCGTCAACTCATCAAAGACAATGTCTCTCGACACTATGAGTTTCTTCGTCGCAGGATCCATACACCTCCATCTTCTTTTCTGCTCATCATACCCAACAAAGACTAGCTTTGTTTTGAGAGCACCCGGAGAATGTATATAGCAGGTAGATCCAAACACCCGAAGGTGCTTCACTGAGGGCTTCACTCCGAACATTAGCTCATAAGGAGTCTTCATTATGATCGGACTAAGAGGCATCCGGTTGATGACATGAGCAGCACAGGTCATTCCTTCCGCCCAAAGAGCCTTCGGAACGCCTTTACTCCGAAGCCAACACTTGCAGGTCTCCGTTAACCAACGGATCATCCGAGCTGCAACACTACCCTGTTGTGAAGTATGTCCACAAGAAAGCTCCATCCGGATCCCTTGCTTCCTGCAAAAGCGTGAGAACTCGGTTGAGTCAAACTCACCACCGAAACCTGTCCTCAACACCTTGATCCTCCGGCCAAGCTGGCCTTCGACAAGCTTCTTGAACTCCACAAACAAGCGTACCATGCTGGACTTCGTCTTCATAAAGTATACCCAAGTATACCCAGAATAGTCATCAACCAATATCAGCATGAACCTGCTGCCTCCAAGACTGGCCGTGACGGTCGGTCCCACCAGAGCACAATGGACAACCGCCAATGGTGCATTACTCCTGGATTGTGCTTTGTCGACCATGAAGCGATAGGCTCCACTTTCCTGACATCCCGCACACCCCCGACCATCGCCATAGGATGACAATCTAGGCAAGCCTCTTACGAGTCTTCTTTCCGCCATTGCTTTCAGCTTGTCCATCCCTACATGCCCCAGTCTTTCATGCCAGATAGCAGCACTATCCTTGGCATCCAGCCGATCAGATCCAGAACTAGTTGAAGTCCCAACTACGTTCTTCTCCTTCCTCCCTACCTGAGCAACGTTCGCCGAGAGCAAGGTAACCTTGCACTCTTTCCGAAGATGACCTTGCTGCTTGCATTTATAGCACCGTGGTCCTTCCTTCCTCTTCCTATCACGCCTAGGAGAAACACTCCTTTCTTCCTGATATGAAGTAGAGGGACCATCATCCGCAGCAACCTCCTTCACCTTCTTCCGGAACAACCCATCAAGGGAAGTCCAAACCTCCGCAGCTGACCGACATCCACTGATGTGGTCCAAGAGCTCCGATGAGATCACCTGCCTGAGAATAGACTCCGCTTTCGCATTTGCCTCCTTCCAAGCTCTCATCGCCTCAGCATTGCCAGCAGTATCCTCTTGTCTTCCTGCTCCGCATACAACCTCCCAAAGGTCCTCGCCAAGAAGAAAGCTCTTCATACAGGACTTCCACCGTTCACAGTTCGCCTCTGTAAGAAGATCAATACCAAGACAACTTGCATCCTCCACTGCCATGGTTCTACCACTGGTTTCCTCGACAGACGAGCAACTACTTCCATTGAGCACTGCTTGACCACTCCAACAACCTCGCTTTGATACCATGTTAAAATTCAACAAACCGCAGACGCCCCCTTGGATACCCTGCTGAAAATTCAACAAACCGAAGGAGAATACGCCCACTTATATGTTGAAAGTTTTCCCGGATCGTGGAGTTAGCAGAGATTATCTCAACAAAGCAGTAACAACCAGCAACACATGCAGCACAAGCTTCTTTATTGATCAAGAGCAAACTTCTTTACAAGGCGAGACATACATGGCGAGACATGCTTCACCAAAACCCAACACCGGGAGAGCAGAGACAGTTACAAAGACAAGAACAAAAAACAAGCCGCGCGGACTCAAACAATCAAGCCGCCGACCTACTGCTGTGGAGTCCGCTCAGTCCGCCAGGTCGCCAGACCGCAACCCAAGCCGCGCGGACTCACCCTTACTCCAATGCTTAGCTCTTCACCGCCGGTCTGCACGCCGCCAGACCGCACAAGCTGCGCCACCGAATGGAACAGTCCGCCAGAAACCGGCGACTTCCTGAACCCCGAACCAAGTCGTCAAAGAGAAGACCGCCTGGCCGCTATCCGCGACCTGCTGTTTACCGCCTGTTGCTTAACCGCAGAGTCCGCACTGTCCCTGACCGCAATCAGAGCCAAGTCCTGGCTTTCCAGCGCTATCCGCACAACCTGCACAGCACAACCGGGTCAACTCTATCCGCGCGGACACAAAGTCCAGACCGCAGCAACTTACGCGAGCTCAAAAACTGTTCACTTACTTCGGGTTAGGTCTGTCTGTTCACTTTTTCCTGATGTGACATGGGTCCTATTTATAAGCACGACGATGAGTATGGTCACCGCCCTTCCCGATAGGATCACCGCCACAACCCGCAGCAAGAACTTATGTGTCCGCCAGCCCGCGGACACACATGCCAGTTCGCCGCCCTGTGCAGATAGCCAGTCCGCCCCAGCTTCTCCAAGGCCGGACTCCAATATCCAGCCCGCCTTGCCGCCAGAGACCAAGCCAGGACCACCACAGCCGGACTCCACAACAGCCGTATCCGCCATTCTGCGGACAAGGCATCAGCCCGCAAAACCCGAGCCCGCAACCGCGCCATCAAGGCACCTGCCGGACTCAGCGGATACCCAGCTATCGTCCGCATATCCCAAGTCCATTACCTCATTTCCAAGGCACCTCTGGACTTAGCGGACACGTCGATCCAGTCCGCTAACAGCAGACCCCAGTCCGCGTATACAGCGAACTCCAGTCCGCTTCCCTGAGTCCATAACCTCATCACAAGGCTTAACCGGACTCAGCGGACTCCGGCTCCAGTCCGCACGCTCCTGCACAAGCAATTCTCCAGTCCGCATTTCCCCAAGCTAGCAAACAAGGCAACTGCACTTCTACTATGCTTGGCGGACTGAGAAACCAGCCCGCGCTCCACTGCGCGATCTCCCCGGACTGAGCCTCCTGGACTTGGTTCAGTTCCCACCAAGTCCAGCCCACTGGCCGCAAGGGCCAGTCCGCACTTACAGGCGGACACTGGATCTAGCCCGCCATACCGGGCGACCTCCAGTTCCTGTCCGCGCTGACCGGCGATCTCCACGGCTTCCACTTGCCGCTTCACTAGAGTAAGACCAAGGCATCTGCCAAACCGGTCTGCCGAGCTCCAGTTCTTCAGTCCGCATCAAGCCAGACTCTGCGGATAACATTCCTATCCGCCCGGTTACTTCCTGGGAGTAGACCGTCTGCTGAGCATACACTGGCCTGTCAGACCGCCGCTGCTGTCCGCGCAGTCCGCGCGAACAGACCGCCCAGGCCGCCACAGAGCAAACCGCCTGCAACATCCCTGCCGACCTAGCAGTCCGCCAACCCAGTCCCCGTAGTCCGCGCGGATAGGTTTCCCAAGCCTTCCATTCACCCACTTTCACTTCACAGAATCCAACATGAAGTCTGGCCAAGTCTTTATGGACTTGGCGGACTGGGATGTGTTAGCGTGCAAGCTGGGGCGGTGACTCTATTCACTAGGGTGGTGACCACACTCCTCACCTCGCATATAAATAGACCCCCCCCCGGCACATCTACAGTAACTGAGTGAACAGTAAGTTGAGTCTTAGTTAATTGCTGCGATCTGGATTTTCCTGTTCGTGCGGGTTGAGTAGAGATAACTATTTGTTATTTGCAGGTTGCACAACTAACACTGAGGAGCCAGGAGTTTGGCTTTGACTGCGGTCAGCATCAGTAAAGTTTTTGGTTTCAATTGGCAGGCTCAGCAGGTCGCTTCTATGGCTTATCAGTTTTCTCTGCTTCAAGTTTTCCAAGTTCAATAACCTGACCGATGGACTCGGGCGGGTAGGCGGTCTGTTCTTCTGTTCAGCAGTAGCTTGTAGCAGTCAGCGAATAATGGCGTGTCTGCGCGACCTCGCGGTCTCGGCGGACTCCGTGTTCTATTCATCTTCTATCAGCAGCAGCAGTTTGGGCGGCCTCGGCGACTTTGGCGGACTGGGCAGTCTCGCCGGTCTCCAGTTCTGTCTGCTCGAATTGTTTTTACTTGTATTTTTTTTGTCTTCCTGTGTACTAGCGAAATCATATCTCGCCATGTATACCTCGCTCTGTAAAAAATAAATAAATATATGATCTGCTTGCCCCTATGATAGCTTCTAGTTGTTGAGCTTGCTTTCCTGGTTTTCGCATGATCAAGGTGTGATCTTGATAGTTCTGAGGATATTAATTTGGTGTTAGACTATCTCGTTGACCACTTTGAGAAAATTCAACATGGTATCAAAGCGAGGTTCAGTTGCTTGAGCGGTGATCAACTTGTGTTGTTGCTCTATGCTTCTGAAAGCTTAACTAGGTTGTTGTATTGGAAGGGAACTATACAAGATGTTTGGGTATTGAACTCTTAACCACGACTAACTTTAAGAAGTGGAAGTTATGTCTGAAGAGTTTTCTTCTGGGCGAGGAGCTATGGGAGGTCGTCGGTGGTGATGACAGGTAGGAAGTTACAGCTGCTTTTAGGACTGCTGAGCAGGTGAGGGTATGGAGGAAAATAAATGCAAAGGCTGAGTTTACCCTCAAGAGGGCTGTTTCACCGGAGCTGTTTGATCACACTATAGGATGTGAGTCGGCTGCTGATATTTGGACAACTATTGATGGGTTGTTCAATAGGAAGAATGTGGCGAGGCTACAGTTCCTGGAGAATGAGTTGGCTAGGACAACTCAAGGAGATCTGACCATCTCGAAGTTCTTTCTGAAGATGAAGAGTCTGTGTGCTGAGATATTAGCGCTTGATCCTGATGAGCCCATTTCTGAGGCCAAGTTGAAAGGAACATTATTCGCGGCTTGCGGAAGGAGTATGTTGTCTTTGTAACTTCTATTCAAGGCTGGGCAACTCATCCATCTCTGCTAGAGCTTGAGAACCTACTTGCTTCGCAGGAAAGTTTGGCCAGACAGATGGCAGGAGTGACTATCTCTGAAGGAGGTAGTGAAGCGATGTTCACAGGCAAGAAGAAGAGATGGGAAGGGAAGAAGAACACCGCTGTTGAAAATGAGATTTCAACTTCTTATCATACAGAGAAGAGCGTTGCTCCTACAAAGGATTGGAAGAATAACTTAAAGTGCTACAGGTGTCATCAGCGGGGACACTTCAAGCGTGACTGCAAGGTCAAACTGCAACCTGGGCATGTTGTAGGCAAGGAGGAAGCTTGCTCTAATACTGAGGAAGATGTATGGAGCGGAGCTTTCATGATAGGCACTTGTGTCCGTGCTTTATCAGCTGTCGACTTCAACGATGAGTGGATCGTGGAATCCAGGTGTGGTCATCACCTCACCGAAGAAAAGTCGAAGTTCTCCTCACTGCAAGCTTACTCAGGTAACGAAACTATCATTACTGTTGATAATACTATTTATGCAGTAGAGGAGGGGGTCATGTCCTTGTGTAGTGATAAGGGGCCACTCATGTTAAGGAGTGTGTATCATTTGTCGGGCATGAATAAGAACCTCCTCTCTATGACCAATGCGGTAGACGCAAGTTATCACGTTCTGTTTGGGCCAACAGAAGTGAAGTTTCTTCGCAATGTATCAGCGGTAAAGGCTGATGTTGCTCATGTTAGGAGGAGAGTTAAGAACTTGTTTGTTCTTGCAAAAAACACTTACGTTGATCGGATGAGGACTAATGATAGCGCTGCTATATAGCACGAGAGGCTGGGGCATGTAGGAATGGATAAGTTGAAAGCTATGGAAAACAGGAGTCTTGTAAGAGTCTTGCCTAAGCTATCTTCCTTTGGCGATGGTCACGTTTACGTGGGGTGTCAGTACGGTAAGTCTCATCGCCTTCCATTTGATAAGTCACAAACGAGGAGTAAGAGACCATTGGAGTGTATCCATGGTGACTTGATGGGAACAAACGTCACTGCTAGCCTTGGTGGGAGCAGATACATGCTTGTTCTGATTAATGAGTACTGAAGATACACTTGGGTATATTTCTTGAAGGAGAAGTCAGAAGCTTTCTAGTTGTTTGTGGAGTTCAAGGAGCTAATGGAGTGCCGGCTTGGCTTGCAGATCAAGAAGTTTATATTAGACAATGGTGGTGAGTTTATCTCCTCTGAATTTTCTAACTTTTGCAAGAAGCTAGGGATCCAAAGAGAGCTTATTTGTGCTCATACTCCATAATAAAACGGAGTAGCGGAGCGGAAGATCTGTCATCTGATGGAGACATGCAAGTGTTGGCTTCATGCAAAAGATATTCCTAGGTCATTCTGGGCAGAGGCGATGTCTTGTGCTTCTTATGTCATCAATTTGATGTTTCTTAGTCCGATCAACATGAATTCTCCTTTTGAGATGTTGCTGAAGGAGAAGCCAAGTGTGCAACACCTTCGGGTGTTTGGATCAACTTACTATGTGCATGTCCCGGATGCTTCAAGGATAAAGATTGATGCAAAGGCAAGGAAGCTTGTCTTCTTAGGATATGATGAGCGGAAGAAGGGATGGAAATGTATGGATCATACGATGAAGAAGTTTTTTTATCAATAGGTGTGGTCTTTGATGAAATGACATCGTATGGAGGAGGCTTGGTTGAGCTATCAGAGAGCAAGGTTGATGAAGAGCAGAAGGTGGCTACTGAAGTTCTAGAAGAGGAGCTTGTTGTATCACCAGCAGCTCCTGTTGCTTCAAGCTCTGGGGCAAAGGCTTTTGGTTCAGGAAGCAGGGAGAGCATTGCTCAAAGTGTGCCCGAAGTTGAAGTTGAGCCTGAAGAAGCAACGGAGGTGGTGAGCAAGGAACAGACCCTTCGGAGATCAAAGAGGATTGTTAAGCCACCAGCTCGATACTGTGATGGGAATGCAGTGAGTATTGTCTCCTGCTTCTTTGTAGGTCCTCTGGATGAATGAGAGCCTGCAAACTTCAATGAGGCCACTGGAGTCAAGGAGTGGGAAGTTGCCATGAAGGAGGAGATTGTTACTCTCAAGAGGAATGAAACCTGGGACCTTGTGCCCAAGGTTGATGACATTACTCCAGTGACTTACAAGTGGGTGTACAAGTTAAAGAAGAAGGCTAATGTGAACATTGATAGATATAAGGCTCGCCTTGTTGCTCGAGGATTCTCACAACAGTATAGAGAGGACTATGAGGAGACATTTAGTCCAGTTGAAAAGGTGACTTCGGTTCGGGTGGTGATCGCTTTGGCTGCTTGCCAAGGATGGAGGATATGGCAGCTTAATGTGAAGAACGCTTTTCTTTACGAAGAAATTTATAAGGACATCTTCATAGATCAACCACTTAGTTTTGTTTCTAAAGTTCATCTGTACTATGTTTACAAGCTCAGGAAGGCTCTCTACGGGTTGAAGCAGGCTCCAAGAGCTTGGTATGGGAAGATAGCAGAATATCTCCAATTCTGCGGATATCTTTCTTCCAACTCGGATTCAAGCTTGTTCATCAAGAAGAAGGGGAAGCTTCAAGTCTTAGTCCTGTTGTATGTTGATGATATGATCATCACAGGGAATTCAGAGGAGGAGGTAGCTTAGCTCAGGGCTGAGCTTGTTATTCACTTCGAGATGAAAGACTTGGGAGAGCATCATCACTTTCTTGGTCTTGAAGTGGAGAGGAAGGAGAGCGGGATACTCATTTTCCAGAAAGGATATGTGGATCACATTGTGAATCGATTCGGTATGGGCAAAGGAAAGAGTTGTTCTACTTCTCTGGATCTTGGTCTGAAGCTTCGACGAGATGAAGGAAGGATTCTTCCTGATCTCTTTATGTTTAGAGCTCTGGTGGGGAGCTTGATATACCTGACGATTACAAGCCCAGACATAGCTTACGCTATTGGCCGAGTAAGTCAGTTTATGGCAGAGCCAAGGAAGTCTCATCTGGTGGCAGTAAAGAATATCTTGAAGTATGTCAGGGCTACTTCTGATATGGGACTCTTCTATAGAAGGGACACGGGCTTTTCTTTGCTTGGATACACGGATGCTGACTATGGTGGTGTCTCGGATGATCGAAGATCAAATTCGGGCTATGTTTTCACTTATGTATCAGCTTGCATCTCGTGGTGTAGCAAGAAGCAGGATTCAGTGTTCGTCTCTACTACGGAGGCAGAGTTCAAGGCTTCGGGCTTGGCTGCTCGAGACGCCATCTGGTTGAGGAGGCTTATAGAGGATGTTCATGAGGAAGTGCAAGGTCCTACTTTGCTCTGTGGTGACAATGAGAGTGCTCTAAAACTGGTGAAAAATCCAGTGTGTCACTCAAGGACCAAGCATATTGAGATCGAGCACCATTTCATAAGGGAGAAGGTGTTAGAGGGATCTCTTATGGTCGGGCATGTTCGGAGTGAACATAATCTTACTGACATCTTCACGAAGCCGCTGTCGAAGGGGCCATTTCAACAGTTACGAGTTTTGTTGGGCTTGATCACCACTTCTTACTTCAAGGTGGAGTGTTGAAATTTGTGAAGTGAAAGTGGGTGATGGAGCAGGTCGGGCGGTCTGAGCGGTATAAGCGTTCTGAGACGGCGGCCTGGGAGGAATGATGGTTGCTTCCTAGATGGTCTAAGAAGTCTAAGTGGCTGGGGCATCTAGTGGAGCAGCCTGAGCGGACTATGTTTGGCGGTCTGTTGACGGTGTTCAACTTGATACTGCGTCCTTGCAGTTAGCCAGTTCTTGGGGTAACCTGGCAGATTGGAAGTTGTATCCGCGGTGTTGGAGTGGACTTGTTTTGCGTTCGCGGAGTCCGCCTTTGCGGACTGGCTTTGGAGATGCGCTTTGGTTTTTACCGAGCTCTCCGGTGATGCGATGGATGTTTGCCACTTTCTTGTGGCGGACTGTCCTGCTGATTGGCGGTCTGGGTATTTTGTGTCCTTTATGCTCGCGCCTGTTGCTTGATGGGCTGCTGGACTTGGTCACACTCCGTGACAAGTCCATGGTGTTCGCAGTGTCCGCAAAGTCCGTTGTTGACCGGGCGGAATGCCTATTGGTCGTGGACTCGTGGTGGACTGTAGCGTTGTTCTCGGGCTATGCGGACTGCCGCTTCGTCCGCTTATAGTGTGAGAACTAATGCAGCATGAGTTGTGGTTGTGTCTGTATGCTATGTTGAGTGGCAGACTTGCGCTGTGCTTGTGTTGGGCGGTCTGGCACTGTGATTGTGTTGTGCGGACATGCATTGTGTCTGCATGGTGGCAGACTGGCTTTGACCTGGCGCCTGGCGGGTTTGAAGTCTGTCCAAGTCTTTACGGACTTGGCAGACTGGGATGTGTTAGCGCGCGAGCTGGTGCGGTGACTCTATTCACTAGGGTTGTGACCACAATCCTCACCTCGCCTATAAATAGACCCCCCCCCCTGGCACATCTACAGTAACTGAGTGCACAGTAAGTTGAGTCTTGGTTAATTACTGCGGTCTGGATTTTCTTGTCCGTGCGGGTTGAGTAGAGATAACTGTTTGTTATTTGCATGTTGCGCGGCTAACACTGAGGAGCCAGGAGTTTGGCTTTGACTGCGGTCAGCATCAGTGAAGTTTTCGATTTCAATCGGCGTTCTTAGCAGGTCGCTTCTGCGGCTTATCAGTTTTCTCTGCTTCAAGTTTTCCAAGTTCAATAACCTGTCTGCCGGACTCGGGCGGGTACGCGGTCTGTTCTTCAGTTCAGCAGCAGCTTGTAGCAGTCAGCGAATAACGGCGTATCTGCGCAAACTCGCGGTCTCGGCGTACTCTGTGTTCTATTCGTCTTCTAGCAGCAGCAGCAGTTCGGGAAGCCTCGGCGACTTTGGCGGACTGGGCGGTCTCGGCGGTCTCTACTTCTGTCCGCTCGAATTGTTTTTACTTGTACTTTTTTCTATTTTCCTGTGTACTGGCGAAATCATGTCTCTCCATGTATACCTCGCTCTATAAAGAAGAAATAAATATATGATCTGCTTGCCCCTGTGATTGCTTTTGGTTGTTGAGCTTGCTTTCCTAGTTTTCGCATGATCAAAGTGTGATCGTGATAGTTCTGAAGATATTACTTTGGCGTTAGACTATCTCATTGACCACTCTTAGAAAATTCAACGCAAGCATCCACCGCTCCAGCCTCCGACCACGTGAAGTAGTCTGCCAAGCCTTCATAACGTGTGTTCGCATCTGACACCAAAGACAAACATTAAGCATGTGAGGGGGCATGTCACCCTCCAAACACATCTCCGCCCCCCCCCCCCCCAAATTGTAACGAGGAGCTACTTATCGCCCTCACATTCTTTCCAAAGCTTTGTGAATAATAGAAAATAGTGAAGTTTGGTCGACACCGAATCGACCACGTGGTTTTGCACCCAATTCTCGGGTTTTCCACGTAATAAAATCTACTTACCTACTCTCTATTTTTTCTATAACTATTTGCGTGCTAGACCGCTCAAGAGATAAGACGTGATGAGGTAAGCCCCAATTTATAGCAAAACTGTAAGACCCCTCCCCCTTACTAGGGAGGTTCCATGTCTTATGCCCAAAACCGCTGCCTTACGGTGACACTAACTCACGGGTTAGTCGACACCGCAAGACGCCGATCCTGCCGGCTAGTACGATTATATAACCTGTTCGGCCAATTGAGAAATAGAAGTATAAAAATAGTGTATAAAAAAACTAGTCCACAAGTCACAGCACTATCATCTATAATGAAAATGAAAGTACAATAGAGTCCAGAATGAGTACAACAAAAGAGAAAAGGGCTTATGCCCTGGACATGATATCAAATCTCTCTCTCTCAAAATGACAACAAGCGGAAGCTAAACTATCATCAGAAAACTGGTCCTACCTGACGACGGGCTGCAGTAGTAGTAGAAAGTGATGGTGGTATCAGCTCCTCATGTCCTGCCACCACTTCCTACTGGTACTCCATCTCCTCGAGCTCCTAAAATGATTTGGTCACAACCGACCGTTAGTCATAAAGACTAAGTTGTTTCCTCCACACCTCGTGTAAGACCCCCCTCCCCCTTACCAAGGAGGGCTACCGGATCTTATGCCCAGAACCGCCGTCTTACGGTGGCACTAACTCACGGGTTAGTCGACACCTCAACACGCTGATCCTGCCGGCTAGTACGATCATTAACCTGTAGGCCAATATGAGAAGAAGAAGTAAACTATATATGTAAAACTACCAGTCCACAAGCCACAGTACAATCATGTAAAAAAAATGAATAGTACATCATAATAGTCCACAATAAAGTACAAATGAAAGAGTAAAAAGGGCTTATGCCCAGTACATCAAATCTCTCTCTCACAAAATCATAAATGCGGAACCTATGCTAGAACATCGCTCTCGTCCCACCTGAGGACGCACAGTAGTGGTAGTAGCCTGCTGAAGCGGTATCTGCTCCTCATGTCCTGCCTCCTCGACGTGTTGGTGCTCCATCTCCACGGGCTCCTAAAATAGTTGGTCACCGACCATTAGTCAAAAAGACTAAGTCGTTTCCTCCGCACCTCGCCCCGCAGCTCCTAGGCACCGAGCGGGAGGACGAAGCAGAGGACAACAAGGGGTAACAAGGTGGAAGCAGGTGACAATATCTAACTAATGCTGTAATAAGTAATGTAATTCTACTCTAGCAATTCTAAGTATGGTACAAGTAGTAAGTAAGAGCAGTGCAGTAAAGAAAAGTAAAGAAACAGTAGTATGAACAAGTAAATAAGCTAAGCTACCACTAAGCTATCATTACAAACGTACCCTAACTTATATAAATGCCCATACAAATATATAAGTTAGGATTTCCAGGAAATTTAACTTATCATATAAAAGAGCCCATACTAATTTATATGATAAGGATCTATGAAGCGTATGACCTAATATGAATGAATGATATGATGCAATTTTATGCGCAAGCAAGTGCAACTCACACACAACGACTCTGTGATCACAGACCTTTAGTTCCCACTTTTTGAGAGCTAGCATCACTCTCGGGTACCACCGCTGTGGCTACGGCAGCAGCGGAGCGGGCGTCTCCGCTTCTAGACCGGTATGCACACTACCAAGCCTTAGACCCCTCTCATACGCCTCTGTACACGTCCAAGGTGCACTCTAGAGTCTCGCGTACGTACTTTGCTGACAAACCCGTCAGTCTTGTTGGGTCGGATGTGTGTTATCGGGGATCGTCCTCCAGACCGCAGTGTAAAACAACCCACTGGCCCCTCTAACTCTCACAACCGCCTGGTGCACCGTACTGCCATCGGTGTGACGAACGGCCAGTACCGCATGCCCCGCCATGATATTTATGCACATGCAAGTAATTCATACCGAGCCTCCCGCTCGCAGGACCAAAACCCGTCCTGAATCCCTCAAACCCAAACCCGGGTGAGAACGCACATTAGTGTCTTTATGCCAACTCCCTCAAACCCCAAACGGGTGAGCATATATCATGAATCTCTCCAGCCCCCACACGGGCGAGAAGGTACAACAATGTCCTAACTTATTAAACTACTCTTGTCTACGGTTTATTATACTTAGAGATTTAAGGTTAATCCCAGGACTGCCCCCGGTATTCCCTATGAAGGGCTCTCAAGGGGCACTAGGAACTGTGTTGGGATTACGCCCAGCGTTCCCTTTCGCAAGGATACTTATTTTAGTTGATGACTACCCATGTATCTCTCCAGCTCTCCTTATTGCTCTAGTACAACCCTAGTGGCTTAAGGTGTTACCGGGATGCCGACGGTCTTTCGCCGACCCCCATTCCAATTGCTAACTAAGACTTGCACTCTTGATCCCTCACTAAGGCAACTCTATCCACCAGGGTTACTCATGTTGAACTCTCTCTTATTTCTGCCGATAATCAATCCCCTGGTAATCACCTAAGGCAAGACCTATTTGTGTTATATGCAGACCATGACCTATGATTACCCTAAAAATGTGATCTTCCAAACCTTAAGGCATCTTGCCTCTAAATATTTATCCTAAGGTGTTATGGACTAAGGGAACTACCCTAAGGATCCTCGTAATTTTTCTTGGCCAAATAGTCCTTTAATTAATTCTTTTAATTTAAAAGCTAGGTCACTTTACACATGAAGTAGTTTGATTATGTATCCACTGACCTAGGGAATTTTTCCTGAGATGTATATTGACAAACTATTGCTGCCTACAGAATTTCATAATTTCCCTTAAATTATTTATTATCATTTTCTATTTAATATCAATTCCACACAAATTCCATTTTCCAAATAAAGTATAGGCATTATGTACTCAAAAATTCCAGAAAACTTACAGAACTTTTAGGATACTAATTTATGACTATTGGCAGAGTATCATCAACATTTATTGTAAAATGGCCTATAGGATTCCATTATAAGATATTTACCAAAATGCCATTTTATTAATTTAACAACAAACAATGCATCCATTAATTCTGAGAAATTTATGCAAAACTAATAATAACATTTTATAGCAATAGAATAAATTCCAAATTTTTCAGAAGTACATATCCATCAATTCAAGAATTTAACAAGATAAGGGTAAAATGGGGAATTTAGGGTATCTACTCCAAAAGTTCTTCAAAACAGAGAAATTATATTTTTCCTAAGTCACATGTGATCTCATCTATGCCTTGGCAAAATTGTTTGAATTTGTACTTGAAGAAACCCTATTTTCCAATTTTATTTCCAAAATAGCTATATCTAAAATAAATTCCAATAAATAGAATTTTGATTCCAAAAATTCCATTATTAATTTGAGGGATGAAATTTACCCTAATGAACCACTATAAATAATTCCATGACCCTTGCATGTCACCATTGGGCTAAATACACCAATTTGCATTTTTGCTATTAGCACACCAAGGCTAAACATAGGCTAGTACATGCAAGTGGATTCTCCAACATGCAGTGAACCCAAGGTGCTGAAAATTTTATCATGCACCAAGGATGGCCCCACTGACCTACCACCAAAATTTGGGGCCATGGGGAGGAGTAGGACTCCCTATATTTCATTTATTTGAATTTTCATATTTTAGCAAAAACTATAGGAAAATATTCTCTACAAATTCCTAAATTTTGGAAGGAGCTCAGTATGCCCTAATCATGCATGTGCCCAAACTTTGGGGCCATGGTGACTAATATTGTGACCTGGGCATCCAATTTAATTTCTGCCCTACTCTAGGACCAGTCCTAGGAGAAATGTCCTACCGGACTGTAAACTACTCCAAATCACATATTTAAGGTGGCACATTACAGATAAGACAGGCAGCTACAATGTACATTGAGAGACTAAGTTCTGGAAATGCCTCTAAGAAGCCTAAACTTAGCTTGCCAGTGACAGCAAAAACAGGGACAGAAAATTGAATTTTGATGTAGCACGAATCTTAAAGCAAGATGGATAGCATCTGTTCATCTTCTTCCTCCAGCCAAGGGCCGAGATTGTCCCGACCTGGAGCACCTTCAAACCTCATTTCCCGGCCACCCCTTAGCCTCCACGGCCGGCTACCACCACCACCACCTCCGTTGAGGTGGTGGCCAACGTTTGGCGGCGAAATGGTGGCCGGAGGCGGCGGTTTCCGGCGAACTTGCACTCCATCAAAATTCCAAAATCCATGAAAAAGCTCACCTTGGATCTGGCTCATTTGAGCCCGATGTCTCGCCTAATAGATCTAGGAAACTAGTACGGGTAGAGGTGAGGTGAAACGGACCTCGATTGGGGCTTGGCGGCGGGTTTGGCGGCGGTTGGCCATGGAAGTTTTCCTCTCCGGCGAGCTTGCTCCCGAACCCGATTCTCCACCAAAAGCTTTGATCCAGATATCGAATTCCACTCCTTTACACCTTCTGAAGCTAATGGAGGGGTTATTTGGGGCTGAGAGGGGGTGTATGGGGAGATAAGCCCAATGTGAGCTCGGTTTGAGCTTTGGTTGTGTCACCCATGGTGCCATGTGGCTCTCAGCTCTGGTATTCTGCTGGAAATGAAGAGGGGAGGTCAGCCACCTGGTTTTGGGTAGCCAAAACCAACTGATGGGGTGGCCATGTGGCCACCATTTTCTTCTTTCCCCTTTCTCTCTCCTCTTTTCCTAAAAAAAATCCCAATTTTACCCCCTTGCATGTACTCTCTCTCCTGATTTAGAGGGGTAGGACTGGTCTTGTTCACTTGGGCTGACTTTGGGCCAATTTTAGTGGGCTTGGTCCAAGGGGAAATGGCTTGGCCTTCATTTCACTCTTTAGGTCAATTTGTTGACCAAATTGACTTTTAGGGTTGACTGGTCAACCATGGTGGGTGGACTGACCCCACTTGGTGGAAATGGGTCTAGTGGCACCACCCAACTTAGTTTGGGTCAAGGGGTGCCCCACTTAGGTTAATTAGGCCTATGGGTGTGGGTTTGACCAAATTAAGCCCAAGGTTGACCTTGGTCAACTGGGGTCAAAATGTTGACCCAGTGACATACCCTAGGGTCCACTTAGATTGTTTTTAGGGTTAGGGCAATGTGGTGGGGTCATGGTGTGGCTAGGGTCCCTAATTAGGCTAGTTTGACCTAGTTTGACTTGGTCCTATAGTGGGCTCCACATGGCTACCACCCACTACCTAGGTTCAAACCTAGTTGATCTCCTTAGGTCTCACCCCATGTCTAACCCAATCTAAGTTGAGGGGTCCAGAAGTAATATGGGATGTTACAAATTCCAATAAACAAGAAAATAATTTCGTCCCCGAAATTTAAGTTCGGGTCTACGGGGTTCAATTTGCAAGAATCATCAAGAAATTTAAAAGCATAACTTAAATGTACCTGATGCGAATAGCTCCGGGTGTTGCTCCAGCATCAGATCCCTCGGCTCCCAAGTGTGCTCCTCCCGTCCATGGTTGGACCACAGCACCTTTACAAGAGGGACCTTCTTCTTCTGCAACACTCGGATGGCTGTATCGTCAATCCGGATTGGCTCAAATCTCACTGATCTGTCAGGCTCTACTGGTCCGGCTGTAGTAGTAATGTGTTGTTCCGGCCGAAGGAGAGCTCTTCGCAAGGAAGAGACATGAAAGACGTCATGTAATGCACCCAACTCCGGTGGCAGCTGCAGTCGGTAAGCCAAGGGGCCGATCCGCTCCCGGATCAGGTAGGGCCCCATGTATCGTGGACTGAGCTTCTTGTGCATCCGCACCCGAGAAACACCGTGTACTGGACGTATCTTCAAGAATACCCTGTCTCCAACCTGGAACTCCACCTTCCGGTGCTGAGCATCATAATACTTTGCCTGCCTGCTCTGGGCCTCCAGTAGCCGATCCCTGATCAATCGAATCTAAGCCTCGGTATCCTCTATATAATCAGATCCCAGAGCCCTGGTATCCACATCCTGTACCCATGATAGTGGTGTCCGGCATCTCCTCCCATAAAGAGCCTCATACGGAGCCATCCTGATGCTAGCCTGGTGGCTGTTATTATACGAGAACTCGATCAATGGCAGCAGCCTCTCCCAAGGCTTCCCCGTATCCAATATGCATAATCTGAGCAGGTCCTCCATGGTCCGGATGGTCCGCTCGGTCTGTCCGTCGGTCTGCGGGTGGAAGGCGGTACTAAAAGTAAGCCGAGATCCCAAGTAAGCATGTACGGCCCTCCACTCGCTCGAGGTGAACCGACCATCACGGTCCGAAACAATAGTCCTGGGGATGCCATGATATCTGACGTACTGCTCCACAAATAATCTCACCAGAACTGCAACTGGGGCATCCTTCCGAACTGGAATAAACCGCGCTACCTTGGTCAATCTATCCACTATAACCCATATAGAATCATGCCCAGAGTGGGAGCGAGGCAATCCGTGTATAAAGTCCATAGCAATGTCCTCGAACTTCCACTCTGGAACTGGCAGTGGCTGTAGTAAACCTCCCGGGCTCTTGCATTCTGCCTTCACACGCTGGCAGGTCTCGCAATGGGTCACAAAATCTGTGATCTTCCTCTTCATCCCGGGCCAATACATAGACCTCCGCAAATCTGCCCACATCTTGGTGATGCCGGGGTGCACTGAATATCTCGAGCAATGTGCCTCTTGGAGTATGTCATCCCGGATACTGCCCCCTGCTGGTATGTAGATGCGCCCCCGGAACCGAAGAAGATCATCATGTAGCATGTAGTCCTCGACCTTGCCCCTCTCTAAGGCACTGAAAATCGGCTGTAATGTAGCATCCAGCCTCTGATGTGCTCGGATGCGCTCCTGTATATCATCGTCGCTGATCACTGAGCTCAAATACTCTCTATATACATCTGGCTCAGTCTCGGACACCATGGTAATGTGCATGTCCTCCATCATCTATAGCAGCTCTATAGACATCAATCGGGGCTCCGGTCCAGAAGTGCCGGCCCTCCTGCTCAAGGCATCCGCAACCGTGTTCGCTTTTCCCGGATGATAGTGGATCTTGTAATCATAATCACAGAGGAACTCCAGCCACCTCCTCTGTCTCAGGTTTAGGTCCTTCTGCGTATCGATATACTTGAGATTCTTGTGATCCGAAAAGATGTCACAATGAATCCCGTATAAGTAATGTCTCCATATCTTTAGGGCGAAAACCATAGCCCCAAGCTCTAGGTCATGTACTGGATAGTTATGCTCATGCTTCTTCAACTGTCTCGAAGCATAAGCAATAACGTGTCCATGCTGCATCAGGACTGCACCCATCCCCTGATAAGAGGCATCCGTGTAGATCTGGAATCCTTCGCTCCCGGATGGAAGCGCAAGAATGGGGGATGAGATGAGTCGGTCCTTCAGCTCCTGAAAAGCCGTCTCACACCGCTCTGACCAAACAAAATCTGCGTCCTTCTTCGTCAAGGACGTGAGGGGGAGTGCTATCCTCGAGAACCCCTCCACGAACTTGCGGTAATAGCCTGCTAGTCCCAAGAAACTGCGGATGTCAGATGCGGTCTTCGGCCGTGGCCAATCCCTCACTGTCTCTATCTTGGCCGGGTCCACTGCTAACCCAGCCCCACTGATCGTGTGCCCCAGGAATGCCACCTCCTGCAACCAGAACTGGCACTTTGAAAATTTTGCGTACATCTGGGTCTCCCTCAGCCTCTGCAAGACCTATGCCAAGTGCTCCGTATGCTCCTCCTGAGTCCGAGAATAAATAAGGATGTCGTCGATGAATACAATCACGAAGCGGTCTAAGAAAGGCTCGAAAACACGGTTCATTAGACTCATGAATGCAGCAGGAGCATTCGTGAGCCCAAAAGGCATCACCGTGAATTCGTATAATCCATAGCGCGAACTGAAAGCCGTCTTCGGTATGTCCTCTTCCCTGATACGGAGCTGATAGTAGCCGGATCGCAAATCTAACTTGGAGAACCAGAATGCTCCCTGTAGCTGGTCAAATAACTCATCTATCCGAGGCAGAGGATAGGTGTTGCGGACCGTCAACCGGTTCAGCTCCCGGTAATCTATACATAATCGCAGTGATCCGTCCTTCTTCTTCACAAAGAGAACTGGCGCTCCCCATGGCGATGAGCTGGGCCGCACAAATCCTGACTCGACTAGCTCCTGTAGTTGAGTCCTGAACTCTGCCAACTCCCTGGGAGCCATCCTGTAGGGTGCCCGGGACACCGGCTTCGCTCCCGGTACTAGCTGAATCCTGAAATCCAAGTCTCTAGCAGGCGGTAGTCCGGGCAATTTCTCCGGGAATACATCGGAGAAATCCCGGACCACCGGAATATCTGAGATAGTCGCCTCTGTTCCCACCATATCGAAGCAGACAAGATAAACTTCCTCACCCTGCTCATGGGCCTTCACAGCCTGTACAGATGATAATAATAGGTGGCAGATAGGCTGGATACCTTCAACAATAACATGAGAGTCGCCATGCCTTAGCGTGATCCTCCTGGATGGGCAATCTATCTGGGCATGGTTCCGATGCAACCAGGCCATGCCCAAGATCAAATCAAAGTCCTGCAGCTTCAGAATAGTTGCCGGCGCCTCGAATGCCTTGCCGCCAATCTCGGCCTCCATATCGCAATGTGCAGTGGTCCGCAGCTCCGATCCATCGGGTAGACGTACCCTCATCTCTAGTCCAGGGAACCTCTCCACACCTTCGAGTCCGTCGATGAAGGCCTCGGATACGAACGAGTGTGAAGCACCCGTGTTGAAAAGAGTATGAGCGGGCTTGCCGCTGATCATAACTATGCCTGAGGTTTGTTTATGTGAAAGTTAATTGTTATCCTATAGTTCCAGGTACTAAATATATATCATTGGAAATCCAAGAAAAATTCATAATTAACTTCAAGTACCTGTGATAACCTTCTCGGGATTTCTCGGCTCTGTGAGGTCCAAGGCGTATATCTGCTCCTGCTCGCGTCTCCTGCCGTGATATCCCCGACCTCGGCCTCGTCCTCAGCCTCGTCCTCGGCCCTGCTGTACTGGGGCCACTGGAGGTGGAGGGGGAGGAGGGGGATGGAATCGGTGCGGGCACTCCGACCTGATGTGCCCAGGCTGGCGGCATCCGTAACAAACCACTTGTCGGTGGCCTCGGTCATCCTGTCTCCTCGGATCATGCATCTGTAGAGGTGGGGGAGCCAATGCTGGAGGAGGCCCCTGCTCCTGCCTGAAGTTGGGACGACGACGTCCCCCACCCCTCCTGTATCCGATGGTCCTGCCTCTCTGAGAGCCCCTACTGCTCTCACCTGATGTCGATCCATCAAATGGTCTCTTCCCTCCGGCTCGCACCATCAGCTGGTCAGCCTCCAGTTTCTTCTCCATCTCGATGATCTGCCTGGATGTGCCATGAGAAATGAATAGCAAAGCCTGCCTCAAATCATCCCTGAGGCCCCGGTAGAACCTCTTCGCATACCTCCTATCGTCGGTGTCCTGAATCCCCGCGAATCTGGCCAAGTGGGAGAACTCTCTCTGGTACTCTATCACCGATCTAGTCCCCTGCTTGAGGTTCAAAAACCTCTCCTCCAAAGCATCTCTGTCCGTAGCAGAGACGAAGTGCTCCAGAAACACATCACCAAACTCCTCACAAGATATCTCTGACAGCTCAAAGTCCGCATAAGTAGACTCCCGGACTGATTTCCACCATCTCTTTGCATGAGCCTCCAGCACAGAGGTGGCTAGAGGTACTGCCTGGCCGACTGGGCAGCTGATGCCCGCTAAGATCTCGTGTATGGCCTCCAGCCATTCTTCCGTCTTCACCGCATCCTCTATCCCACGGTACGTCGGTGGGGACAGGCTCTTGAATGCACTCAGCCAGCTCGACCCCGGATTTGGCTGTGGAGCCGGGACTTGCTGGGCTCTAAAGGCATCCAAAATCGCCGTCAGGGTCTGCCCCATCTCCGTATGTAGGAATGGAGTGGCAGCTGGAGGGGGAGGAGCCACATTTTGCGGCGCTGCGACCTATGGAGGTTGCATAAAGGTAAGGTTAGAGCAAAATTGGCCTAACACATTGTACTTTGTGGACCATTTATGCGACTTTACACATGGGCACACCACTGCTTCCGCTGCATAGTTTGTCCGCAAACTAATGCTCGGGCGGGGGTGGTCCCATGTTGTGGACTTCTTTCTCATATGATCGTTGTTCGAGTGATACCAGTTTGTAAGACCCCCCTCCCCCTTACCAAGGAGGGCTACCGGATCTTATGCCCATAACCGCCGTCTTACGGTGGCACTAACTCACGGGTTAGTCGACACCGCAACACGCCGATCCTGCCGGCTAGTACGATCATTAACCTGTAGGCCAATATGAGAAGAAGAAGTAAACTGTATATGTAAAACTACCAGCCCACAAGCCACAGTACAATCATGTAAAAAAAATGAATAGTACATCATAATAGTCCACAATAAAGTACAAATGAAAGAGTAAAAAGGGCTTATGCCCAGTACATCAAATCTCTCTCTCACAAAATCATAAATGCGGAAGCTATGCTAGAACATCGCTCTCGTCCCACCTGAGGACGCACAGTAGTGGTAGTAGCCTGCTGAAGCGGTATCTGCTCCTCATGTCCTGCCTCCTCGACGTGCTGGTGCTCCATCTCCACGGCTCCTAAAAATAGTTGGTCACCGACCATTAGTCAAAAAGACTAAGTCGTTTCCTCCGCACCTCGCCCCGCAGCTCCTAGGCACCGAGCGGGGAGGACGAAGCGGAGGACAACAAGGGGTAACAAGGTGGAAGCAGGTGACAATATCTAACTAATGCTGTAATAAGTAATGTAATTCTACTCTAGCAATTCTAAGTACGGTACAAGTAGTAAGTAAGAGCAGTGCAGTAAAGAAAAGTAAAGAAACAGTAGTATGAACAAGTAAATAAGCTAAGCTACCACTAAGCTATCATTACAAACGTACCCTAACTTATATAAATGCCCATACAAATATATAAGTTAGGATTTCCAGGAAATTTAACTTATCATATAAAAGAGCCCATACTAATTTATATGATAAGGATCTATGAAGCGTATGACCTAATATGAATGAATGATATGATGCAATTTTATGCGCAGGCAAGTGCAACTCACACACAATGACTCTGTGATCACAGATCTTTAGTTCCCACTTTTTGAAAGCTAGCATCACTCTCGGGTACCACCGCTGTGGCTACGGCAGCAGCGGAGCGGGCGTCTCCGCTTGTAGACCGGTATGCACACTACCAAGCCTTAGACCCCTCTCATACGCCTCTGTACACGTCCAAGGTGCACTCTAGAGTCTCGCGTACGTACTTTGCTGACAAACCCGTCAGTCTTGTTGGGTCGGATGTGTGTTATCGGGGATCGTCCTCCAGACCGCAGTGTAAAACAACCCACTGGCCCCTCTAACTCTCACAACCGCCTGGTGCACCGTACTGCCATCGGTGTGACGAACGGCCAGTACTGCATGCCCCGCCACGATATTTATGCACATGCAAGTAATTCATACCGAGCCTCCCGCTCGCAGGACCAAAACCCATCCTGAATCCCTCAAACCCAAACCCGGGTGAGAACGCACATTAGTGCCTTTATGCCAACTCCCTCAAACCCCAAACGGGTGAGCATATATCATGAATCTCTCCAGTCCCCACACGGGCGAGAAGGTACAATAATGTCCTAACTTATTAAACTACTCTTGTCTACGGTTTATTATACTTAGAGATTTATGGTTAATCCCAGGACTGCCCCCGGTATTCCCTGTGAAGGGCTCTCAAGGGGCACTAGGAACTGTGTTGGGATTACGCTCAGCGTTCCCTTTCGCAAGGATACTTATTTTAGTTGATGACTACCCATGTATCTCCCCAGCTCTCCTTATTGCTCTAGTACAACCCTAGTGGCTTAAGGTGTTATCGGGATCCGACGGTCTTCCGCCGACCCCCATTCCAATTGCTAACTAAGACTTGCACTTTGATCCCTCACTAAGGCAACTCTACCCACCAGGGTTACTCATGTTGAACTCTCTCTTATTTCTGCCGATAATCAATCCCCTGGTAATCACCTAAGGCAAGATCTATTTGTGTTATATGCAGACCATGACCTATGATTACCCTAAAAATGTGATCTTCCAAACCTTAAGGCATCTTGGCTCTAAATATTTATCCTAAGGTGTTATGGACTAAGGGAACTACCCTAAGGATCCTCGTAATTTTTCTTGGCCAAATAGTCCTTTAATTAATTCTTTTAATTTAAAAGCTAGGTCACTTTACACATGAAGTAGTTTGATTAAGTATCCACTGACCTAGGGAATTTTTCCTGAGATGTATATTGACAAACTATTGCTGCCTACAGAATTTCATAATTTTCCTTAAATTATTTATTATCATTTTCTATTTAATATCAATTCCACACAAATTCCATTTTCCAAATAAAGTATAGGCATTATGTACTCAAAAATTCCAGAAAAATTACAGAACTTTTAGGACACTAATTTATGACTATTGGCAGAGTATCATCAACATTTATTGTAAAATGGCATATAGGATTCCATTATAAGATATTTACCAAAATGCCATTTTATTAATTTAACAAAAAACAATGCATTCATTAATTCTGAGAAATTTATGCAAAACTAATAATAACATTTTATAGCAATAGAATAAATTCCAAATTTTTCAGAAGTATATATCCATCATTTCAAGAATTTAACAAGATAAGGGTAAAATGGGGAATTTAGGGTATCTACTCCAAAAGTTCTTCAAAACAGAGAAATTATATTTTTCATAAGTCAAATGTGATCTCATCTATGCCTTGGCAAAATTGTTTGAATTTGTACTTGAAGCAACCCTATTTTCCAATTTTATTTCCAAAATAGCTATATCTAAAATAAATTCCAATAAATAGAATTTTGATTCCAAAAATTCCATTATTAATTTGAGGGATGAAATTTACCCTAATGAACCACTATAAATAATTCCATGACCCTTGCATGTCACCATTGGGCTAAATACACCAATTTGCATTTTTGCTATTAGCACACCAAGGCTAAACATAGGCTAGTACATGCAAGTGGATTCTCCAACATGCAGTGAACCCAAGGTGCTGAAAGTTTTATCATGCACCAAGGATGGCCCCACTGACCTACCACCAAAATTTGGGGCCATGGGGAGGAGTAGGACTCCCTATATTTCATTTATTTGAATTTTGATATTTTAGCAAAAACTATAGGAAAATATTCTCTAAAAATTCCTAAATTTTGGCAGGTGCTAAGTATGCCCTAATCATGAATGTGACCAAACCTTGGGGCCATGGTGACTAATATTGTGACCTGGGCATCCAATTTAATTTCTGCCCTACTCTAGGATCAGTCCTAGGAGAAATGTCCTACAGGACTGTACACTACTCCAAATCACATATTTAAGGTGGCAAATTACAGATAAGCCAAGCAGATACAATGTTCATTGAGAGACTAAGTTCTGGAAATGCCTCTAAGAAGCCTAAAATTAGCTTGCAAGTGACAGCAAAAACAGGGACAGAAAATTGAATTTTGATGTAGCACGAATCTTAAAGCAAGATGGATGGCATCTGTTCATCTTCTTCCTCCAGCCAAGGGCCGAGATTGTCCCGACCTGGAGCACCTTCAAACCTCATTTCCCGGCCACCCTTAGCCTCCACCACGGCCGGCTACCACCACCACCTCCTCCGTTGAGGTGGTGGCCAATGTTTGGCGGCGAAATGGTGGCCGGAGGCGGCGGTTTCCGGCGAACTTGCACTCCATCAAAATTCCAAAATCCATGAAAAAGCTCACCTTGGATCTGGCTCATTTGAGCCCGATGTCTCGCCTAATAGATCTAGGAAACTAGTACGGGTAGAGGTGAGGTGAAACGGACCTCGATTGGGGCTTGGCGGCGGGTTTGGCGGCGGTTGGCCATGGAAGTTTTCCTCTCCGGCGAGCTTGCTCCCGAACCCGATTCTCCACCAAAAGCTTTGATCCAGATATCGAATTCCACTCCTTTACACCTTCTGAAGCTAATGGAGGGGTTATTTGGGGCTGAGAGGGGGTGTATGGGGAGATAAGCCCAATGTGAGCTCGGTTTGAGCTTTGGTTTGTGTCACCCATGGTGCCATGTGGCTCTCAGCTCTGGTATTCTGCTGGAAATGAAGAGGGGAGGTCAGCCACCTGGTTTTGGGCAGCCAAAACCAACTGATGGGGTGGCCATGTGGCCACCATTTTCTTCTTTCCCCTTTCTCTCTCCTCTTTTCCTAAAAAAATCCCAATTTTACCCCCTTGCATGTACTCTCTCTCCTGATTTAGAGGGGTAGGACTGGTCTTGTTCACTTGGGCTGACTTTGGGCCAATTTTAGTGGGCGTGGTCCAAGGGGAAATGGCTTAGCCTTCATTTCACTCTTTAGGTCAATTTGTTGACCAAATTGACTTTTAGGGTTGACTGGTCAACCATGGTGGGTGGACTGACCCCACTTGGTGGAAATGGGTCTAGTGGCACCACCCAACTTAGTTTGGGTCAAGGGGTGCCCCACTTAGGTTAATTAGGCCTATGGGTGTGGGTTTGACCAAATTAAGCCCAAGGTTGACCTTGGTCAACTGGGGTCAAAATGTTGACCCAGTGACATACCCTAGGGTCCACTTAGATTGTTTTTAGGGTTAGGGCAATGTGGTGGGGTCATGGTGTGGCTAGGGTCCCTAATTAGGCTAGTTTGACCTAGTTTGACTTGGTCCTATAGTGGGCTCCACTGGTTTTTTAATATGGCTACCACCCACTACCTAGGTTCAAACCTAGTTGATCTCCTTAGATCTCACCCCATGTCTAACCCAATCTAAGTTGAGAGGTCCAGAAGTAACATGGGATGTTACACCTCGCCCCCGTAACTCCTAGGCACCAAGCAGGACCAACCCGTCCTGAAACCCTCCAACCCATCACAGGTGAGATTGCACATCAATGCCTCAGTTCTGAATCCATCAAACCCTTCACGTGTGAGAATGTACATCAATGCCTTAGTTCTGAATCCCTCCAACCCTTCACGGGTGAGATGTACATCAATTCCTTAGTTCTAAATCCCTCCAACCCTTCACGGGTGAGAATGTACATCAATGCCTTAGCCTATTAGACTACTCTTGTCTAATGTTTGTTATGCCTAGCAGTTCAGGGTTAATCCCAGAACTGCCCAGGGCATGCCCGGTGAAGGGCTATTTGGGGAACTAGGAACTACGATGGGTTGAAGCCCAAAGCTCCCTTTCTCAAGGAAATTTACTTTTATTAATGTCTACCCATGATCCATACCAACTCTAATGGTTACTATGGGACACGCCTAATAATTTAGAATGTTATCAGGAGATCAACGGTCTTTCGCTGATCTCCGTTCTAGCCACTATCTTTGGGGTTTTGCACTCTAACACTCTGAAAGTAAGTGTTAGACCTGATTTACTCTAGAGGGGGTGAATAGAGTAATAAAAAAAATCTTTTTACTGTTTAAGAAATAATATCAGAGGAATGGATTAAGAGATACCAGATTAACAGTAAGCTAAAATTTATCCTAAGTTAAGCTAATCTAACACAGCACATATAATCTAATCTATCATAGGCACAACAAGAACAAAAGGAAAAGGGCAATCAGACAACATAAGAACTTTTATAGTGGTTCCCCAACCTGGGTACATCCACTCTTCTACCACCCTGGTAGGAATCCACTAGCAGGTTTTGATCAGGTGATTGCCACCAATGAGCTTTTGATCAGGTGCTCCAAAACCAACTCAAGTCTTTTGATCAGGAGACTTGCAACCATGGAATAACTTTTGAAGGGAGTTAAAGAACCCTTTATATATAGAGGGGGTGAGAGATTTATGGTGTCTTCTCTTTCTTAAAACAACTTAGAAGACTAGTGGATCTTGTTGTTGTCAAAGCTTCTCAAAAAATTAATTGAAGTCTTGCTCAGGGTGTAGGTCTTCTATCTTTTGTCTTCAGCCTTGACTTCAAAATGAGATCCAGGAACTTCTGACTGATATAAATATATTGTCCTTTAAAGCTCCTGGAATGAAGGTTGAAGAATACTCTTGATTTAGAATGATTGTTTGTCTTCTTCTTCAGCAATGTCAAGGAGAAAACAAGATTGTTTTCTATACATAGAAGGTTCAGAGAGTTGTTGATATTAATCTCTTCTCTGTATATTTGTATTCCTCTATCAGTTCTGTATTCTAGACTTCTTGTTCTATTGCTTTTTGCAGAAAAGAGAAAAACAATCTCTTTTAAATCATCAGTTGAATTTCTTCTTTGAATTTTGAATTTCTTTACATTAATTGCTGACTGCCTGGAGAATAGAATTCGGCTGGAGAGAATATTAGCATTAATGAATTTCACCAACTGTCCTATTAAAAATGGCAAGTAATATTCCTAATGAAGACCATAATCAATGTTGCTTCTAACGGTTATATTCAGAGAATATAAGCATTGATTATTCAGGAATTACTGCAAGAGAATAAGGACAAAATGAGGGAAAAACTAAGTCAAGAACTACACAGAATTCGTCGAGCAGAGAACAGATTTCGTCAAACTGAGTCCAAATTTCGTCGACCAAAGAAATCATGTTCGTCGACCAGATAATTCTTGTTCATTGACCTGAGATCCAAGTTCGTCGACCTGGGTTCAGAGAACTGCTTTCTGTGAAAACTTTCCAATTCTGTGCTCCAAGTTCGTCGAGCTGATAACATAACTTCATCGACCTGAGTTCAGAGAAAGTATTCTGGACTTATTGAGTTGAAGTTGATCTTCCGGCATTCGTCGACCTGAGCTCAAATATCATCGAGCTCAACTCAGAGAATTTACTATGAGTTCGTCGAGCGGAGCACGACTTTCGTCAAGCTGAGTTCGATGATCGTCGAACTCACTTTCCCGAACTTGATTTTCTTCTAAGTCTGGAGTCTTCTGCAGCCTTTTGTCGGTTGGTCCATGTGAGGTTGTTTCTAAGGACTTATCCTAAACTCTAGGACACAGACATGACCCTGGCTGTACATAGTGGGTCAAACATCCTAATTAGTGAACCTAGACTAAATCCAACTAGGGATCCAACAATCTCCCTCTATTTGGGTAAGGTCACTAATATAAATGAAAATAAAAACATTCACAAAGCAAAAGAAAAATATATCTGGCAGAAAGATTTAAAACATGCAGCAGATATATATACAATGTAGCTTTGTGTCAGTAAAGCTCCTTCTTCTTGATAGCTGGCTGTGTAAATTTGATCTCTCTATTAGGATTTGTTGCTTCCTTCTTGGACATGGTCATTTCAGCAGCTCCAATGATGTTGAGAGATGTAGCTCTAGGTACAACAGCCTCTGGGTGTAGATTCATATAAGCATCTACATTAAAGAACTTGTTAGCTTTATCATATCTGTTTAATTCCTCTTTCATGTATTTGGAAATAGTAAAATATTATGAGGGATCCTTTCCTTCAGCTTTAGCCTTGTTTATCATTGATAAGCCAACCAGTTCCTGGAACCTGGCCATTTTACTAGTGGTTGCTATTTCAGGATCCTCAAAAGGGATAGGAGGAGATTCAGGCCTCTTTGGACTATCAGTTTTTTGATGTTCAGGATCTTGTTGTAGTTGTTGTTGAGGTTGTTGATGTTGATGTTGTTGATGTTGTCTGCTTGAGGAGTACCTCTGCTGGCTGATTCCAGAATGTGAAGAGGATCTACCTTGTTATCTATGATAAGTTTGAGTGTACTGGGTAGACCTCTGAGATGAACTGCCTGAAGCACCATCCATAGGTGGAGGAGGAGGAGGTGGGTCTTTTTTGTATCTTTGAGAAGGTGGAGGAGGAGAGTATCTCCAGCTTTTCTTCTTGGCTTTCTGCTCATTCTTTGACAGCCACATCCAAGCTGACATACCCTTGTAAGGAGTGATATTTTGTAGAATATAATATGGGATATCATGAGTGGGATTAGGTTTTGGTGCAGCTTGAGGAACAACCTTTCTTTTCTTAGAAACTTTCTTCTTAGTCTTTGGCTCATCATCAGAATCATCTTACTCATCTTCTTAATCTAAAGATCCCTGAGGATTATCATATAAGGCATTAATTTCCTTTAGAGCATCTGCAGATATCAGCAACTTTTTCAGCCTGAGGAGGAGCTAGAGGTAGAACAACGGATTCAGTAACTTTTTCAGCAATTAATAGATTCTCTTGTTCTATATCTGTCATCATGATCTCATCCAGATCTGGCATGGGACTGTCATCCATCTTGAATGTTGGAGGAGAGATGGCTTTGGGAGGGGATGATACAATGAAAGAATCTGCTCTTGGTGGAGGTGGAACAATTGGAGCCTCTATACTTGCATAATTGGCCTTGAGTTGCATGGCAACTTTTGGCATATTGGAGTAGTATAAGGAATTATGGCCATAGAAGGCTTTAGGCTTTTTTCTGGAAGAAAGTTCAAATGAACTGTATCAAAAGTATTTAACAAACTAAAAATATTGACTGTGGGATTGATAATATAATCACCAACAGTGTTTATTCCAGCTATAGTTGTCTCATCCATATCTATATCAGAATTAATGAAATCAATTAAATCGGCAGGGATAACTATGTCTGCTGCTTCTACTGCTGCTGCTGGAGCTTGAGCTACTTCTTCATGGATTATCTCCCCCTGCCTGGTTTCTATAGGCACTAGAGCCAGGCCGCTAACTGAAGAAGGAGGGACAGAGAAGGTAGAGAGTTGGGTAGCAAGGGATGAGATGGAAGAAGCAAGAGGGGAAATAGCCTCTGCTATCAAGTTTCTGATGAGTGGAGTGAGAATTTCCAGAAGAGGTTGAATGGATGGGGGGTAAAATTGCATGAACTCAGGAGGTGTCTAAGTGGATACAGAAGGATGGATGGGAGATGATGGTGGAGGAGAAGGTAGAGAATCTGGCATTGGCTCATCTTCAGGTGATGGAGTATAAAGGGGGGATGATAGTAGGTCAAAAGAAGGGAGTGATAGGAGGTTGGAAAGGGGGATGGTATCTAGATGTAATGCTAGAGGAGATGAGGGTAGGGTGCCATGGTGTGATGGAATTGGTGTACCATATTGTGATGGAGTTAGTGTACCATGGTGTGATGGAGTTGGTGTACCATGTTGTGATGGAGCTGGTGTACCATGGTGTGATGGAGTTGGTGTACCATGGTGTAAGACCCCCCTCCCCCTTACCAAGGAGGGCTACCGGATCTTATGCCCAGAACCGCCGTCTTACGGTGGCACTAACTCACGGGTTAGTCGACACCGCAACACGCCGATTCTGCCGGCTAGTACGATCATAAACCTGTAGGCCAATATGAGAAGAAGAAGTAATCTATATATATAAAACTACCAGTCCACAAGCCACAGTACAATCATATAAAAGAAATGAATAGTACATCAATAGTCCACAGAATAGTACAGAAGAAAGAGTAAAAAGGGCTTATGCCCAGTACATCAAATCTCTCTCTCACAAAATAGTAAATGCGGAAGCTAAACTAGATCATCAGATCTCGTCCCACCTGAGTACGCACAGTAGCGGTAGTAGCCTGCTGAAGTGGTATCTGCTCCTCATGTCCTGCCTCCTCGACGTGCTGGTGCTCCATCTCCACGGGCTCCTAAAAATAGTTGGTCACCGACCATTAGTCAAAAATACTAAGTCGTTTCCTCTGCACCTCGCCCCGCAGCTCCTAGGCACCGAGCGGGAGGACGAAGCGGAGGACAACAAGGGGTAACAAAGTGGAAGCAGGTGACAATATCTAACTAATGCTGTAATAAGTACTGTAATTCTACTCTAGCAATTCTATGTACGGTACAAGTAGTAAGTAAGAGCAGTGCGGTAAAGAAAAGTAAAGAAGCAGTAGAATGAACAAGTAAATAAGCTATGCTACCACTATGCTATCATCACAAACGTACCCTAACTTATATAAATGCCCATACAAATATATAAGTTAGGGTTTCCAGGAAATTAAACTTATCATATAAAAGAGCCCATACTAATTTATATGATAAGGATCTATCAAGCGTATGACCTAATATGAATGAATGATATGATGCAATTGTTATGGGCAGGCAAGTCCAACTCACACACAACGACTCTGTGATCACAGACCTTTAGTTCCCACTTTTTGAGAGCTAGCATCACTCTCGGGTACCACCGATGTGGCTACGGCAGCAGCGGAGTGGGCGTCTCCGCTTCTAGACCGGTATGCACACTACCAGGCCTTAGACCCCTCTCATACGCCTCTGTACACGTCCAAGGTGCACTCTAGAGTCTCGCGTACGTACTTTGCTGACAAACCCTTCAGTCTTGTTGGGTCGGATGTGTGTTATCGGGGATCGTCCTCCAGACCGCAGTGTAAAACAACCTACTGGCCCCTCTAACTCCCACAACCGCCTGGTGCACGGTACTGCCATCGGTGTGACGAACGGCCAGTACCGCATACCCCGCCACGATATTTATGCACATGCAAGTAATTCATATCGAGCCTCCCGCTCGCAGGACAAAAACCCGTCCTGAATCCCTCAAACCCAAACCCGGGTGAGAACGCACAATAGTGCCTTATACCAACTCCCTCAAACCCCTAACGGGTGAGCATATATCATGAAACTCTCCAACCCCACACGGGCGAGAAGGTACGACAATGTCCTAACCTATTATACTACTCTTGTCTACAGTTTATTACGCCTAGAGATTTAAGGTTAATCCCAGGACTGCCCCCGGTATTCCCTGTGAAGGGCTCTCAAGGGGCACTAGGAACTGTGTTGGGATTACGCCCAGTGTTCCCTTTCGCAAGGATATTTATTTTAGTTGATGGCTACCCATGTATCACCCCAGCTCTCCTTATTGCTTTAGTACAACCCTAGTGACTTAAGGTATTACCGGGAAAACCGACGGTCTTCCGCCGATCCCCACTCCAGTTGCTAGCTAAGACTTGCACTTTAATCCCTCACTAAGACAACTCTACCCACCAGGGTTACTCATGTTGCACTCTCTCTTATTTCTGCCGATAATCAATCCTCTGGTAATCCCCTAAGGCAGGACCTATTTGTGTTATATGCAGACCATGACCTATGATTACCCTAGAAATGCGATCTTCCAAAACTTAAGGCATCTTGCCTCTAAATATTTATCCTAAGGTGTTATGGACTAAGGGAACTACCCTAAGGATTCTCATAATTTTTCTTGGCCAAATAGTCATTTAATTAATTCTTTTAATTCAAATGCTAGGTCACTTTACACATGAAGTAGTTTGATTAAGTATCCACTGACCTAGGGGATTTATCCTGAGATGTATAGTGACAAAATATTTCTGCCTACAGAATTTCATAATTTTCCTTAAATTATTTATTATCATTTTCAATTTAATGTCAATTCCACAAAATTCCATTTTTCCAAATGATGTGTAGGCATTATTTACACAACAATTCCAGAAAAATTACAGAGTTTTTAGGACACTAATTTAAGACTATTGGCAGAGAATCATCAACATTTAATGTAAGATGGCCTATAGGATTCCATTATAAGATATTTACCAAAATGCCATTATACTAATTTTAACACAAATAATGCATCCATTAAATTCTGATAAATTTGTTCAAGACTAATAATAACATTTTATGACAGTAGAAAAATTTCCAAATTTTTTCAGAGGTATAAATCCATCATTTCAAGAGTTTACAAAATAAGGGTAAAATGGGGAATTTAGGGTATCTATTCCAAAATTCTTCAAAACAGAGGAATCATATTTTTCCTAAGTCAAATGTGTTGTTATTTATGCCTTGGCAAAGTTGTTTGGATTTGTACTTGAATAAATCCTATTTTCCAATTTTTTATCTCCAAAATAGCTATTTTTAAAATAAATTCCAATAAATGGAATTTTGATTCCAAAAATTCCATCATTAATTTGAGGAGTGAAATTTACCCTAATGAACCACTGTAAATAATTTCATGACTCTTGCATGCAACCATTGGGCTAAATTCACCAATTTGCATTTTTGCTATTTGCACCCCAAGGCTTAACATAGGCTAGCACATGCAAGTGGATTCTCCAACATGCAGTGAACCCAAGGTGCTGAAAATTTTATCATGCACCAAGGATGACCCCACTGACCCACCACCTAAATTTGGGGCCATGGGGAGGAGTAGAACTCCCTATATGCCATTTATTTAAATTTTGATATTTTACCAAAAACTATAGGAAAATGTTTTCCAAAAATTCCTAAATTTTGACAGGAGGTAAGTATGCCCTAATCATGCATGTGCCCAAAATTTGGGGCCATGGTGACTAATATTGTGACCAGGGCAGCCAACTTAATTTCTGCCCTACTCTAGGACCAGTCCTAGGAGAAATGTCCTACAGGACTGTACACTACACCAAAATGTATGTTTAGGGTGGCATGTTAAAGGTAAGACTCTAGGCTACATTTTTCATTAAGGGCCTAAGTTCTGGAAATGCCTCTAAGAGGCCTAACTTTTACATGCAAAAGGACTGAATATATGTGACAGAAAATGCTACTATTCAATACATTACATTAATTTAAATTAATATCGGCGCACGAATCTTAAAGTAAAATCGACGGGATCTGGTCATCGTCCCCGATGAGTTAATGGCCACGATTGATTCTACCTGGACGATGTTGGCTGGCCTTTTACGGCCAGCTGAGCCACCACCACCGCCGGCGGATATCGCCACCACCTTCGTTAAGGTGGGGGCTAGCGTTTCCCGGCGGTGGGGCCGCCGGAGTTGGCTCCTCCGGCGAACCCGAGCAAGAAAAGAAAAGCTCGAATTTCTCCATTTCCTCTCATGGCATCGGGCTCGATTGAGCCTGATATCTCCCTAGTTCGATCTAGAAAGTTAGTACGGGAAGAGGTGAGGTGAAACGCACCTAAATCGGGGCTTGGCTGCGGGTCAGGCGGCGGTTTGCCGTGGTGGTGGTGCGCCGGCGAGCTCCACCCCGAAAGTTCAATTCTCCACCGTTCTCCATGAGTAAGCAGTCGAATTCCACTCCTCTCGGCCTTCTGAAGCTGATGGTGAGCTCTGTTTGGAATGAGGTGGGCTATAAGTGGAGTTAACTCCAATGTTAGCTCGGTTTTGAGCTTTAGAGGTTTCACCCAGCTGCCATGTGGCTCTCAGCTCTGGTATTCTGATGGAAATGAAGAGGGGTGGCCGGCCACCTGGTTTTGGGCAGCCTAAGTCAGCTGGTGGGGTGGCCATGTGGCCAAAATTTGCTTCATTCCCTTTTCTCTCTCCTCTTCTCCCAAAAATTCCAATTGTACCCCCTTGCATGTACTCTCTCTACTAATTTAGAGGGGTAGGACTGGTCTTGTTCACTTGGGCTGACTATGGGCCAATTTTGGTGGGCTTGGTCCAAGGGGAAATGGCTTGGCCTTCATTTCACTCTTTAGGTCAATTTGTTGACCAAATTGACTTTTAGGGTTGACTGGTCAACCATGGTGGGTGGACTGACCCCACTTGGTGGAAATGGGTCTAGTGGCACCACCCAACTTGGTTTGGGTCAAGGGGGTGCCCTACTTAGGTTAATTAGGCCTATGAGTGTGGGTTTGACCAAATTAAGCCCAAGGTTGACCTTGGTCAACTGGGGTCAAATGTTGACCCAGTGACATACCCTAGGGTCCACTTAGATTGTTTTTAGGGTTAGGGCAATGTGGTGGGGTCATGGTGTGGCTAGGGTCCCCACTCAGGCTAGTTTGACCTAGTTTGACTAAGGTCTTATAGTGGGCCCCACATGGCTACCACCCACTACCTAGGGTCAAACCTAGTTGATCTCCTCAAATCTCACCCCATGCCTAACCCAATCTAAGTTGAGGGGTCCAGAAGTAACATGGGATGTTACACATGGTGTGATGGAGTTGGTGTACCATGGTGTGATGGAGTTGGTGTACCATGGTGTGATGGAGTTGGTGTACCATGGTGTGATGGAGGTGTTAGAGTATGGACTGTTGTATGAACTGGTGAAGAGAGATGAATTGGGGAGGCTGGAGGTGGTGGAGGTGGAGGTGGAACATCTTCAACAGGGTGGGGAGTGGCTGGAATAGGCCTTGTACTCTAAGAAGGTCTGGAGGAAGAGGAAGCCTTGTTTGGCTTGGTTAACCTCCTCTCCCATCTGCTAAAGTGGGTAGAGGTAAGCCTCTTGGAGGCATTGATGAACACTGGTGTAGAGACCAAATGTTCTTGTGCTTTCTCCTGGAGAAATATCCCCAGAATTCTGCCAAAGCAGACCTCTTTCTTGTTGTTTTTCTTTTTAATCAGATCAAACAGCAGCTTTCTCCAATTTTCTGCTTTCTTCTCGACCAGAGCACTCATCACCATGAACTAGTGCCTGGTTATATAGTCGTGGACGATGTGTTTGCCCTGCAACACCTTGCCGACTACGTCAACCAAGAACTTGTACTCAGGAGACAAGTTCTTCTTGAGCAGTTTGTTAGGGTTGTTGCCGGAATGACCCATCTTGGTCAGAATATTTTCATACTCCTTAGAGTCCATTTCAATTTCTTCTTCACCATTTAAAAGACCGAAAATATTGGTTAGTACGGAAGGGGAGAAGGTAACTAGATTACCAGAAATTGATCCAGTCATATTATATTCTTCTGGAGTTGTAGATGTATACACCCATTCTTTGATTTCAGTCATCGCTATATTGATTCTCATTGTCATGAACTGTTTCAGATGTTGTTCTTCGAATAACTTTAGGATTTCGACAAATATTGCGTCAGAGTGCTGGAACGAATCAAAATCTATATCAAAGCCCATGTCGAACTTCATGGTGGAAAGAGCAGTCGCCATTAGTTCGCCTCCAACAAAAAAACAGAGCGATCATGTGCAAGAGAACTGAAAGAGCGGGATAGAGGTCGAAGAAAACCTAGATATAAGATTTTTCAGAATATGAATCGACAAACTCTGTTCGACGAAAAATAGAAATTCTTCGATCTGAGGTTGACGAAATATTTTATTGTCAAAAGAATTCGTCGATCTCTGTCAGAAGATGCGAAAACATTTCGTCGAGCTCTATTTGATGAAAGTTGTCTGAAGCAAATTCGTCGATCTCCATTCTACGAAAATAACGTCACTCATAGAGAATTCATCGATCTCCGTTCAACGAAGTTCTCTAGAACTTTTCTCTGTTCGTCGATCTCCATTCGACGAACTTTGAAAAATTCGTCGACCATAGACAGAAATCAAATTAAGGCTTCTCCATTTATTATACCAAGCTGATTTATGAAGAACAGATGATTCCTCTCATCCAAAGGTTTGGTGAAGATATCTTCCCTTTATAAATCAGTGTAGATATAGACAAGATTAATTTTATTTTTTTTCCACACACTCTCTAATGAAATGATGCCTAATGTCTATATGCTTAGTCCTACTGTGATGGACTGGATTTTGTGCTATGGATATAGCACTTGTATTGTCATAAAGTAGAGTTGAATTATTTAAGTTGAACACATAGTCTAGAAGTTGGTTCTGAATCCACAGCATCTGGGAACAGTAACTGCCAGATGTTATATATTCTGCTTCAACAGTTGATGTAGATACAGATGACTGCTTCTTGCTAAACCAAGAGACTAATCTCATACAAAGGAAATGGCATGTTCCTGAGGTACTTTTTTTGTCTACTCTGCATCCAGCAAAGTCAGCATCTAAGTATCCAGTTAACTCAAACTCTAACTCAGTGGGATACCAAAGTCCTAAACTAGGACAACTCTTTATATATCTCAAAATCTTTTTAAAGAAAATTAGGTGAGATTCTTTAGGGTTCACTTGGAACCTAGCATAAAGACATGTAGCAAACATTATGGCAGGTCTGCTTGCTATAAGGTATAGTAGGGACCCAACAATGCCCCTATACAATTTCTGATCAACAGGTTTTCCATGCTCATCAGAATCTATTACATTATTAGTGGTCATGGGTGTTTTCTTTGCTGAGCCATCAGTCATCCCAAACTTTTTGAGAAGCTCCCTAGCATACTTAGCCTGGGATATGAAGATGCCATCAGGTAGCTACTTCACTTGGAGACCAAGAAAGTAGGAGAGCTCACCCATGCTAATCATTTCAAACTTTGAATGCATGACGTCACAGAACCTCTTGCATAGTTCGGAATCAGTAGACCCAAATATAATATCATCTACATAAATTTGTACTAACAATATTTGATACTTATGGTGCCTAGTGAATAATGTCCTATCTACAATACCTCTAGAAAATTTATGCTTTCTCAAGAAGCTAGCTAGGTCTCATACCAAGCTCTTGGAGCTTGCTTTAAACCATAGAGAGCTTTATGCAATCTAAAGACATATGAGGGATAAGTTGGAGAGATGAAACTTGGAGGTTGTTCAACATAAACCTCTTCTTTAAGTTGTCCATTCAGAAAGGCACTCTTTACATCCATTTGATAGAGTTTGAATTTCTTGTAGGCTGCATATGCAAGGAAAATCCTGATTGCTTCCAGCCTTGTAGCTGGTGCAAAAGTTATGTCATAGTTAATTCCTTACTCTTGGCTATAACCTTGAGCAACTAGCCTTGCTTTTTTCCTGATTATAACACCTTGGGCATCTAGCTTGTTTCTATATACCCATTTAGTTTTAATGACTGGGTAGTCTTTGGTTCTTGGAAATAAATCTCAAACTCTGCATCTCTCAAATTGATTGAGCTCCTCTTGCATTGCAATAATAAAGTGTGGATCTTGCTCTGCATCTTTGATGGATTGGGGCTCAAATTGAGATATTAAATAGGCATGCATCAAATCTTGTTTTAGTTGATGCCTTGTTTGCACACCAACTGTCATGTCTCCAATCACTTGAGATATGGGGTGATCTCTAAGTGTGATAAGTTCAGTTGGTGGAGTTGGTTGTTAAACAGCTTGGGGAATGAATTCTTCTTGTGGAATTAGGTTGGTTGTTGTTGGTTCATCACTGATTACAGTGTCTTCTTCTTCACTTTCTACAGCACCTTGTGGAGAAGGATGGCTAACTACCTCATTGAAGAGGTTTAGTTTATTAAGCTTCTCACACAAATTATGTTCCTGTAAAGATTCATTGGTAGAAGAAATCTTATCCTTGAAAAGCATGTTAGTCTCATCAAAAGAAACATGGATAGATTCTTCAATTTTTAAGGTAGATTTGTTATACACCCTATAGGCCTTGCTTACTTAGGAATATCTAAGAAAAATTCCCATATCAGATATGGCTTCAAACTTTCTAATGTGTTTCTTATTTTTGCTGTGTATATAACATAAACATCCAATGATTTTAAAGTAGTCTACTTTAGGTTTCTTCTCTTTTAGTAACTCATAAGGAGACTTATTTTTAAGCTTGCGTATAAGACTTCTATTCAGTACATAATTTGTTGTGCTTACATCCTCTGCCCAAAAGGATAGGGGCAAATAAGCATCTGCAAGTAATGTGTCTGCTGATTCAATAAGTGTTCTATTCTTCCTTTCAGCAATCCAATTTTGTTGAGGTGTTCTAAGAGCTGATAAGTAATGTCTGATACCTTCCTTCCTACAGAACTCTTGCATAAGAAGAGACTCAAACTCAATACCATGATCACTTCTGATCAATGCAACTGGAGTATATTACTCAATCTGTATGTTCTGAAAAAATCTGTAAGAACCTTAAAGTTATCAGACTTTAATCTCAGAAAGAAAACCCAAGTGAATCTAGAGAAATCATCTACAATCACTAAAGCATAAGATTTCCCTCCTAGACTTTGTACTGCTATAGGGACAAAAAGGTCCATATGTAGTAAGTACAATATCTTAGGTGAGTCACTTTTGTTTAATGATTTGAAACTACTTTTGGTTTGCTTGCCTAATTGATAAGCTCTGCAAAGGCTTTCCTTCTTATAGGGGTAAGAAGGAAACCTCTGACAAGGTTGTCCCTAGATAATTTCGCAATATTTTTCAGGTTAACATGACCTAATCTCCTATGCCAAAGGTCATTGTTGTTACTAGTTGAATTAAATTGACAAATTTCAGATTTTGCTAACTATAAGTTAACTAAGTAAATGTTTCCTACTCTAGTGTCAGTCAATACTACAATATTATCCAAACAAGTAATAATACAGGAGATTTTAGTAAATGATACCTAAAACCTTTCATCACATAGTTGACTTATGGAGATAAAGTTGTGCTTCAGTCCACTTACATATGCAACATTCCTAAAGGTGATATCTCCAACTTTAACTTGTTCATAGTCTTCAGTCTGGCCATAATTGGAGTCACCAAATATTACTTTTGGTCCTAACTTTGCCTTGTAATATGTTAAGTTGGCCTTATTTCCAGTCATGTGCTTAGAGTATCCACTGTCTAGATACAACTATTGCTCTATGGTAGAACAGCCTTTTACCTGTAATGAAACAAATTAGCCATTCCTGACCCAAGTTACCTTGGGTCCTTTTTCTTTACATAGCTAAAATTGAAAATAAATGAACATTCAGGTTGGCTTTTGTATCCTAAGGGGTGATATTTCCTAGGTGGGATAATCCACTGATTAAACTGATTATTGAATGTTCTTGGTTGGTTATAAGTTTTAGAAGAATTTTAATTTCTATTATATTGAACTTCGTTCGACGAATTCTGGTGAGTTTGTCGACCTGAGCTCGATGAATTGGGTTGAGTTCGTAGAACTCCACTCAGAGAATGATAGAAGTCATTTTCTGAGTCCCAAAATTGTCGATCTCTAGTCGACGAACCAAACTGGTTTCGTCGATCATAGTTTAGCGAATTATTATGATAGAAATCTTCGTTCAGAGTTCGTCGACAGGAATTCGACGAACTGTACATATTTTGTCGATCTACGTTCGACGAAATCTGTTGAACATAATCATTATTTGGATTTTTCTGTTTGTTTTTATTTCTTATTCCTAGATTTTAATTCAGTTTGTTTAACATTTTTACCATTTTCTATTTTCTATTTTCCTTTTTTCAGACACAAATTTAATTGGTGTTGTTAATATATTTTTTTGAATAAGTGAGGGTTGGCTTGATGATGCACCTAAGCCCATCTTGTCATTAAGTCTGGCATTGACTGTGCTTGTGATATCCATCAACTTAATAATTCTCCCATTTAGAGATTCTTCAAGCTTCCTAGCCTCAGCTAATTCAGATTTTATTGAAATTATTTGTTCATTTGCTAGAACTAAATCATCCTTTAATTTAACATTTTCAGAAATCAATTTTTCTTGATTAGACAGACTTTCTCTGAGCATTTTGATTTCCTTTTCAGAGTTAATTAGATCTATACACATGGTTTTAAATTCAATTTTAAAACTATCAGAATTATAATCAAATGATGATAGTACCTAATCAGCTTCTAATTCTGAAGCTTCTTCATTATCAGATTCTTCTTCGGCATCTGATGGGCTGCAAGATGCATTGATTGCCATGAGGCAGACTTCCCTTGACTTTGCCTCTTCTTCCTCTTAACTAGAGCTGGAAGATGTGGATTCATATTCTGTGTCACTCCATGTCTCAGCAACAAAACCATTCTCCTTCTTTTTATGTTTGTTGTAGGAAGGCCTGCTGTAGTGCTTGCTCCTGGAGTCCTTTTCTCTTCTCCTCTCCTTCTTCCGATTCTCAGGGCATTCAGAAATGAAGTGTCCTGGTTTCCTGCAACCAAAGCACATTATTTCTTTAGTAGGAGTTTTGTCGTACCTGGGCTTGTCATCATTTCTGGATGACTTTCTCCTGAAGTCCTTCCTAGCCATTTTGTAGAATCTCTTAGCAATGACACTCATTAGTTCTTCATTAACTGTTGAAGCTTCAGTCTCTTCAACAGCTTTAAATGTTATATTTTGCTCCTTTCTTGCTAGTGGAGGAGTCCTTTGTTCTGCAGCTTATCTAGACTTTATCAGCTGCTCATAAGATTTGAGCTTTCCCAATAAGGATTCTGTGGAAATCTCATTTAAACTCCTAGCCTCCTTGATTGTTCAGATCCTAGAATCCCATGAGCTTGGGAAGAACATGAGGATCTTATCATTCACTTCTGTATGAGTGATTTCCTTGCCTAAAGTCTTCAGCTCATTGATTATTGAGCTCAATCTGTTGTACATGTCAGCAACAGACTCTGACTCATCCTTCTTTAAATTCTCATACTGGGAGATGAGAGTTGATCTTCTATCTTTCCTCTCATCAGCAGACCGAGCTACCATCTGGTTAAGAGAGTCCCAAATAGCCTTGGTTGATATTCATTTAGCCACCTTCTGGAAGATGTCATCAGACATAGTTTGAGCCAGAATATTCATGGCCTTTGCATCAGCAATCTTAGCTTTCTTCTATGCATTAGTCCACTCAGGTGGTGGAACTGCATGAGTGTTGGTAGTTGATGTGGATGTTGAAGCAGTTTGTCGAGGTGTACTTATCAAAATGGAATTATAGATGTCCCCATCAATGGAATTCATATACAATCTGATTCTTGCCTGCCACATTGCAAACTTATTTAAATTACAAACTGGAGGTCTGGTGCTTGCATAATCCTTATTCTGTGTCATGCTATGAAAATAATCCTAAGAGAAATAAAGGATCGAATCTAACACATGATCTTTTAGTTCAAGGGTTAGCTTGTACAACCAAAGGAAACTTGCTCTGATACCAATTGAAAGTGAGGGTTAGACCTGATTTACTCTAGAGGGGGGTGAATGGAGTAATAAAAAAATCTTTTTGTTGTTTAAGAAATAATGTCAGAGTAATGGATTAAGAGATACCAGATTAACTGTAAGCTAAAAGTTATCCTAAGTTAAGCTAATCTAACACAACACATATAATCTAATCTATCATAGGCACAGCAAGAACAAAAAGAAAAGGGCAACCAGACAACATAAGAACTTTATAGTGGTTCGCAAACCTAGGTACATCCACTCTTCTACCACCATGATAGGAATCCACTAGCAGGTTTTGATCAGGTGACTGCCACCAATGAGCTTTTGATCAGGTGCTCAAAAACTAACTCAAGTCTTTTGATCAGGAGACTTGCAATCAGGGAATAACATTTGAAGGGAGTTAAAGGACCCTTTGTATAGAGAGGGGGTGAGAGATTTATAGTGTCTTCTCTTTCTCAAAACAACTGAGAAGACTCGTGGATCTTGATGTAGTCAAAGCTTCTCCAAAAATCAATTGAAGCCTTGCTCAGGGTGTAGGTCTTATATCCTCTATCTTCAGCCTTGACTTCAAAATGAGATCCAAGAACTTCTGACGAATATGAATATGTTGTCCTTTAAAGCTCCTGGAATGAAGGTTGAAGAAGACTTTTGATTTGGAATGATTGTTCTTCTTCTTATTCAGCAATGTTAAGGAGAAAACAAGATTGTTTTTTGTACAGAGAAGGTTCAGAGAGTTGTTGATATTAATCTCTTCTCTGTATATTTGTATTCCTCTATCAGTTGTATATTCTAGACTTCTTGTTCTACTGTGTAACACCCCCTATCCGTCGCATAGCATATAGCAGTAGGTCCGGCCGGGGCCCGACGCCATATACCACAGACAGACCGGGTGGTTACGTATGGAAACCATCCAACCAATCTCAACGTCCTACACAGAGCATTCTAGCGGAAGCAGTTTATAAAAGTTGTAAACAAGAACCCAGCATTAAAGCACGAATGTCCACTAGTACAAATTAGGAATGTTATACAAAAATACCCAAAACTGGCCTTAAGGCCTTACAAAATGTTTCACTTGAATATTACATGTTTTACAAACCACGGCACGCAGGCCGGTCATACATGAATAAAGCAGTAAACACTTCTACTTGGGCCTTCGAGGGCCAGCTTTGCAAAAAGGGCTTTAGCCCGCTATTTACCGCATGGTCCAGCTGCACCTGCAAGCAACAAACCACCGCACGGTGGCAAAACAAGGCAACGGTCAGCAATGCTAACCAAATTATAACGATCCCGCCCCCAACTCGGGGCGGCGATGCTCCTTCCCTGCATTTCATTAGCATAAGCGAGCAATGTATATATCCATAGCCATTTCATCACAGACGTTGGCTCGCACGGCCACACGCCCCGTGCACTCAGGGCACATTCTCGGTGAACCGGTCGATGTTACGTCAATTTAAGCCATTAACATTCCGGACTCACCACCGCCACTTAGACGGCCAAACCTATGCGCAATTTTGTCTTCCTGGCCTGGGTCACGACAATTTAAGCCATTGACCGCCGAAGACCCTACTCTATGCCAACGGTAAGTGTCACGTGCCTTTAGGTCTCTTTAACCGAACGACATAGAACGGGTACGGTTCCATCTAACCCGTGTTCACATCGCAACGGCAATTTAAGCCATTTGCGCGGGTCAAACTTCCACCGAGTCCCGTGTCCATCACAAATCACATAACCCAGTTATGTTCAAGTTGGCTCTCAGGCCACCAAGTTGGAAAGATCTCGTATCCGCCCAGTTTTTCGGGTGCACCTTTGGGTTAGTCCCCAAGGCTCCCTGCTGCAATCTACCGCGTAGAAAACCTGAAAAACAACCAATTGCACGGAGTCTTCTCCGGCATTATGCAATGCAACATCACCGATCCAGACCAACATGTCTGGGTAGGCTTCACACATCATGCCTATGTCCGTTCTCGCATACGGACTCTAAACAACGGGGACTTCACATATCTACCCGAAGGAACGCCTTCAACTCTCCGCAAACTCGCGAGAGCGGGCTTCCTATGCTAAGAAAGAGAGCTATTCATGCTCAAGATGAGGATCGTTACCCTTGAGTTCCTCTTTGGCTCCATTGAAAAGTAATCGGATGAAAACCACCGCACTAGCATTGCCTCCGTGGATCCGGGGTCGGCTCGCGATTCGGAGCTCCGAAGCTCCTCCAATGGCGGGATCTAGCTCTTCTTCCTCCCTTGGTTTTCCTCTTTCTCTAAGGATTTGGAAAGAGATAAGGTATGAAAAGTGATGGATTTCTAAGTCAATCCACGGGTATATCCCTTCAGGAACATCCCCCAGCCGTTGGATCTTCTGTCAAAGAAATGAATGGCTTTGATTCGGGGCTGAAATGCCCAATCTGGACCGAACACGGCCTGGCACAAGCCCGTGTCCAGGGCCGTGTGCCTCATTCGCCGTCAAAATCGAATCACCTGGAACCTCACACGGGTATCGAACACGCCCATGTTCGAGCTGACACGCCCGTGTTCCACCTGACACGGCCGTGAGACCGGCCGTGTACCCCATGATTTTTCCCCTTTTTCAACCCGAGCACTTCACGGGTTCTAGGACACGCCCGTGTCCTTGCCCGTGTCACTATGACATGCCTGGACCCCAGGCCGTGTACACGGTCTCGACACTTCGTGGCTAAGTGTCGACACGGGTCGACACGCCCTGCGACACGCCCGTGTCGCAGGCCGTGTGCCATGCCTCGACACATTGTCGACACCAAAGTGTCGACTTCGCGGGGCGAGTGTCGACACGGGCTGACACGCCCTGCGACACGCCCGTGTCGCAGGCCGTGTGCCATGTCTCGACACATCGTCAAAGCACAGTGTCGAATTCGCGGCTAAGTGTCGACACGGGTCGACACGCCCTGCGACACGCCCGTGTCGCAGGCCGTGTGCCCAGTCTCGACACAATATCGAGATCAAAGTGTCGACTTCCCGCCTTAGTGTCGACACAGGCTTGACACGCCCTGGGACACGCCCGTGTCCCAGGCCGTGTGCCTGCAGCCAGAACTCAAACTGGCCTAAAACATCCCCCTTTGCTCCTTTGAGTTTCGGGGCGTTACAACTCTCCCCCTCTTAAAAGAATTTCGCCCACGAAATTACATAAAGGAAAGACATACAAAACAAAATTTGTACCTGAGCTGAACAACTCCGGATACTCGTCAAGCATAGTCTGCTCTCGCTCCCAAGAGAGCTTCTCACGACCGCAATTGTCCCACCGGACCTTGACCATCCTGATCTCTTTATTGCGTAGCCGCTTGACCTCCGAGTCTTCAATCCGCACGGGCTTGACCTTTGTCGTTAGCCCACTATCCACCGGCACTTGATCAACTGTGATCACTTGCGTAGGCTCTTGTACCGCCTTCCAAAGTATCGAAATGTGGAATACATCGTGTAAACCACTAAGCTCCACTGAAAGCTTCAACTGATAGGCTGCTTCCCCAACTCGCTCCAGAACCTCGAACGGTCCAAGGTACCTCGGGCTTAGCTTTTTCAATCGCCGCACCCGCGAGACACCCTTGAACGGCTTGATCTTTAGGTACACATAATCACCCACAGCGAACTCCACGTTCCTGTGCTTGGCATTATAGTATTTTGCTTGCTGGTCCTGAGCCATAAGCAACCTCTCCCGAATGGTCCTCACCAAAGAAGTAGCATCATCCACTTCCGATCGCTTATACAACTTTGACTCACCCGTTTCTAACCAAGACAACGGCGTGCGACATCTTCTACCATATAGGGCCTCGAAGGGCGTCATTTGTATACTCACTTGGTAGCTGTTGTTGTATGCGAACTCCACCAAATAAAGGTGGTCTTCCCACTGCTTTCCAAAATCTAAGACACACATGCGGAGCATGTCTTCCATGGTTCTATTAACCCTCTCGGTCTGCCCATCCGTTTGTCGATGGAAGGTTGTGCTAAACTTCAGCTTTGTTCCCAACATTTGCTGCACCAGCCTCCAATCATTGGACGTGAACCGCCCATCTCGGTCACTCACAATGCTGCGGGGCACACCATGAAGTCGTACTATGTTATCCACATAAAGCTTTGCCAGCTTCTCCACCGGATCATCCTTCCTATGCGGAATAAAATGCGACACCTTCGATAATCGATCAACAACCACCCAAATGGCGTCGTTTCCCTTTTGCGACCTTGGCAAACCGTGCACAAAGTCCATAGAGATGTCGTCAAATTTCCACTCCGGAATAGGAAAGGACTTAAGAAATCCTCCCGGCTTTTGGCACTCCGCCTTTACCAAGGCGCACGTTTGGCACTTCGCTACGTATAATGCCACATCCTTTTTCAAACCCGGCCACCAAAACAGTTTCTTCACATCACGGTACATCTTTGTGCTCCCCGGGTGAATCGAGTACTTGGTATGGTGCGCCTCGTACAACAACTCCACCCGTAAATTGCCCACACTTGGGACGCACAAACGACCGTCTTTCCACAGCAATCCGTCCTCCACGACGAATTGGGAATTTGACCCATCCAGAGCCTCTATCATGAACTGCTTCATATGAGCATCCATATCCAAAGCCTGCCGAATCCGATCAGTCAGGTCATATTGGACTTCAGTCCAATTCAGAACTGCTTCAGCACTTGATTGTCTGTCCACACAAACAATCTCCAACGCCTCCAACTCTCGCACCAACCGCTCATCGTGCACCGATAGCCAATTGGCTTGAGCTGGGGCTCGGCGACTCAGCACATCCGCAACTGCATTCCCTTTGTCAGGCACGTAGTGGATCTTGAATGTATAGTCCCCCAGGAACTCCATCCACCTACGCTGCCGCATATTCAGATCCTTCTGATCAATAAGGTACTTCAGGCTCTTGTGATCGGTGTAGATATCAATCTTCACACCGTACAAATAGTGTCTCCACAGTTTCAAGGCAAAAATCACGGCCGCTAACTCCAAGTCATGGACCGGATAATTCCTCTCGTGCACTTTTAGCTGTCTCGAGTCATAAGCTATCTCGCTTCCGTGCTGCAGTAGCACGCAACCCAAACCGCTGCCTGAAGCATCGCTATATATCTCATAGCCTTCGGTTCCATATGGCGAACTCAGCACAGGCGTCGTGGTCAACCGACACTTCAATTCCTCAAAAGCTCGCGCGCACTCCGGCGTCCAAACGAACTTCTGCTCCTTCCTCATCAAAAGAGTGAGAGGTAACGCTAACTGCGAGAAGTTCTCTACGAAGCGCCTATAATAGCCGGCAAGCCCCAAAAAGCTCCGGACTTCTGCTACCGTAGCAAGCTCAGGCCACTCCCGTATCGCAACAATCTTCGCCGGATCCACAGCAATACCCTCTCCACTTACTATATGCCCGAGGAACGCCACTGAGGAAAGCCAGAACTCGCACTTCGAGAACTTTGCATACAACTGATTTCTCCTTAGCGTCTCCAACACCAAATGAAGATGCTTGAAGTGATCTTCCTCACTTTACGAGTACACCAAAATATCGTCGATGAAGACGATCACGAAATGGTCCAAGTACTCCCTGAACGTCCTGTTCATCAAATCCATGAACACTGACGGCGCATTAGTCAGCCCAAACGGCATGGCCGTAAACTCATAATGCCGTATCTCGTACTAAACGTGGTCTTCGGGATATCACTCTCCCTTATTCGCAGCTGATAGTACACAGCCTTGAGGTCCAACTTCGAGTACACCGTCGACCCGACTAACTGATCGAAGAGGTCATCAATCCGGGGGATCGGGTACTTTTCTTCTCCGTCAGCTTGTTTAGCTCCCGATAATCAATACATAGCCTCAAGCTTCCGTCCTTCTTCTTAACAAAGAGGACTGGTGCGCTCCAAGGCGAAGAACTCGGGCGCACATACCCTTGCTCCAACAACTCTTGCAGTTGAACTTTCAGCTCCGCCATTTCCTTAGGCGCTAGCCGATACGGAGATCGTGACACAGGCTTTGCACCTGGCACTAGCTCGATCGTAAAATCTATCTCCCGTTGAGGCGAGGCTCCAGGAAGATCTGCGGGGAACACATCAGGGTATTCCGACACCACTGAAATACAATCCAAAGCGGGCTTCGGCTTTGCAACCTCCACTAGTGTAAAGAACAGTTCTGCTCCGGCACGAACCGCCGTCACCACCTGAAGAGCAGACATCAACGTCTTGCTCGACCCCTTTAAGCCCGTAAAAGTCATCTCACGACTTGCTCCCAGCTTGACTTCCTTGCTACCGCAATCTATATGGGCCTGCTGCTCCGAGAGCCAGTCCATGCCAAATATGACGTCGAACTCCACTAACGGAAGTAAAGATGCCCGTAGGTCGAACTCCTGCTCCCCAATACGAATCTTAACATCGCAGATCCTATCCGCTCGCATCGAATACCCATTGGGCAACAACACATCCAACTTATCCTTCGCCATCGAAGAAGGGACTACGATGCGTAATATAAATCCTTCGGACAAGAAGGAGTGTGAAGCTCCCGTTTCGAAGAGTGCTCGTGCCGGATTTTCACAAATCAATACAAATCCTAAACAAGTAGTGGTAAGGTAACATGTGCATAACAAGCATATAAAGAAAGTGACTTGCTATAAATTAAATCGTACCTGCCACCACATCGGCTTGTTTAATGGCCTCCTGTTGGCCAAGATTGTAGACCCTTGGTTGGGCCGGAGCATAATGGGATGCGGTCGACTCCACCGCCTTTCCCTTCTCTTCATAAGTAGCTCTCGGCCTCCTCTCGGACTTAGGACGTCCGCTCCAACAATCACAGGCGAAATGCCCCGTCTTTCCACATGTAAAACACGCACCCGGGGTCCGACCCGTAGTCGCCCCAGAAGCGCCAGAAGGAGCTGGACCCGAAGTCCTATGCTTCTTGAAAGCCCTCCGATAGCCGGACTTTGAAGTACTCGGCACTTTAAACTCAGATTTCTTCTCACCCAAGCTTTTCTTTGCTTGTACGTTCTTCATGTCCTTCTCCAAGGACCGGGCAGTATTGACCAAGGTTAAGAAACCCTGCGTCATCGGCCCCGAGAGTAGTAATCTCAACTCATCTCTCAATCCTTCATAGAAATGATTAGTCTTGCGCTCCTCATCCATGATGGTGGAGCTAGCATAACGACTCAGATGAGTAAACTCGTGGAGATATTCATCCACGCTCCTCTCACCCTGAACCAACCTCAGAAATTCATTCTCCATCGAAATCCTCTGAGTAGAAGGGAGGTATCTTGCTAAGAATAATCCCGAGAACTCTTCCATCGGAACGTCTAACAGTTGTCTACCTCTCAAATGATGCAGCTCCAATCCTTCCCACCACATCCTCGCTTCACCGTCCAAAAGGAACGTAGTGATGGTGGTCATTTGCCACTCCTCCGTCTCCGTCGCTGTCATGACTCTCTTCACCCTGGAGAGCCAGTCTTCAGCCTGAGATGGGGTTCCCAACCCCGAAAATAACGGAGGGTTAAAGCTCATTACATGCTTCAGCTGCCTCTCAGTTGCCCTCCTCGGCACTACCGGTTCCACAACCACTTGCTCCACTCTCCTCGGCTCAGCCTCTTGCAGAGGTACTTGCTCCAACACAGGAGCGGGCTGCTGCGCTTGCCTTCCAGGCTGCGCATTGATCACGGCCAACACCACTTCAGCCACCAATCGTATATTTTCAGCCGACAGAGGTGTTGCAGGAGCAACATCCGGTGCACTACTAGCCTCAGAAACTCGGCGTTCTGACGGCCCAACACCACTTCTGGTCACCTATAGTGGTACAAAACACCGTTAAGCGACCAAATAAATTGCAAACAGCACTTATAGGAACACGCAGGTTCCTCAAACACGAGTATTTTCATTCCTAAGTGGACATTCATGGGTTCTTTTACCATTATAACGATGACGCACACAATGTGCTCACCACCCCTTAAAAAGAATTCGCCCACGAATTCACTTTAAGCCCGACCAAAACCAGTAGTCTGATACCAAATTGTAGCACCCCCTATCCGTCGCATAGCATATAGCAGTAGGTCCGGCCGGGGCCCGACGCCATATACCACAGACAGACCGGGTTGTTATGTATGGAAACCATCCAACCAATCTCAACGTCCTACACAGAGCATTCTAGCGGAAGCAGTTTATAAAAGTTGTAAACAAGAACCCAGCATTAAAGCACGAATGTCCACTAGTACAAATTAGGAATGTTATACAAAAATACCCAAAACCGGCCTTAAGGCCTTACAAAATGTTTCACTTGAATATTACATGTTTTACAAACCACGGCACACAGGCCGGTCATACATGAATAAAGCAGTAAACACTTCTACTTGGGCCTTCGAGGGCCAGCTTCGCAAAAAGGGCTTTAGCCCGCTATTTACCGCTTGGTCCAGCTGCACCTGCAAGTAACAAACCACCGCACGGTGGCAAAACAAGGCAACGGTCAGCAATGCTGACCAAATTATAACGATCCCGCCCCCAACTCGGGGCGGCGATGCTCCTTCCCTGCATTTCATTAGCATAAGCGAGCAATGTATATATCCATAGCCATTTCATCACAGACGTTGGCTCGCACGGCCACACGCCCCGTGCACTCAGGGCACATTCTCGGTGAACCGGTCGATGTTACGTCAATTTAAGCCATTAACATTCCAGACTCACCACCGCCACTTAGACGGCCAAACCTATGAGCAATTTTGTCTTCCTGGCCTGGGTCACGATAATTTAAGCCATTGACCGCCGAAGACCCTACTCTATGCCAACGGTAAGTGTCACGTGCCTTTAGGTCTCTTTAACCGAACGACATAGAACGGGTACGGTTCCATCTAACCCGTGCTCACATCGCAACGGCAATTTAAGCCATTTGCGCTGGTCAAACTTCCACCGAGTCCCGTGTCCATCACAAATCACATAACCCAGTTATGTTCAAGTTGGCTCTCAGGCCACCAAGTTGGCAAGATCTCGTATCCGCCCAGTTTTCCGGGTGCACCTTTGGGTTAGTCCCCAAGGCTCCCTGCTGCAATCTACCGCGTAGAAAACCCGAAAAACAACCAATAGCACGGAGTCTTCTCCGGCATTATGCAATGCAACATCACCGATCCAGACCAACATGTCCGGGTAGGCTTCACACATCATGCCTATGTCCGTTCTCGCATACGGACTCTAAACAACGGGGACTTCACATATCTACCCGAAGGAACGCCTCCAACTCTCCGCAAACTCGCGAGAGCGGGCTTCCTATGCTAAGAAAGAGAGCTATTCATGCTCAAGATGAGGATCGTTACCCTTGAGTTCCTCTTTGGCGCCATTGAAAAGTAATCGGATGAAAACCACCGCACTAGCGTTGCCTCCGTGGATCCGGGGTCGGTCGCGATTCGGAGCTCTGAAGCTCCTCCAATGGCGGGATCTAGCTCTTCTTCCTCCCTTGGTTTTCCTCTTTCTCTAAGGATTTGGAAAGAGATAAGGTATGAAAAGTGATGGATTTCTAAGTCAATCCACGGGTATATCCCTTCAGGAACATCCCCCAGACGTTGGATCTTCAGTCAAAGAAATGAATGGCTTTGATTCGGGGCTGAAATGCCCAATCTGGACCGAACACGGCCTGGCACACGCCCGTGTCCAAGGCCGTGTGCCTCATTCGCCGTCAAAATCGAATCACTTGGAACCTCACACGGGTATCGAACACGCCCGTGTTCGAGCTGACACGCCCGTGCTCCACCTGACACGGCCGTGAGGCCGGCCGTATACCCCATGATTTTTCCCCTTTTTCAACCCGAGCACTGCACGGGTTCTAGGACACGCCCGTGTCCTTGCCCGTGTCACTATGACACGCCTGGACCCCAGGCCGTGTACACGGTCTCGACACTTCGCGGCTAAGTGTCGACACGGGTCGACACGCCCTGCGACACGCCCGTGTCGCAGGCCATGTGCCATGCCTCGACACATTGTCGACACCAAAGTGTCGACTTCGCGGGGCGAGTGTCGACACGGGCTGACACGCCCTGCGACACACCCGTGTCGCAGGCCGTGTGCCATGTCTCGACACATCGTCAAAGCACAGTGTCGACTTCGCGGCTAAGTGTCGACACGGGTCGACACGCCCTACGACACGCCCGTGTCGCAGGCCGTGTGCCCAGTCTCGACACAATATCGAGATCAAAGTGTCGACTTCCCGCCTTAGTGTCGACACAGGCTTGACATGCCCTGGGACACGCCCGTGTCCCAGGCCGTGTGCCTGCAGCCAGAACTCAAACTGGCCCAAAACATCCCCCTTTGCTCCTTTGAGTTTCGGGGCATTACATACTGCTTGTTGCAGAAAAGAGAAACAAATCTCTTTTATATCATCAGTCGAATTTCTTCTTTGAATTTTGAATTTCTTTGCATTAATTACTGACTGCCTAGAGAATAGAATTCGGCTGGAGAGAATATTAACATTAATGAATTTCCCCAACTATCCTATTAAAAACGATAAGTAATATTTCTGATGAATACCATAATCAATGCGGCTTCTCAAGGTTAAATTCAGATAATATAAGCATTGATTATTCAGGAATTATTATAAGAGAATAAGGACAAAATGAGGGAAAAACTAAGTCTGGAACTGCACAGAATTCGTCAAGCAGAGAATAGATTTCGTCGAACTGAGTCCAAAGTTCGTCGACCAGAGAAATCGTGTTTGTCGACCAGATAATTCTTGTTCATCGACCTGAGATCCAAGTTCGAGGACCTGTGTTCAGAGTATTGCTTTCTGTGAAAACTTTCTAATTATGTGCTCCAAGTTCGTCGAGGTGATAACATAATTTTGTTGACCTGAGTTCAGAGAAGGTATTCTAGACTTAATGAGTTGAAGTTGATCTTCCAGCATTCGTCGACCTGAGCTCAAATATCGTCGAGCTCAACTCAGAGAATTTACACTGAGTTCGTCGAGCGGAGCACGACTTTCGTCGAGCTGAGTTCGACGATCGTCGAGTTGAGTTCGACGATCGTCGAGCTCACTTTCCTGAACTTGATTTTTTTTTAAGTCTGGAGTCTTCTGCAGTCTTCTATTGGCTGGTCCATGCGAGGTTGTTTCTAAGGACTTAGCCTAAATTCTAGGACACAGACATGACCTAGCTATACAAGGTGGGTCAAACATCCTAATTAGTGAACCTAGCCTAAATCCAAATAGTGATCCAACACACTCGTTATCAAGAAGTGACTTATTGGACACCAACTATAGTTCATCTTCCCAACACAGATTCCATCCCAACCAACAACCTTATCCCCTGAGGGTCCTAGTATTATATGTTATTTTTACTAAGCGTACCCATGACCTAATGTTGAGCCGTTTGACTTGTCTTCCAAACTCTTGGGCCAACTGCCCCTAATTATTTATCATGGTTTGCTATGACGTATAATAATGACCATCCTAGATTTCATAATTTTTCTAAGTGATTAAGGGCCTAAATTAATTCTTTTAATTGAGTGACCTGGGTCACCTTGCACATAATGTACTACATTTATTGGTTCAACCTACCTAAGGAATTTACTAGGAGTTCCATGAGATTAAATATCACTTCCTATCAGATTTCATAATTTTCCCATGCAAATTTCTATTTCATTCCCATTTAATATTAAAATCCCAATTTGACCACTTTCCAAATAAAGTACACCAACTACAGAACCAAAACTTCTAAGAAAATTACTTAGTATCCATGTAGATATAATAAAGCTAAATACAAAATTTCAAAATCCAAAACAGTGATTTGTCCTAACATATATCCATATGAACAATATTACCAAAATGCCATAATTAAGGTTTTCAGCATATAGAAACATCCAAAAATTCTCAAATAATTTGACAGGGATTTAATCATAGAAATAAGCTACTGTAAATTTTTCCATAATATTTAAGCAACAATTTCCCTTATTTTTAATTAATTTCCACCATGGGCAAAATGGTAAATTTTACTTAAAATCCAAGCTAACCTCACCTAACAGTCCCCTAAATTTTTCCAGAGGTGATCAATGTCCTAATAAAGCTTGTGACAAAATTTCAGAATTTAATAAATTCATGTACCCTAGATTCAAATTTATTTCTTATATAGGCATATTGTCCAAAAATTCCAATTAATGGGATTTGTGATTCCAAAAATCCCAAACTTCCCATAGGAGGTATATTCCATCCCTATAAGCCTATATCTAGAGTTTAATGGACATGCAATGGTCCTAATGGGCTAAATTCCCATTTTTTATTTTTACTATAGGCACCCCAAATTTCAACATACCAATCTCATGCATGTGGGATTTCCCAAATATGCACACATCAAAATGGCCTGAAATTTTGATCATGGTCATCTAATGACCTAATGGACATGCCACCCAAATTTGGTTGCATTTGGAGTTTTAGATCTCCAAATATATAATTAACTTAATAAATGATATTTCACCAAACACTATGGAAAACAACTTTCCAAAAATTCCCATTTTTGGTCAGTACCTAGGTATGACATATTCTCATGCATGACCAAACGCTCAGGTCATGAGGACTTATGGTTTGTCTTGGGCACTCATTTAAAAATTTGTCCTAGCTTAGGACCAGTCTTGGTAGAATGGTCCTACAGGGAGTTATATTGTACCAAATTATGACTTTAGGGTTTCATTTTAAAGGTAAGGTCAAGACCTACATTGTTTATGTTGATAGCTTCCTCTGAATATGCATTTAGAAGGCCTAAAATTAACATGCAACATCAATGTAATAGTGTGACAAAAAATACATTATTCATAAATAATCAGATTAATTAATTTAAATGGAATAAAATGAATGGCATCGGGTCATGGTCCCCATTAGCCAACGGCTGGGATTGAGTCGTCCTGGGCCAAGTTTGCTGGCTTATTCCGGCCACCTGGGCCGGCGCCACCACCGGCAATTATCGCCACCACCTCCGTTGAGGTGGTGGCTAGCGTTTCCCGGCAGTGAAGCTGTCGGAGGCGGCTCCACCAGCGATCCCTAGCTAGAAGAAAAACTCGGAAAATTGCGCACGATGTCTCATGTTATCGGGCTCAATTGTGTTCGATGTCTCGCCTAATTGATCTAGGAAGCTATAGCCGGGTTTGACGGCGTGTGCGATGATGATGTGCCATGGCCGACGATCTTTCCGGCAATCTAGCCTGATTCTTCATTTCTCCAGCAAACTCCTTGCTTCAGGTATGGAACTCCACTTGTTTCAACCTCCTGAAGCTGAGGGTGGGCTTGGATTCGACCAGGAGTGGCTGTATGGGGAGTTTGATTAAGTGGGTTCCCGGCCATGAGCATAGGAAGCTCCTCCTTACTGCCATGTGTCCACCAGCCTCTCAATTCTGCTGAAAAGAGCCTTGGGAGCTCAGTCATGAGCTTAGGCAGATGGAAGCAGGGCCAAGTGTCCTCCTTTCCCCTTTTTCCTCCCTTCTCTCTCTTCCCCTTTAGCCAAAAACCCCAAAAAAATCCCCCTTGCATGTCACTACCCTCCAAATTCAGAGTGTAGAGGCTATAAATGTGCACATGTGTTGGTCATGGGCCTTGACTTATGGGCTTAGCCCTTTGGGAATGGGCTTGGTCTTCAAATCCTTTGAATAGGCCTCCAAGTTGACTTCTAGGGTTGACTTGATCAACTTGATGAGTGGGATGGCCCCCTTGATGGTCATGGACCCAATGGTATCACTCAACTCGGGTTGGACCATGGTGGTGCCCCACTTGGACTAATTGGTCCTTTAGGTGTGGGTTTGACCAAATTAAGGTTAGGGTTGACTTGGGTCAACTTGGGTCAATAGGTGACCCAATGACATGGCTTATTGTTCACTTAGATTGTTATTAGGGTTAGGGGTATAGTGGTGGGACCAATGTGTAGCTAAGACCAAACTTGGGCTAGTTTTACTTGGGTTAAATTGGGCCCTATAGTGGGTCCCATGTGACTAAACCCGAACTCCATTGTTCAAACCTAGCCTAAACTCATGCCCCCACCACATGTCCTAACCCAATCTAAGTAGAGGGGTCTAGTAGGAAATGAGATGTTATAAATCCCAATAAAAAAAAGCAATTTCGTCCCCGAAATTTAAGTTCGGGTCTACGGGCTTTTAAAACATAAGAATTTAAGGACCTTAAACAAAATTAAAGTATTACCTGAGGTAAAAAGCTCCGGGTGTCGCTCTAGCATCAGATCCCTCGGCTCCCAGATTTGCTCCTCCCGTCCATGGTTAGACCACAACACCTTCACCAGGGGAACCTTCTTCTTCCACAGCACTCAGATCGCAGTATCATCGATCCGGAGCGGCTCTAAATGAACGGATCTGTCAGGTGCTAACGGGCCTGCTGTAGTGGTAATATGATGCTCTGGCCGAAGGAGAGCTCTCCATATCGAAGAGGCATGGAAGATGCTGTGCAAGGTCCCTAACTCTGGAGGTAGCTCCAACCTTTAAGCCAAGGGGTCGATCCGCTCCAGTATCAAATATGGCCCCATATATTGAGGACTGAGCTTCTTGTGCCTCCGTACCCGAGAAACACCATGCACTGGATGTATCATCAAAAACACTCTGTCCCCCACTTGGAACTCCACCTTCCGATGTCGCACATCGTACTACTTAGCCTGCCTACTCTGAGCCTCCAACATCCGGTCCCTGGTCAATTGTATCTGAGCATCCGTATCCTCTATCTATTCTGATCCAAGTGCCCTAGGGTCCTCATCCTGAACCCAAGATAGCGGTGTCCGGCACTTCCTACCATAAAGAGCCTCAGAAGGTGTCATCCCAATGCTCACCTGGTGACTATTATTATAGGAGAACTCAACTAGTGGTAACAGTCTCTCCCAGGGCCTCCCCGTATCCAGTATACACAATCGTAGCAAATCCTTCGTTATCCTGATGGTTTGCTCTGTCTGACCCTCGGTCTGTTGATGGAAAGCAGTGTTGAAGGCAAGTTGAGAACCCAAGTATGCCTACACCGCTCTCCACTCCCTAGAAGTGAACCGACCGTCATGATCTGAGACAATCATCCTGGGGACCCCGTGGTACCTGATGAACTGCTCCACAAACAACCTCACCAAAGTAGTAAATGAGCTGTCCTTCCTGATCGGTATAAATCAGGCCACCTTGGTCAGACTATCAACAATGAACCAAATAGAATCATGCCCTGAGTGGGAGCGAGGCAATCCATGTATGAAGTCCATAACAACATCTTCGAACTTCCACTCAGGCACCGGCAGTGACTGTAGTAACCCTCCTAGGCTCTTGCACTCTGCCTTTACCCGCTGGCATGCCTCACAGTGTGTCACATAGTAGATGATCTCCATCTTCATTCCCAGCCAATACATGCTCCTCTGCAGATCCGCTGTCATCTTGGTGATACCGGGGTGCACTGAGTACTGAGAACAGTGTGCCTCCCTGAGTATATCCTCTCAAATACCACCTCCTGCGGGTATATAAACACGTCCACGGAAATGAACGAGGTCATCACGCAAAGAATAATCCTCTGTCTTGCCCCCATCCAGGGCTCCAAATACCGGCTCCAAAGTTGCATCTAGCCTCTGTTGTATTCTGATGCACTCTTGTATATGACACTCAAGGATCAGGGAGTTCAAGTACTCCCGATAAATCTCTGGCTCAAACTCGGAAATGACAGAAATGTGCATATCCTCTAGCATCTGCAACAGCTCCATAGACATCACCCAAGGCTCTAGTCCTGAGGTGCTGGCTCTCCTACTCAAGGCATCTACCACGGTGTTCGCCTTCCCCTGATGATAATGCATGGTGTAATCATAGTCGCACAAGAATTCAAGCCATCTTCTCTGGCGCAGGTTCAGGTCCTTCTACGTGACAACATACTTGAGGTTCTTGTGATCCAAGATGTCACAATGAACCCCATATAGGTAATGTCTCCAAATCTTCAATGCAAATTCCACCGCCCCGAGTTCTAAATTATGTATGGGGTAGTTTTGTTCGTGCTTCTTCAACTGTCTCGAAGCATAAGTGATAACATATCTATGCTGCATCACCACCGCACCCATCCCCTGATATGAGGCGTCAGTATAAATATTAAATCATTCCTTCCCAGACGGAAGTGCAAGGATGGGGGAAGAGGTCAGCCTATCCTTTAGCTCCTGAAAAGCTGCATCGTACTTATCTGTCCAAGTAAAAGCTGCCTCCTTCTTCGTCAAGGACGTGAGGGGGAGTGTTATCCTCAAGAACCCCTCCACGAACTTCAATAATATCCCGCGAGTCCTAGAAAACTGTGTATGTCCGAAGCTGACTTTGGCCACGGCCAATCTCTAACTGCATGCACCTTGGTCGGGTCCACGGCCAACCCGGCCCCACTGATAGTATGCCCCAAGAATGCCACCTCTTGCAGCCAGAACTGGCACTCGGAGAACTTCGCATACATCTGGTGCTCTCTCAGCTTCCCCAAAACCAATGCCAAATGCTGAGTATGGTCCTGCTATATGCAGGAGTAGATCAGAATATCATCGATGAAGACTATGATAAATCTGTCCAGGTAGGGCTCGAAGACATGGTTCATCAAACTCATGAATGCAGAAGGCGCATTCGTGAGACCGAAGTGCATCACCGTGAACTCGTGCAATCCATAGCTGGAACTGAAAGCCATCTTCGGAATGTCCTCCTCCTGGATCCGCAGCTGATAGTATTCGGATATCAAATCCAACTTGGAGAACCAGAATGCTCCCTGAAGCTGATCAAAAAGCCCGTTGATCCGGGGCAGCGGGTATGTGTTCCGGACCGTCAATCGATTCAACTCCCAGTAGTCGATGCAGAGACACAGTGAGCCATCCTTCTTCTTGACAAATAACACTGATGCTCCCCATGGTGATGAGCTTGACCGGACAAATCCTGACTCTACCAGCTCCTGTAGTTGCATCCTGAACTCCGCTAGCTCCATTGGGGCCATCCTATACGGTGCCCGAGATACGGGCCTCGCTCCTGGCACCAACTGAATGCAGAAGTCCATGTCCCTGGCCGGTGGCAATCCGTGCAATTTCTCCGGAAACACGTCGGATAAATCTCGAACCACCGGGATGTCAACAATAGAAGCCTCTGCTCCCGCCATCTCGAAGTAGATAATGCATACTTCCTCTCCTTGCTTTTGTGCTTTGACAGCCTGCACAGATGATAATAAAATATGGGAAACATGTCTAATACCTTCGACGATGACGTAGGAGTCCCCATGCCTCAATGTGATCCTCTTCAACGGGCAATTGATTTGGGCATGGTTCCAATGCAACCATGTCATGCCCAGGATCAGGTCGAATTCAGGCATCTTTAGGATCCTTGTAGGCGCTTCAAATGTCTTTCCGCCAATTTCTGCCTCCATGCTGCACTTGGCAGATGATAATAGCACTGATCCATCAGGTAGCTGCACCCTCATCGTCGAGCCCGTGAATCGTTCCACGCCATCCGGTCCTTCCACAAAGGCTTCTGATACGAACAAGTGTGAAGCACCCGTATCGAACAGCGTATGAGCGGGCTTGCCGCTGATAAAGACTATGCCTGAGGTTGATTTGAGTTTCGAATTGGTTGTTATCCTTCAAGGTCAAGTACTATATATTAAAAAAAATCTTAATTTCATAATACAATTTATGTACTTGTGATGACGTCCTCAAGATTCCTCGGCTCGGCGAGATCTAATGCATACATCTGCTCTTGTCCTCTTCCTCAGCCAAAAGGTCCTCGGCCTTGGCCTCGCTATACTAGAGGGGCCACTGGAGGTGGAGGAGGTGGAGGAGGAAATGGATGATGTGCGAACAAGAAAAAGCAGGCCGAAAATTTGGAGTAATGCAAATTTTATTATCCAAAAAAGGTATCAATTACAATGGTATAGCCTCCCTTTTATAGAATGGAGGGGATGAGAGAGTTTACAATTAAGCAATGTGGTACTAAAAATTTACAAGGATATGCGGCTTTACAAAAAGGCAAACCGGACAGGTCGTGCAGTTAGACAAGCCAGCTAACTGCCTAACAACCAACAAATGGAGAGAACAAGTGCCACAGAGAGGAAGCCGCCACAAGAGACCGCTAGACCGTCCGGTCTCCAAGACGTCTGAGACAAGCCACCTGACCGCTGGGATACCAAACAGCAACAACCCGGTAGACAGACCGGCTAGGATAAACTGCCAAACCGCCCAGTCTCCGAACAGCAATAGACCGCCCAGCTTCCATACTGCAACACTCCTCCTCAAGCTGGAGCATAGATATCGATCATGCCCAGCTTTTCACAGACGTGGAAAAAGGAAGCAAACACCGGCTTGGTGAAGACGTCTGCCAACTCGTTGTCGGATGTGACGAACGGAGTGCAAATATGTTTCTTCAAGATCTCTTCCCAAATAAAATGACAGTCGACTTCTATGTGTTTTGTTCTCTCATGAAAGACCGGATTTTTGGAAATGTATATCGCGGCCTTGTTGTCACAGAACATAGGAAGAGGATAGTTGTATACCTCTCCTAAGTCAAGCATGAAAGCCCGTAACCATTTCAACTCACATGTGGTCGATGTCATACTGCGATATTCTGCCTCTGCACTAGACATGGAGACCACAGACTGTTTCTTGCTCTTCCAACTCACAAGATTGCCTCCAACAAACGTGCAGAAACCTGATGTCGACTTGAGGTCCCCTTTGTCGTTAGCATAGCTTGAATCAGAGTATTCTTCAACCCTTAGGTGACCATTCTTCTGAAAAAGGAGTCTTTTCCCTAGTGCTGCTTTAATATACTCCAATATCCTCAGGGCAGATTGTAGATGACACTCCCTAGGATCTTGCATGAACTGTCTCACCTTTCCAACAGCATAAGAGATGTCAGGTCAGGTTACCGTGAGATAAATGAGCTTGCCCACCAGACTCCGGTACCTTGTAAGATCAGATAGAAGAGGCGAGTCATCTGTCCAAGTTTTGTCTTCTCCAGCAGTCATGGGACAACGGGCAGGTTTAGCACCAGTCAATCCTGCCTCCTTTAGAAGATAAAGAGCATACTTCTGTTGGGAAAGGACCATGGAGTTGGGCTTCCTAGATATTTCAATCCCCAGAAAGTATTTCGGGGAGCCCATATCCTTTATGACCAGGTGTTGACAGAGGTGTTTATTGGTCAACGTTACCCCATCTTGGTCATCGCCAATAGGAAGAATGTCATCAACATAAACCGCAAAAACTACCAGACCAGAGGCAGTTTTCCAAACGAACAAGGAGTGATATACTGAGCTTCTTGTAAAACCAATGGCCTAAACAATGCCACTGAACTTGTGAAACTAGGCACTAGGACTCTGCTTGAGGCCATAGATAGCCTTCTTTAGCCAGCATACTCGTGTCTCCCCCTGAGCAACATACCCAGGAGGTTGCTCCATGTAAACATCTTCTTGCAGATCACCGTAGTGGAAAGCACTCTTAACATACAGCTGCAAAATGGTCCAATCCCTATTGACAGCGACAGAGAGGACCCGAATGGTGCTGAGACGAGCAACAGGAGAGAAGGTGCCAAAGTAATCAACACCAAAGCTCTGAGTGAAACCTTTGGCCACCATGCGGGCCTTATAGCGATCCACGCTGCCATTAGGATGGAATTTCACAACAAAGACCCAACGACAGCCAACGACATTCGTGCCCAAAGGTGGGGGAACCAGGGTCCAGGTGCCCCGTTCAGTAAGGGTAGCAATTTCCTCATCCATGGCAGCCTTCCAATGAGGAATTATGAGAGCCACCAGGTAGGTGCGGGGAGTGGCAGTCGTTGGTATAGCCAATGCAAACGCCCAGCGAGAAGGAGTGAGACGATCATATGAAACAACAGCAGCCAGCGGGTGCTGGGTACATGTCTACACCCCTTTATGAAGAGCAATTTTAAGATCCAGGTCGGCATGTTCCTCAGTAACCGGAGCATCCGTGGCTGAGAGAGCTGGCCCGGGAGAGGAGAGAGATGGCCGCGGAGAAGAAGGAGATGGCGGTGGTGATGAGGAAGAGAGGGAAGGAGGAGATGGTGGAGATGATGGTGGGAAAATCTCGACGAGAGTAGACGGGGTGGAGGGGACGGTGGGAGAATGAGGTGGAGGTGGAGTTAGGTCGGGGGAGAAATAAGAGACATTCTCGAAGAAGGTCACATCCACGGAGATGTATTGTTTCCACAGAACGGGATCAAAATAATAGTAGCCTTTTTGGGTAGTTAAGTAACCCAAAAATATACATTTGGTGGCGCGTGAGTCAAGTTTTTCATGTGCTGTGGAAGGATTGTACACAAAGGTCATGCACCCAAAGATATGCAGAGGAAGAGGAAACACATCCTTGCCCGGATAGAGAAGAGAGAAGGGAGTTTGTCCGTAGAGAACCGTGGACGAAATGTGATTAATGAGGTAACAGGAGAGGAGGACAGCTATCCCCAATAGGAGGGAGGAACATGTATTTGTGTCATCAGAGTGCAGATGACATCAAGAAGGTGACGGTTCTTGCGTTTCTCCATCCCATTTTGTTGCGAGGTATATACATATGTAATTTGATGAATAATATCATTTTGCACACAAAATGAAGTGAAGGCATTACTAAGATATTCCTTAGTATTGTCAGAACGAAAAATTTTAATAGGCATATCAAATTGATTTTTAACCATGTGATAGAAAGATGTCCATACAAAAAAAGTTCTAAGCGATCTTTTAAAAGATACACCCATGTACATCTAGAGAAATCATCAATAAATGTTACAAAATATGAACTTCCCCGACCAATGTTGAGGGTAGGAGTAGGACCCCAGATGTCGGAGTGAACAAGTTCAAACGACTGGGAAGATCCATGGCCTTGCTTTGGTGGGAAGAAAGAGCAGTGATGCTTGCCAAGTTGATATGCTTCACAGTTGAGCGGTGGGCCTTGCAGAGGAAGTTGTGGTAGAAGCTGACGAAGAAGACGAGGAGGAGCATGACCAAGATGAAGGTTCCACTGGAGAAGATCAGTAGAAGATGCGGAGAAGGCAGAGAGTACAAAAATTTTGTTGAGGAAGTAGAGGCTGCCACTCTCAGACCCAGTAGCAATCGTCCGCTTGGTGCCCGAATCCTGAAAAAACAAGTAGTAGACGTGAATGTGACAGAGCATTGTCGTTATTTGCAAAGAGAAGTAACAGGTAACAAGTTGCAAGGGAACTTGGGCACGTAGAGGGTATCTGCCAAGTGAAGAGATGGATTTACTTGAACAACCCCCGTTCCATTGACCGGTGAGGGAGAGCCATCTGCAACAAGGACTGGGGGTAACCGGTCATGCTGTTGTAGGAGAGAAAAATAGTGCGGATTGCCGGTCATATGATTTGTAGCACCAAAGTCGATCAGCCATTTACCTTGAGTAGCGACGTGGGCACTACCTGAAGACATGACCACAGAGGCAGACGGCTTCGAAGAGGAAGAGGAGGCGTCACCAGATGGTCGAAGATGAGGATGCTTCTTCCAACAACGATCAATCGTGTGGCTGGTGCAGCCACAGTGAGAGCAAAGAAAGCGGGAAGCACCATGTTCGATGGAGGAGAGGTGGTAGCCACCAGAGCCACTACACTGAGAGTTGTCTGATGAAGGAGGGGAGGATAACAGCAGACGTTTGAGCAAAGAAGTAATAGCAGCGATATGGGCAGCGGTGGCATCCAATGTGAGAGACTTCGCTTCAACAAGGATCTGTTGACGGATCATGTCATATGACTCTAGAAGGCATAGAAGATAACACATTACCAGAAGCTCCTGGAAGTGCTTGTGTTGCTCAGCGAGATCAGCAGAGAAGGGGCAGTTTTGGAGAATTTCGGCTCCGAGAGCCTGAACTTGCTGGTAAGCACCCGCCGGAGACATGGAGGGATGGGCAAAGAGGTCCGCATATAAAGTATAGTTGCGAGACGTCTGAGCCCCCTTGGAGTAGAGAGCGGCAAATATAGCCAAGCAACCTTGATGGTTTCATCATGACGGATGACAGGGAGGAATTCATCAGAGAGGTTGTTAGCCAGCCATGTGCAGACAAGAGCATCACTGGCATCCCAGTCGCCAAAAAGAGGGGAATCATGTGGAGGAGAGTAATCTGTGAGATGATGACATTTGTGTTGAGAGCAGAGGAGGAAGGTGAAGGAGACACTCCAATCTGGATAGTTGGGACCAATAAGCTTGGAAGCAGTGCCAAGATTACCAGAAGGAGTGGGAGGAGTAGGAGGATGAGCAGTAACGGGAGTAGTGGCGGTGGAGATATCAGAGTTGGCCATAGATGAAAGCAGTGAGAGAAACAAGCCGCGACGAGAAGGAGAAGTCGCTAGCAAGGTTGCGGCGACTTAAGGACATGTCGCAGTGACAAAGAAGAGGAGAGCGGCTGGAACAGGTCGCGATGACTTGAGTACAGGTCATGGTGACAAATAAGAGGAGAGCGGCTAGAATAGGTCGCGGCGACTTAAGGACATATCGCGGCAACAAAGAAGAGGATCGGCAAGAAAAAGATGAAGCAAGAGGCCGCAAACACAAAGGGAGATGCAAGTCGTGCAAACAGGGCAACGGTCAGAAGAGAAATAAAGCCGTGTGAACAGGGCAACGGTCAGAAAAGGAATCAAGCCGCAAAAACAGGTTGCGGGAAGAAGAAACAAGCCGCACGTGTAGATAGAGCTCAGTCAGGAGGAAAGGACCGAGTGCTCTGATACCATGTGCGAACAAGAAAAAATAGACCGAAAATTTGGAGTAATGCAAATTTTATTATCCAAAAAAGGTATTAATTACAATGGTATAGCCTCCCTTTTATAGAATGGAGGAGATGAGAGAGATTACAATTAAGCAATGTGGGACTAAAAATTTACAAGGATATGCGGCTTTACAAAAAGACAAACCAGACAGGTCGTGCGGTTAGACAAGCCGGCTAACTACCCGACAACCAACAGATGGAGAGAACAAGCGCCACAGAGAGGAAGCTGCCATAGGAGACCGCTAGATCGCCTGGTCTCCAAGACATCTGAGACAAGCCACCTGACCGCTGGGATACCAAATAGCAACAGCCCGGCAGACAGACTGGCTAGGATAAACCGCCAGACCGCCCAGTCTCCGAACAGCAACAAACTGCCCGGCTTCCATATTGTAACAGAAGAAACTGATGATGGAACTCAGATCTAATGTGTCCCGGCTGGTGGCACCCGAAACAAACTACCAGTCTCTGGCCATGATCATCCTGCCTCATCTGGCCATGTGTCTGTAGTAGTGCAGGAGCTAGTGCTGCAGGGGGCCTCTTCTCATGCATGTAGTTGGGATGATAACATCCCCCACCCCTCTTCTGCCTCATAACTCTGCCTCTCTGTGAGCCCCGACTATTCTCCCCGAAGGACGACCCATCCAGCGTTCTCTTTACCCTACTCTGCCTCATCAGCTGGTCTGCCTCCAGCTTCTTGGCCATCTCAATGATCTGAGCTGAAGTGCCATGAGAGATGAACAGTAGGGCCTGTCTCAAATCATCTTTAAGGACCTGGTAAAATCTCTTTGGGTACCTTCTGTCGTCCAAATCATGTATCCGCGCAAACCTGGCACGATGGGAAAACTCCCTTTGGTACTCGATCACTGACCTGGTCCCCTATTTGAGGTTCAAAAACCTCTCATCTAGCTCATCCCGGTCCGTGGTGGACACAAAGTGCTCCAAGAATGCCTCGTTGAACTCCTCCCAAGAAATATCTGACAGTCCCCTATCGGCATAGGTGGAGTCCAGCATGGACTTCCACCACCTCTTTGTGTTGGCATCTAATGTAGAAGATGCCATAGGGACTGCCTGGCTGACAGGGCAGTTGATGCCTGCCAGCATCTCCTATATGGCCTAGAGCCATTCCTCGATCTTTACCGCATTCTTCGTCCTATGGTACATAGGTGGGGACAAATTCTTGAATGCACTCAGCCAGTTCGATCCCGAATTTGGCAGCTGTGTCGGGACATGCTAGGCTCTGAAGGCCCAAGAATGGCCATCAGGGTCTGCCCCATCTCTGTCTGCAGAAAAGGAATGGTGGCCGGAGGGGGAGGAACCACATTCTACGGTACGGTGACCTGTGGAGGCTGTATAAATGTAAGGTTTATATTAGAATTGGCCTAATTCATTGCTTAGGTGGACTATTTTATGTGACTTTTTACACAAGGGCACACCATTGCTTCTGTTGCATAGTTTGTCCGCAAACTAATGCTCGTGTGGGGTGGCCCAGTGCTGTGGACTTCTTCTCTTATAATCGTTTGTTCAAGTGATACTAGTTTGTAAAACCCTCCCCCTTACCAGGGAGGCTCTAGGTCTTATGCCCAGAACTGCCGCCTTACGGTGACACTAACTCACGGGTTAGTCGACACCGCAAGACACCGATCCTGCCGGCTAGTACGATCATATAACCTATTCGGCCAATTGAGAAATAGAAGTATAAAAGCAGTGTATAAAACAACTAGTCCACAAGTCACAACACTATCATCTATAATGAAAATGAAAGTACAATAGAGTCCAGAATGAGTATAACAAAAGAGAAAAGGTCTTATGCCCTGTACATGATATCAAATCTCTCTCTCTCAAAATGACAACAAGCGGAAGCTAAACTATCATCAGAAAACTTGTCCCACCTGACGACGGGCTGCAGTAGTAGTAGAAGGTGGTGGTGGTATCAGCTCCTCATGTCCTGCCGCCTCGTCCTGCTGGTACTCCATCTCCTCGAGCTCCTAAAATATTTTGGTCACAATCGACCGTTAGTTATAAAGTCTAAGGCGTTTCCTCCACACCACTCCCCCGCAACTCCTAGGCACCGAGCGGGAGGACGAAGCAGAGGACAATAAGGTGTATAACAAGAAACAGGTGACAGTGGTGCTATAATAACAAGTATATATAGTATCAATCTATTTCTACTCTAGCAGTTCCATATATATAGCATATGTAAGGTATGAAGAACTATACAGAAAGTAAATAAGGTGTTGTAAGTAAACAAACTACTGAAAGTAAACATAGTAAAGAATAGCAAGTCGAATATGCTACTACTAAACTACCATCACAGAAGTACCTTAACTTATATGAATGCCCATACAAACTTATAAGTTAAGGTTTCCAAATGTAACTTATCATATAAAAGAGCCCATACTAATTTATATGATAAGGATCTATGGTGCGTATGACCTAGTTATGAATGTATGATATGCATTTTTTATGATTCATGCAAATGCAACTCACACACACAACTCTGTGATCACAGACCTTTAGTTCCAACTTTTTGGAGCTAGCATCACTATCTGGTACCACCGTTGTGTCAATGGCAGCAGTGAAGTGGGCGTCTCCAATCCTAGGCGGGTATACACACTACCAGGCCTAGACCTCCCATACGCCTCTATACACGTCCTAGGTGCACTCTAGATTCTTTGCATACTATTTGTTGGCTACCTACCAGTCTTTTTGGTCGAGTGTGCATTTTTGCGGATCGTCCTCCAGACTGCAGTATAAAATAACCCACTGGCCCCTCAAACCATCACACCTCACAAGAGTCACTGTACTGCCATCGGTGTGACGATTAGCCCAGTACCGCATGACCTGCCACAAGTTTATTTTTATACACATGCAAGATATTCCAACGTGAGCCTCCTGCTCGCAGGACCAACCCGTCCTGAAACCCTCCAACCCATCACGGGTAAGATTGCACATCAATGCCTTAGTTCTGAATCCCTCCAACCCTTCATGGGTGAGAATGTGCATCAATGTCTTAGTTCTGAATCCCACCAACCCTTCACGGGTGAGAATGTACATCAATACCTTAGTTCTGAATCCCTCCAACCATTTATGGATGAGAATGTACATCAACGCCTTAGCCTATTAGACTACTCTTGTCTAATTTTTGTAATGTCTATCAGTTTAGGGTTAATCCCAGGACTGCCCAGGGTATGCCCGGTGAAGGGCTCTCAGGGGCACTAGGAAATACGATGGGCTGAAGCCCAAAGCTCCCCTTCTCAAGGATATTTACTTTTATTAATGTCTACCCATGATCCATACCAACTCTCATGGTTACTATAGGATAAGCGTAATAATTTAGAATGTTATCAAGAGAGCGACTGTCTTCCGCCGATCTCCGTTCTAGCCACTATCTTTGGGGCTTTGCACTCTACCACTCGTTATCAAGAAGTGACCTATTAGACACCAACTAGTGTTCATCTACCCAACACAGATTCCATCCCAACTGATAACCTTATCCCCTGAGGGTCCTAGTATTATATGTTATTTTTACTAAGCGCACCCATGACCTAATGTTGACCCGTATGACGTGTCTTCCAAACTCTTGGGCCAACTGCCCCTAATTATTTATCATGATATGCTATGACGTATAATAACGACCATCGTAGGTTTCATAATTTTTCTAAGGGATTAAGGGCCTAAATTAATTCTTTTAATTGAGTGACCTGGGTCACCTTGCACATGATGTACTACATGTAATGGTTCAACCTAACTACGGAATTTACTAGGTGTTCCATGAGGTTAGATATCACTGTCTATCAGGTTTCATAATTTTCCCATGCAAATTTCTATTTCATTCCCATTTAATATTAAAATCCCAATTTGACCACTTTCCAAATAAAGTATATCAACTATAGAACCAAAAATTCTAAGAAAATTACTAAATATCCATGTAGATATAATAAAGCTAAATGCAGAATTTCAAAATCCTAAACAGTGATTGTCCTAACATATATCCATATGAACAATATTACCAAAATGTCATAATTAGGGTTTTCAGCATATAGAAACATCCTAAAATTCTCAAATAATTTGACAGGGATTTAATCATAGAAATAAGCTAATGTAATTTTTTTCATAATATTTAAGCAATAATTTCTCTTATTTTTAATTAATTTCCACCATGGGAAAAATGGTAAATTTTACTTAAAATCCAAGCTAACATCACCTAACAGTCCCCTAAATTTTTTCAGAGGTGATCAATGTCCTAATAAAGCTTGTGACAAAATTTTAGAATTTAATAAATTCATGTGCCCTAGATTCAAATTTATTTCTTATCTAGGCATATTTTCAAAAAATTCCAATTAATGGGATTTGTGATTCCGAAAATCCCAAACTTCCCATGGGAGGTATATTCCATCCCTATAATCCTATGTCCAGAGTTTCATGGACATGTCATAGTCCAAATGGGCTAAATTCACATTTTTCTATTTTTACTATAGGCACCCCTAATTTCAACATACATATCTCATGCATGTGGGATTTCCCAAACATGCTGAAGTCAAAATGGCCTGAAATTTTTATCATGGTCATCTAATCACCCAATGGACATGCCACCCTAATTTGGGTGTATTTGGAGTTGTAGATCTCCAAATATTTAATTAATTTAATAAATGATATTTCACCAAAAACTATGAAAAACTACTTTCCAAAAATTCCCATTTTTGGTCAGTGCCTAAGCATGACATATTCACATGCATGACCAAACTCTCAGGTCATGAGTTCTTATGGTTTAGCCTGGGCACGCATTTAAAAACTTACCCTAGCATAGGACCAGTTTTGGTAGAATGGTTTTACAGGGAGTTATATTGTACCAAATCATGACTTTAGGGTGTCTTTTTAAAGGTAAGGTCAAGCCTATATTTTTCATGTTGATAGATACCTCTGAATATGCCTTTAGAAGGCATAAAATTAACAAGCAACATCAATGTAATAGTGTGACAGAAAATACATTATTCATAAATAATGAGATTAATTTATTTAAATGGAATAAAATGAACGGGATTGGGTCATCGTCCCCATCAGCCAATGGCTTGGATTGAGCAATTCTGGGCCAAGTTTGCTGGCTTATTCCAGCCACCTGGGCGGCGCCGCCGCCGGCGATTATCTCCACCACCTCCATTGAGGTGGTGGCTAGCATTTCCCGAAGGTGAGGCTGTCGGAGGAGGCTCCTCCGGGGATCCCGAGCTAGAAGAAAAACTCGAAAAATTGTGCACGATCTCTCATGGTATCGGGCTCAATTGAGCTCGATGTATCGCCTAATTGATCTAGGAAGCTAGTACGGGGTGAGGTGAGGCGAAACGAACCTGTAGCCGTGCTTGGCGGAGTGTGCGGTGGTGATGTGTCATGGCCGACGATCTTTCCGGCGATCTAGCCCGATTCTTCATTTCTCCATCAAACTCCTTGCTCCAGGTATCGACCTCCCCTCGTTTCAACCTCCTGAAGCTGATGGTGGGCTTGGATTCGACTGGGAGTGGCTGTGTGAGGAGTCTGATTAATGGGGTGGTTGGCCATTAGTATAGGAAGCTCCTCCTTGCTGCCAAGTGTCCACCAGCCCCTCAATTCTGCTGAAACGAGCCTTGGGAGCTCAGTCATGAGCTTGGGCAGAGGGAAGGAGGGCTAAGTGTCCTCCTTTCCCCTTTTTCCTCCCTTCTCTCTCTTCCCCTTTAGCCAAAAACCGCAAAAAACTCCCCCTTGCATGTCACTACCCTCCAAATTCAGAGGGTAAGGGCTGTAAATGTGCACATGTACTAGTCATGGGCCTTGACTTATGGGCTTAGCCCTTTGGGAATGGGCATGGTCTTCAAATCCTTTGAATATGCCTAATGTTGACCAAGTTGACTTCTAGGGTTGACTTGGTCAACTTGATGAGTGGGCTGGCCCCACTTGATGGTCATGGACCCAATGGTACTACTCAAATTGGGTTGGGCCATGGTGGTGCCCCACTTGGACTAATTGGGACTTTAGGTGTGGGTTTGACAAACTTAAGGTTACGGTTAACTTGGGTCAACTTGGGTCAATAGGTGACCCAATGACATGGCTTATGGTTCGCTTAGATTGTTATTAGGGTTATGGGTATAGTGGTGGGACCAATGTGTATCTAAGACCCCAACTTGGGCTAGTTTGACTTAGGTTAACTTGGGCGCTATAGTGGGTCCCATGTGACTACACCCTAACTCCATGGTTTAAACCTAGCCTAAACCCATGCCCCCGCCATATGTCCTAACACAATCTAAGTAGAGGGGTCTAGTAGGAAATGAGATGTTACAAATCCCAATAAACAATAAAGCAATTTCGTCCTCGAAATTTATGTTCGGGTCTACGGGCTTTTAAAACATAAGAATTTAAGGACCTTAAACAAAATTAAAGTATTACCTGAGGTAAAAAGCTCCAGGTGCCACTCTAGCATCAGATCCCTCGGCTCCCAGGTATGCTCCTACCATCCATGGTTAGACCGCAACACCTTCATCAGGGGAACCTTCTTCTTCCGCAGCACTCGGACCGCAGTATCATCGATCCGGATCGGCTCTAAATGAACAGATATGTCAGGTGCTAACGGGCCTACTGTAATGGTAATATACTGCTCTATGATGAGTCCACTTTATATACCTATTCTCGGACTCATCTGGGCTAGTTTTCACACGGTTGCACTTCACTTTTAGTTCTTTATTGTTCCTATTTCATCTGATCTTTATTTCCATAGGAAGTGCACATTTATGCCCGTGGTTGTGTATTTTGTTATTTTTATAGTTTGTACTCCTTTTTGTGATTGCGTGGAATGTCTGCACAGATCAGTGATTGGTTTTTCCTTTCGGTACAGGGGTCGTGTGCGTGTTCCGGGATGGTTGTGAAACAGGAATACTGTGCACGATCATGGGATCTAATGCGCACGACCACTGGTCGTGCGCCCCTGATCGTGCGCACTACTCTACATTTTCCAGAATCAGCCTGGGGTAAGCGCACGACCACTGGACATATTGCGCACGACCACTGGACATATTGTGCATGACCACCGGTCGTGCGCCACTGATCGTGTGTATTGATTCCTCTTTTCTGGAGTCCTGTCTGGGTAATCGCACGACCATTGGACTTAGTGCGCACGACCACTGGTCGTGAGCAACTACTAGTATGCGTTATCCCAGTTCTTCTTCCTGATATTTCATGCCAGTGCACACGAGCACAGGACATAGTGCGCACAACCACTGGTCGTGCGCCTGTGATCATGCGAATTGTTCATTTCTGCTTTGTATATATAGTGCAGGTCTCGCCCTAATTCAAGAGAGGATCCGGAGCTCGACATTTCTCCGCCGTTTTTCGCCTTCCCCGTCATTCCCCTTCATCTTCCACCCTAGGGAGGTGCTCCGGGCAAGCTTTCACCACCAAATCCAAGCCGGACCTTCCTCTCGGCCTTCTCCTTCATCCGTGAGCTTCAAGTAGGGTTTGACGCCATAGCCATCAAGCAAAGGAAAGCTAGCAAACTTCATCCGCTATCGTGAGACGAAGAAGACGGGCCATTGGAAGGTGGTGACAGCCCTTCTCTATGCCGGACGCAGTTGAGGACCGAGCTTGGACGCGGAATGACAACCCGACGATTCCAACCGTGAATCCTCAGCAAGGCTTCGGATTCGATCGATCTCTTGACTTGTTCTTTCTTTATTGTTGAATATTGGTGTTTAACTTTATTTATATTGATGAAGTATGCTTAGTTTGTAAAACGATTTTATACAATCATGTCTATGTGATTTTGCATGTTTTCGTTATTTACTTGAGTTGCGCCATATTCCATACACCACCATCCACCCTTGCCGCACTAGCAATTGCTAGTGGCGTGCATAGCGAAGAGGTGCTTACGACCCTCATTCCGTCATTCTCACCACCTCATCCCCTAGCCTTCTCGTCCATCCGCCTAGTGATTCGGTGCATAGCGGCCCGACTAGTCTTCCATCCCGCCTGGCGAAGCATCGCATAGCGGCGTTGCAAAGGAGTAGTTGTTAGTATTTTATTTTCTGTTTCCGCAATATCAAAGCCCCCATCGTTACCGCCGACCTAAGGACTTCAATCTCAAGTCCTCATCAAAAATTAACTCCACCTTACTATGTTCCTTGTGAGATCGATACTTGGGAAAACCCCCATTTTATATTACTTGTGCGACCGGTTCACTGCCGTGATCTTAAGCATCAAGTTTTTGGCGCCGTTGCCGGGGAACACAGTCGTGTGAGTTTGTGGAGAGGGAGATAATATATTGAAGCCCTTTTCCATTTGTGCATATCATTTTTTTTATTTGCTTTTGTTATTGGAATTTTTATTTTGCTTATTTCTTTTTACCATTTTCTGATTTTTGATTTAGATAGCAGATCCGTGCTATTTTTTTCATTTTAGCTGTGTAGCACTTTTTAAGCAATTATTTTTGTTTGTGATGGATCCTGAGCTGAGTGCCGTATCCTTGACACTTTGCGCCGATCCATCGATGTCATTGCTATTATGAATGCCGAGCATTGCATTCGTTGTTTGTTATGTCAAGGTGTGGGCCACATGTTGAAGGATTGCCCTCGTTTGTGCAAGCCTTCTCCCTCTGAGGGCGTGTGCACAACAACCTCCCGTTCGCGGAAGACTGTTGCGGACAGGCCAATCAAGGTGTTGCCTGGCCCATACACTGACATGACGCACTTTGCTCATTCTTTACCTGTTGAGATTACCGAAGAATCTCTAGCCGCATACAGCTCTTTCATGGGTCCCTCGATCCCTTTTTACGAGCTTTCCTCGAGTGATGATGATCACTCTGATGTTAGCCAACAAAAAGAGGAGCAGGAACTCATGGACGCTCCTGTATGGGACGATGAGATTGTTCCGGTCGTCGACGGGGTGGCGTCAGCAAATGATTTTGCGATGGGGCCTGCTCATTCAGTGCTTGATTTTGAGAGCATCCTTGCCCCTCCGCAATTTTTGTCGGATTGTGCTATTCCTCTTTCTTGTGAGTCGGTTGATGATGCCGTAATTGTGGATGATTCGGTGCCCGAGGTTGCGCCGAAGTGGGATAATGATTCCTCTATCTCCGACAGAGAAGGTGGATCTTCGGAACACTTTTACGCACCCCGGTGGGATGAGGAATACCCTCTTTCCGATGCGGAGGTTTGCACCTCCTTATTGGATGAGGTCGTTCCTCTTACCACCGCGGACCTTGAGTTCTCGGATTCCCCTCGGTATAACTCGTATGATACCGACGATGATCTCTGCTTGGATCCTGCTGAGAGTGATACCGGGATCACTCTCCCATTTTCTGATTCTTTTAGTTCTTCTTCTCTTTTATTACTTGATCCCCCTTCCTTATCTGAGCCTGTGCAGGATGAGTCTCCACAGGTACGTTGGGATGACGATGAGCTTTGTGCTCATGCCGTTGCCATCGCCTCCTGCGGGCCTGTGATAGACGATACCTTGCTAGGCAAGGATTTATTTTGTGATAAGATGAGCGAGGACCAGTGCTCCTCCTCTTCTTATTTCCTATTTCCTCTACCTGTGTTTGGCAGGTATTATTATTTAAGTAGAGGGGTAACTGCTCTATCACTGTATCGGTACCCGTTACCGAAACGGATATTGGAACAGTTACCTGTGCCCTTTTTATTTCATAGGCCTATAAGCTAGAGCTGTTTAGAATTTAATAAGTCGTGCTGGAATGACAATAACCCCAGTACTTATCTTTCATTTCCTGCATTTTATTTTTCATGTCTATTTTAGTTTTAGCATTTCTTTTTGTATATTTTTCTTTTGTTTTTGCGGAGCTCACCCCTGCAGGTATTCATAGCAAATTGCATTGGCGGGGTTGTGATTCTTCGTATGGCGGGCCTGCTTCGGTTTCCACGCGTCTTCTGGTATGCTCACTAGCTGAGCATTGTGTAACCTCTTCCCTTAGCTCTTTATGATCTTAATTTCTCTATCATATGTTGTGTAGTTTAGTTTAAGTCTGGGGAGAGATCTGTTACCTATTGCACGTGCACATCTCATGTGCATACTAGAAGCTTTCATAGTTTTATTTTGCTTAGTTCATTGCATCACACACCACTGCACCCACATGAGCGCGTGCTTAGCTTTTTGCGTACTGCGAGTTAAACTCATTTCTTCGTTAGATTTGGGAAAATTATGGTGCTGACATAGGATTGTGAGATGGAGTAAAATGTTGACTTTGCTGTGCTCCTAGTCAACTGCTCTCGTCTCGTGTAGAAATTGGAGTAGATTTAATTTTTTTGTATGCTTTTAGTTTTATATTTTTCTAATTGCGTAAATACTTTTTATTCTACTCAAAAGTTGGTGAATCCGGTGTGAATCCGACGGTAGCTTAGGGATGTGTGTAGACGGCAGTTAGGTTCATATTGCTCGAGTCGGGAGGATGGATAGTCTTTCTCGTTGGCTAAGCACTTGCCTCAAGCTATTCTTGAAGCATGGGTATAGGTTAGTCATGCATGAGCATGATGTAGGCCATCATTTTGGCCTGGTTGAGCTTTGTACCATTCCTAACGTCTTATCCTCGCTAGCCCTGTTGTGCCTACCCCTCCTTTTGATTCAGCTCCACCATGATTTCACCAAAGCCTCATAGCCAATCCTAGTCGCACACCCAAGTCGAGTTTAGTGTTTTATATTTTCATGTTGGGATGTGACATGGTGTTATTATTTGTGAAAATGTGGAAGGGCTCCCAAGTTTATTTCTGCTGAATTGTGAAAATAAAATGAAGAAAAAGAAAAAAAAAAGAAAAAGAAAAATATTTGTAAAGAAAAAGAAAGAAAAAAAAAGTGAAAAGAAAAAGTTTAAATTGAAAATCTTTTTGGGAAATGTGATTACATTTGGAGTAGGCGGTGCACACACCCATATGTTAAAAGATACGTCTAGGGGGTGTTGTGTACCCGCATATATTTTGGTTAGCTGATGGATTCCCTTTATACTAGCTCATTTGGGTTAGGTGCATAGCCTTCCTGTTTATCTTTGTTTACCTCACTGAAACCCAAGCCCCATCTCTTCACCTATTGTCCTACTGATTCGTGTGTGAACCAAACCAGTGCCGTGGAGAGAATGCGAAAGGGCAAGCATATGGTCACCGACATTGGTGGATTCCTTTGGAGGTTATCCCGAGCCCCGATCTTTGGCAATGCTTGCCTAGAGATTATTCTACTTTCTCCCTACGCGTGACCGGATGATTCACTGTGATTCCATTTTTGAGTAATAATAAAATTGTGATACGCATTGTGGAAAATATAAACTATTCTGCATACTTAGAAATTTCTTCTATTGTATTTTTACGTGCGCGAGCATGCGACTTCGCATGGTACTTCGTATCGCAATTTCTTTGTTAACTAGTATTTTTCCCTATCTGCTTAGATTTTGTTTGCTCGGGACGCGCAAACAGTTAAGTCTGGGGGTGTGATGAGTCCACTTTATATACCTATTTTCGGACTCATCTGGGCTAGTTTTCACACGGTTGCACTTCACTTTTAGTTCTTTATCGTTCTTATTTCATCTGATCTTTATTTCCATAGGAAGTGCACATTTATGCTCGTAGTTGTGTATTTTATTATTTTTATAGTTTGTACTCCTTTTTGTGATTGTCTGGAATGTCTGCACAGATCAGTGATTGATTTTTCCTTTCGGTACAGGGGTCGTGTGCATGTTCCGGGATGGTTGTGAAACAGGAATACTGTGCACGATCATGGGATCTAATGCGCACGACCACTGGTCGTGCGCCCCTGATCGTGCGCACTACTCTACATTTTCCAGAATCAGCCTGGGGTAGGCGCACGACCACTAGACATATTGCGCACGACCACCGGTCGTGCGCCACTGATCGTGTGCATTGATTCCACTTTTTTGGAGTCCTGTCTGTGGTAATCGCACGATCATTGGACTTAGTGCGCACGATCATTGGTCGTGCGCCACTACTCGTGCGCGGTATCCCAGTTCTTCTTCCTGATATTCCATGCCAGTGCGCACGAGCACAGGACATAGTGCGCACGACCACTGGTCGTGCGCCTGTGATCGTGCGCATTGTTCATTTCTGCTTTTTATATATAGTGCATGTCTCGCCCTAATTCAAGAGAGGATCCGGAGCTCGACATTTCTCCGCCGTTTTCCGCCTTCTCCGTCGTTCCCCTTCATCTTCCACCCTAGGGAGGTGCTCCGGGCAAGCTTTCACCGCCAAATCCAAGCCGGAGCTTCCTCTCGGCCTTCTCCTTCATTCGTGAGCTTCAAGTAGGGTTTGACGCCATAGCCATCAAGCAAAGGAAAGCTAGCAAACTTCGTCTGCTATTGTGAGACGAAGAAGACGGGCCATTGGAAGGTGGTGACAGCCCTTCTCTATCCCGGACGCAGTTGAGGACCGAGCTTGGGCGCGAAATGACAACCCGATGATTCCAACCGTGAATCCTCAGCAAGGCTTCGGATTCGGTCGATCTCTTGACTTGTTTTTGCTTTATTATTGAATATTGGTGTTTAACTTTATTTATATTGATGAAGTATGCTTAGTTTGTAAAATGATTTTATACAATCATGTCTATGTGATTTTGTATGTTTTCTTTATTTACTTGAGTTGCGCCATATTCCATCCACCACCATCCACCCTTGCCGCACTAGCAATTGCTAGTGGCGTGCATAGCAAAGAGGTGCTTACGACCCTCATTCCGTCATTCTCACCACCTCATCCGCTAGCCTTCTCGTCTATCCGCCTAGTGATTCGGTGCATAGCGGCCCGACTAGTCTTCCATCCCGCCTGGCGAAGCATCGTATAGCGGCGTTGCATATGAGTAATTGTTAGTATTTTATTTTCTGTTTCCGCAATATCAAAGCCCCCATCGTTACCGCCGACCTAAGGACTTCAATCTCAAGTCCTCCTCAAAAATTAACTCCACCTTACTGTGTTCCTTGTGAGATCGATACTTGGGAAAAACCCCCATTTTATATTACTTGTGCGACCGGTTCACTGCCGTGATCTTAAGCATCACTCTAGCCGAAGGATATCTCTCCGTAGTGAAGAGATGTGGAAGACGTCGTGCAAGGTCCCTAACTCTAGCGTCAGCTCTAGCCTGTAAGTCAAGGGGTCGATCCGCTCCACGATCAAATATGGCCCCATATATCGAGGACTGAGCTTCTTGTGCCTCCGTACCCGACAAACACCATGCACCGGATGTATCTTCAAGAACACTCTGTCTCCCACCTGGAACTCCACCTTCTGATGTCGCGCATCGTACTACTTAGCCTGCCTACTCTGAGCCTCCAGCATCCGGTCCCTGATCAGTCGTATCTGAACATCCGTATCCTCTATATATTTTGATCCAAGTGCCCTGGGTTCCTCATCCTGAACCCAAGATAGCGCTGTCTGGCACTTCCTCCCGTAAAAAGCCTCAGAAGGTGCCATCCCAATGCTTACATGGTGACTATTGTTGTAGGAGAACTCAACCAGTGGCAATAGTCTCTCCTAGTGCCTCCCCGTATCCAGTATACACAAACGTAGCAGATCCTCTAGAGTCCGCTCTGTCTGACCGTCAGTCTGTGGATGGAAAGCGGTGCTGAAGGCAAGCTGAGAACCCAAGTATGCCTGCACCGCTCTCCACTCCCTAGAAGTGAACCGACCATCATGATCTGAGATAATCGTCCTGGGGACCCCATGGTACCTGACGAACTGCTCCACAAACAACCTCACCAAAGTAGTAACTGAGTTGTCCTTCCTAATCGGTATAAATTGGGCCACCTTGGTCAGACTATCGACAATGACCCAAACAGAATCAAGACCTGAGTGGGAGCGAGGCAATCCATGTACGAAGTCCATAGCAATATCTTCGAACTTTCACTCAGACACCTGATGGCGACGTTGTCCCACCATTTGCTCGTGATGATCGTGACCGTTTGATTTGTGGCGATGATGTACCGCCATTTGTTCATGATGTCGTTGTAGATGGTGCTGACTAGTTCTTTGGAGAGCTCCATGGCGACGCCGGGTCCATGCATTATGTTGATCGTCGCCGCAACCGTACGTTTGAAGACTCGGATGGACGGTGCCGCAACAATAATTTTGATGCACGCCATCGCCGCGACAACGCCATCACCGTGACAATTATTTTGCTACAACACCATCGCTGCTACAACGCCATCGTCGCGACAATAATTTCGTTACAACGTCATCGCCGCTACAACGCCATCGTCGCGACAATAATCTAATAATTATAGTATTATATTATATTTATTAATTTTCTTGTTGCATTGTTTTAATTTGAGAGTTTTTATTTCATGCATTTAGCTATTGTATTTGTTATATTATGTTTATGATGGGTGCATATAACCATCATGTGTTTATTTTATTTGAATGGAGGAGATTGAGTGGTGTAAGCTATAAAAGGTCATCTTTATGAAGGATTTAGGAGAAGAATGAAAAGAAAAAAAAACTAGAATTCAAGTTTTGAATTTTCCCCCTCTTTCATCTTTCCCTCTAAGGCAAATTTTGGCCCCTCCTTGTTTCTCCTCCTCTCTTGGCCGCCGGCCTCATCTTCTTCCCCTCTCCTCCCTCCTCTCGTCTTCTCCACAAAATCCTTTCTCCTCTCCACTACGAGTAATAAATCAAAGAACTCCTCTCCTTGAAGAATTCGGCCAACATCCTTTCCCCCTCCTTGGGTGATTTCGGTCAAGGACAACAACTTCGGTGACGACGAACCTTCTCCGACGTGAAGCAAGGAAGGTGGACGAGTTTCTCTCCGTTCGGCGTGACTCCGGCGGAGCCGTGGAAGAGCGAACCATTTTCCATCGGAATCATCTATTCCGATTGGGGTAACGAAAATTACTACTCTTGTGTGATTCCCTCTTAGATAGATCTTGTGGTGGTTTTCTTTGGCGTTGCTTCCGAACTTTTGAATTCATCGTAGTTTTGATCCGAACGATATTGTTATCTTCTTTTGATCTATTTTAAGTTCGTGAGGATTGGCGGACCTCGTTTTCTTTTTGTTGGGAGAGATCTAGCATTTCCGAATCGTTTACTTTTGGTGGATCTCTTTTGGTACAACACACGCTCGAACGGATCGGGTCGATCCATTTCGCTTGAGAGAATATTGGTTCATCGTCTCTATTTGATCTATAAGGGTGTAGTGAACCCGTGCGTTAGCATTAGATTGATATTATTGTGAATCGGGTGCGCTGCGTTTAAATTGTGCGAGCGTAGAATTGAAACGAGTGAGAACAATTCGGTGTCTTTGTCCGTTGCGGCTCGTCAGGAGACGTAGTCTGCATCAATTTGGTATCAGAGCGAGGTTCTCGTCAATTTCCTAATTGGCACTCCTCCCCCTCTTCAAATTAAAAACAAATTAATTTCAAATTTTAAATTTCAAATTTCAAATCTCAAATTTTGAATTTCAAACTTCAAATTTCAAATTTCAAATTTCAAATTTCAAATTTCAAAATTTAAATTTCAAATTTCAAATTTCAAAATTTCAAATTTCAAATTTCAAAATTCAAAATTTAAATTTCAAATTTCAAAATTTCAAATTTCAACTTTCAAAATTCAAAATTTAAATTTTAAATTTCAAATTTCAAATTTCAAAATTTCAAAATTTCAAATTTCAAAATTTCAAATTTCAAATTTCAAATTTCAAATTTCAAATTTCAAAATTTAAATTTCAAATTTCAAATTTCAAATTTCAAAATTCAAAATTTCAAATTTCAAATTTCAAAATTTCAAATTTCAAATTTCAAAATTCAAAATTCAAAATTTAAATTTCAAATTTCAAATTTCAAAATTTCAAATTTCAAATTTCAAATTTCAAATTTCAAAATTCAAAATTTAAATTTCAAATTTCAAATTTCAAAATTTCAAATTTCAAATTTCAAATTTCAAAATTCAAAATTTAAATTTCAAATTTCAAATTCCAAATTTCAAAATTTCAAATTTCCAATTTCAAGTATCAAAGTTTAAAATTCAAAATTCCAATTTCAAAAAAAATCCAAAATTATGGCCTATGACGTTCACGTTTCCCGGTTGGACTTTTGGTATGATAAAGCCATGACTAAGTTTCCCTTTAGGCAATGCCACACTTGTCCTACTTATGACGGTTTAGGGTGTCCTAAAATTTTTAGGGATTAGCTTAAGGGTATAGAACTTCATTTTAAGTGTTACGGATGGGATGACCCCCTAAAGATTCACTTTGCCCGAGAACGGTTAATAGATCAGGCCCAGTTATTTTGGATGAACGAAGAGCGTCGTGTTGGTGGTTATCAACATAATTGGCAGGCGATGCGTAGCCTCCTTTCAGATCAATTTGATCCTGCCTATCTCCGTACTACCAACACCGAGCCTGTGAGTGAGTACAGCTTACTACATTATTGTCACACCGACCTAGACCTCACCTTTAGTACGGCTTTGGAGATTGAGAAGCGCCGATCTCCTAGGAGAAAGGTTCACTCACGTCAGAATATTACTACCTTTGAGTCTAGTGGCGTATCTAATCTTGGTTCTATTGCGTGTCCTCCCATGATTACGCCCATAAAACCTTTTGAGTCATCCCGTGAGTTGCCTGCTCTAGTTATTGACTCCTCTGATGAGTCAAATGAAAGGCATAAGATGGTGCCCGCCACTGAGGACGAGGCTCATGTGCTTGACGCTTATAGTGACGATGAGGATATTGGTTACCCTAGTGACCTCGATGAGAATTCCACCATTGAGGAATCATCCCCACTCCCCGTCGATGAAATTTTGAAGCCTGAGGTTACTCCAGCTGAGATTACACCTGAGTCGGTAGGCATTTTACCTAATGATGAGAGTTTACTTAGTAGTGACTTAGGAGATGATCTGTTCGGACTCGAGCTGGATCCTCTTAGACCGAGATATATTGATTACTGTTCTGATGATCCTGATATATTGGACGTTCTGACTGATTGGGAAGACTTACCGTTGGTGAACGAGTTATGCTTGAATGATTTTAGTACTATGAGTCCGAATGATATTTCTTTAATGCAAACACCTTTATCTGACGTTCCCGATTTAAAGCTTCCGTCGGGCTCAATTCTACCCTTGTTCGAGACCATAATTGATTTTAAATTAAATAACTTGGATAGTGTGTCAGAAGAAATTGTAAGCAAATAAGTTGCATTATTGGATGACTTCTTGGATTGTACCCCGAGTTTGATTTTTCCGACTCCTCCCCCTGACTCGTTGACTCGACGTACTGATCATTTGGGACATGAGTGTGGTACGATTGATTTCAGGAGTTCTACAGTGCCCCTTGGGTTCATTATGCCAGTTCCCCCAGATGAGGTCTCGCTAGTGCCCCCAGATCTCGTATCATTATTGCCGACCTATGACCCGACCACTGATTCTGAATTACATGATATATCTAATGAATTGGTAGACATGTCAGACGCATTTTCTGTAAGGGCGAATCCATTGTTTGAATTTTCATATGACTTTAATGGTTTGCACCCGGAGGATTTTACTTTGACGATAAATCCGTATTTTGACATTGGGCATCACTTAGCCCCTCCTCCAGAATCTATCGATGCTCCCATTTTTGAGACCTTTACTGATTCTAATTTGGATGACGTATCTAGTGTGTTGGAAGAATTTCCTAGCGAGGGAGTTGTCCTTTTGGATGACGTTATTGATGTAGACCCAGATGAGCATCCTTTGATGTTGTCTCCATTGCATGAAGTTCATGATGATTTTGATTCTCTCCCGGGTGTGATTTTACCGACCCTCCCTTCCACTCCACTGACCCAACTAGCACATATTTTAGGATACAAATTTATTATATCTAGTCCAAGATAGTTGGTATTGCCTACGTTAGTAACCCCTCCGTTGGGCAGGTCTCGTAAGATAGGTATTAGTGAGTTGATAGAATTCGTGTTCAGTCTTGTCACAAATTTTTGTAGTTTTGTATCCTTCAGACGTCCCATGAATAATCAATTCTCTGATTTTATGCTTACGATGAGGTCGTCTATTGTGCCCATTTCCGATTTCGTGATTGGTGTGCCCATTGGTTTGTGTCCGCTAAACTTTCAATATAAATTAAATCAATTAAACTATTTAGCACCGATGCCACCTGATTTAGTTTTGTTACGTCCAACGTATAAATCAAGTGATTTTGCACAAGAATTCAGGCTTCAAATTCACAATTTACATAAGCGCATTCATGAAACGTTAACCGCCCAACATGCATTTTATAAATCTAATGCTAACGTACATAGAAGAGTATCTCACTTTAATGTTGATGATTTGGTCTTGGCGCGTCTCATTCCTGAACGGTTGCCTTCGGGCTCCCTAAAAAAGTTAGCGAATTGGCGAGCTAGTCCTTTCCGAATTTTAAAGAGGTTATGAGAAAATGCTTATCTTTTGGAGATACCCACCGATTGGGGTATATACCTCATTTTCAATGTTTCGGATTTAACGTCTTATATTTCTCCACCACTTGAATTATCTGCCTCTCCGTTTATTTCGTCCACTATGTTTTCTAATGGGTTGAGAGGTGAGCTGGGTCCTGGATCGCTCTCTCTTACGGTTTCCACTGGAGGTATGTTGAATGTTGATGTCGAAACTTTTCCACCTTCTTTGACTAATGCTTTTTCAAGGTTCCCGAAGACCTTCATTTTTCCTGACAGGTGCTATTTGATGTGGCATGATCCCGCTACTACCAATTGGATTGTGGGGCCAGATTTGCCCCATGTTGCTGCTGTTTTTGACTGTTCTCCCCTCACGGGCAACTCATCGGAGATGAGTAATTTTGAGTGGGGGAGAATTGATGGCGACATTGTCCCACCATTTGCTCGTGATGATCGTGACCGTTTGATTTGTGGCGATGATGTACCGCCATTTGTTCATGATGTCGTTGCAGATGGTGCTGACGAGTTCTTTGGCGAGCTCCATGGCGACGCCGGGTCCATGCATTATGTTAATTGTCGCCGCAACCGTACGTTTGAAGACTCGGATGGACGATGCCGCAACAATAATTTTGATGCACGTCATCGCCACTACAACGTCATCACCGTGACAATTATTTTGCTACAACACCATCGCTGCTACAACGCCATCGTCGCGACAATAATTTCGCTACAACGTCATCGCCGCTACAACGCCATCGTCGCGACAATAATCTAATAATTATAGTATTATATTATATTTATTAATTTTCTTGTTGCATTGTTTTAATTTGAGAGTTTTTATTTCATGCATTTAGCTATTGTATTTGTTATATCATGTTTATGATGGGTGCATATAACCATCATGTGTTTATTTTATTTGAATGGAGGAGATTGAGTGGTGTAAGCTATAAAAGGTCATCTTTATGAAGGATTTAGGAGAAGAATGAAAAGAAAAAAAATCTATAATTCAAGTTTTGAATTTTCCCCCTCTTTCCTCTTTCCCTCTAAGGCAAATTTTGGCCCCTCCTTGTTTCCCCTCCTCTCTTGGCCGCCGGCCTCATCTTCTTCCCCTCTCCTCCCTCCTCTCGTCTTCTCCACAAAATCCTTTCACCTCTCCACTACGAGTAACAAATCAAATAACTCATCTCCTTGAAGAATTCAGCCAACATCCTTTCCCCCTCCTTGGGTGATTTCGGTCAATGACAACAACTTCGGTGACGACGAACCTTCTCCGACGTGAAGCAAGGAAGGTGGACGAGTTTCTCTCCGTTCGGCGTGACTCCGGCAGAGCCGTGGAAGAGCGAACCATTTTCCATCGGAATCATCTATTCTGATTGGGGTAACGAAAATTACTACTCTTGTGTGATTCCCTCTTATATAGATCTTGTGGTGGTTTTCTTTGGCGTTGCTTCCGAACTTTTGAATTCATCGTGGTTTTGATCCGAACGATATTGTTATCTTCTTTTGATCTATTTTAAGTTCGTGAGGATTGGCGGACCTCGTTTTTTTTTGTTGGGAGAGATCTAGCATTTCCGAATCGTTTACTTTTGGTGGATCTCTTTTGGTACAACACACGCTCGAACGAATCGGGTCGATCCATTTCGCTTGAGAGAATATTGGTTCATCGCCTCTATTTGATCTATAAGGGTGTAGAGAACCCGTGTGTTAGCATTAGATTGATATTATTGTGAATCGGGTGCGCTGCGTTTAAATTGTGCGAGCGTAGAATTGAAACGAGTGAGAACAATTCGGTGTCTTTGTCCGTTGCGGCTCGTCAGGAGACGTAGCCTACATCAATTTGGTATCAAAGCGACGTTGTCCCACCATTTTCTCGTGATGATCGTGACCGTTTGATTTTTGGCGATGATGTACCGCCATTTGTTCATGATGTCGTTGCAGATGGTGCTGACGAGTTCTTTGGCGAGCTCCATGGCGACGCCAAGTCCATGCATTATGTTGATCGTCGCCGCAACCGTACGTTTGAAGACTCGGATGGACGATGCCGCAACAATAATTTTGATGCACGTCATCGCCGCTACAACGCCATCACCGTGACAATTATTTTGCTACAACATCATCCCTGCTACAACGTCATCGTCGCGACAATAATTTCGCTACAACGTCATCGCCGCTACAACGCCATCGTCGTGACAATAATCTAATAATTATAGTATTATATTATATTTATTAATTTTCTTGTTGCATTGTTTTAATTTGAGAGTTTTTATTTCATGCATTTAGCTATTGTATTTGTTATATCATGTTTATGATGGATGCATATAATCATCATGTGTTTATTTTATTTGAATGGAGGAGATTGAGTGGTGTAAGCTATAAAAGGTCATCTTTATGAAGGATTTAGGAGAAGAATGAAAAGAAAAAAATCTAGAATTCAAGTTTTGAATTTTCCCCCTCTTTCATCTTTCCCTCTAAGGCAAATTTTGGCCCCTCCTTGTTTCTCCTCCTCTCTTGGCCGTCGGCCTCATCTTCTTCCCCTCTCCTCCCTCCTCTTGTCTTCTCCACAAAGTCCTTTCTCCTCTCCACTACGAGTAACAAATCAAAGAACTCCTCTCCTTGAAGAATTCGGCCAACATCCTTTCCCCCTCCTTGCGTGATTTCGGTCAAGGAAAACAACTTCGGTGACGACGAACCTTCTCCGACGTGAAGAAAGGAAGGTGGACGAGTTTCTCTCCGTTCGGCGTGACTCCGGCGGAGCCGTGGAAGAGCGAACCATTTTCCATCGGAATCATCTATTCCGATTGGGGTAACGAAAATTACTACTCTTGTGTGATTCCCTCTTAGATAGATCTTGTGGTGGTTTTCATTGGCGTTGCTTCCGAACTTTTGAATTCATCGTGGTTTTGATCCGAACGATATTGTTATCTTCTTTTGATCTATTTTAAGTTCGTGAGGATTGGCGGACCTCGTTTTCTTTTTGTTGGGAGAGATCTAGCATTTCCGAATTGTTTACTTTTGGTGGATCTCTTTTGGTACAACACACGCTCGAACGGATCGGGTCGATCCATTTCGCTTGAGATAATATTGGTTCATCGCCTCTATTTGATCTATAAGGGTGTAGCGAACCTGTGCGTTAGCATTAGATTGATATTATTGTGAATCGGGTGCGCTGCGTTTAAATTGTGCGAGCGTAGAGTTGAAACAAGTGAGAACAATTCGGTGTCTTTGTCCGTTGCGGCTCGTCAGGAGACGTAGCCTGCATCAATTTGGTATCAAAGCGACGTTGTCCCACCATTTGCTCGTGATGATCGTGACCGTTTGATTTGTGGCGATGATGTACCGTCATTTATTCATGATGTCGTTGCAGATGGTGCTGACGAGTTCTTTTGCGAGCTCCATGGCGACGCCGGGTTCATGCATTATGTTGATCGTCGCCGCAACCGTACGTTTGAAGACTCGGATGGACGATGTCGCAACAATAATTTTGATGCACGCCATCACCGCTACAACGCCATCACCGTGATAATTATTTTGCTACAACATCATCCCTGCTACAACGCCATCGTCGCGACAATAATTTCGCTACAACGTCATCGCCGCTACAACGCCATCGTCGCGACAATAATCTAATAATTATAGTATTATATTATATTTATTAATTTTCTTGTTGCATTGTTTTAATTTGAGAGTTTTTATTTCATGCATTTATCTATTGTATTTGTTATATCATATTTATGATGGGTGCATATAACCATCATGTGTTTATTTTATTTGAATGGAGGAGATTGAGTGGTGTAAGCTATAAAAGGCCATCTTTATGAAGGATTTAGGAGAAGAATGAAAAGAAAAAAATCTAGAATTCAAGTTTTGAATTTTCCCCCTCTTTCCTCTTTCCGTCTAAGGCAAATTTTGGCCCCTCCTTGTTTCTCCTCCTCTCTTGGCCGCCGGCCTCATCTTCTTCCCCTCTCCTCCCTCCTCTCATCTTCTCCACAAAATCCTTTCTCCTCTCCACTACGAGTAACAAATCAAAGAACTCCTCTCCTTGAAGAATTCTGCCAACATCCTTTCCCCCTCCTTGGGTGATTTCGGTCAAGGACAACAACTTCGGTGACGACGAACCTTCTCCGACGTGAAGCAAGGAAGGTGGACGAGTTTCTCTCCGTTTGGCGTGACTCCGGCAGAGCCGTGGAAGAGCGAACCATTTTCCATCGGAATCATCTATTCCGATTGGGGTAACGAAAATTACTACTCTTGTGTGATTCCCTCTTAGATAGATCTTGTGGTGGTTTTCTTTGGCGTTGCTTCCGAACTTTTGAATTCATCGTGGTTTTGATCCGAACGATATTGTTATCTTCTTTTGATCTATTTTAAGTTCGTGAGGATTGGCGGACCTCGTTTTCATTTTGTTGGGAGAGATCTAGCATTTCTGAATCGTTTACTTTTGGTGGATCTCTTTTGGTACAACACACGCTCGAACGGATCGGGTCGATCCATTTCGCTTGAGAGAATATTGGTTCATCGCCTCTATTTGATCTATAAGGGTGTAGCGAACCCATGCGTTAGCATTATATTGATATTATTGTGAATCGGGTGCGCTGCGTTTAAATTGTGCGAGCGTAGAATTGAAACGAGTGAGAACAATTCGGTGTCTTTGTCCGTTGCGGCTCGTCAGGAGACGTAGCCCGCATCAACACCGGCAGTGACAATAATAACCCTCCTAAACTCTTGCACTCTACCTTTACCCGCTGGCATGTCTCACAGTGTATCACATAGTAGATGTAACGCCCCTAAACTCAAAGGAACGAAGGGGGACATTTTGGACCAGTTTGGGTTCTGGCTGCAGGCACACGGCCTGGGACACGGGCGTGTCCCAGGGCGTGTCAAGCCTGTGTCGACACTAAGGCGTGAAGTCGACACTTTGGTCTCGACATTGTGTCGAGACTGGGCACACGGCCTGCGACACGGGGGTGTCGCAGGGCGTGTCAGCCCGTGTCGACACTTAGCCGCGAAGTTGACACTCTGCGTTCGATGAAGTGTAGAGACATGGCACACAGCCTGCGACACGGGCATGTCGCAGGGCGTGTCGACCCGTGTCGACACTCGTCCCGGGAAGTCGACACTTTGGTCTCGACATTGTGTCGAGACAAGGCACGCGGCCTAGGACACGGGCGTGTCCAAGGCCGTGTCAGTAGGTCGACGATCTTTGCTCGACGAAGTGTCGAGTGTCGAGACCGTGTACACGGCCTGGGGTCCAGGCGTGTTGAGGTGACACGGGTAAGGACACGGGCGTGTCCTAGAACCCGTGCAATGCTCGGGTTGATTTTGTGGAAAAATGATAGGGGTACACGGCCGGCCACACTGCCGTGTCACATGGAACACGGGCGTGTCATCTCGAACCCGGGCGTGTTCGATACCCGTGTGAGGTTCCAGGCGAGCCGATTTTGACGGCGAATGAGGCATACGGCCCTGGACACGGGCGTGTGCCAGGCCGTATTCGGTCCAGATTGGGCATTTCAGTCCCGAATCAAAGCCGTTCATTTCCTTATTTTGAGATCCAACGGCTGGGGGTTGTTCCTGAAGGGATATACCCGGGATTGGACTTAGAAAACCCTCACTTTTCTTAAGTGTTATCTTTCTAAAACCTTAGAGAGAGAGGAGAGCCAAGGGAGGAAGAAGGAGCTAGATCCCGCCATTGGAGGAGCTTCGAAGCTCCGAATCGCGAGCCGACTCCGGATCCACGGAGGCAAAGCTAGTGCGGTGCTTTTCATCCGATTACTTTTCAATGGCGCCAAAAAGGAACGCTAGGGTAACGATCCTCATCTTGAGCATGAGTAGCTCTCTTTCTTTGCATAGGAAGCCCGCTCTCACTAGTTTGCGGAGAGTTGGAGGCGTTCCTTCGGGTAGATATGTGAAGTCCCCGTTGTTTAGAGTCCGTAAGCGAGAATGGACATAGGCATGATGTGTGAAGCCTACCCGGACATGTTGGTCTGGATCGGTGATGTTGCATTGCATAATGCCGGAGAAGACTCCGTGCTATTGGTTGTTTTTCGGGTTTTCTACGCGGTAGATTGCAGAAGGGAGCCTTGGGGACTAACCCAAAGGTGCACCCGGAAAACTGGGCGGATACGAGATCTCGCCAACTTGGTTGCTTGAGAGGCAACTTGAACATAACCGGTTTATGTGACTTGTGATGGAAATGGGACTCGGTGGAAGTTTAACCCGCGCAAATGTCTTAAATTGTTGTTGCGATGTGAGCACGGGTTAGATGGAACCGTACCCGTCCTATGTCGTTCGGTTAAAGAGACCTAAAGGCACGTGGCACTTACCGTTGGCATAGATTAGGGTCTTCGGCGGTCAATGGCTTAAATTGTCGTGACTCAGGCCAGGAAGACAAATTGCTCATAGGTTTGGCCGTCTAAGTGGCGGTGGTGAGTCCGGAATGTCGATGGCTTAAATTGACGTGACATCGACCGGTTCACTGAGAATGTGCCCTGAGAGCACGGGGCGTGTGGCCGTGAGAGCCAACGTTTGTGATGAAATGGCTAAATATTTATATTGCTCGCTTATGCTAATGAAATGCAGGGAAGGAGCATCGCCGCCCCGAGTTGGGGGCGGGATCGTTATAATTTGGTCAGCATTGCTGACCGTTGCCTTGTTTTGCCACCGTGCGGTGGTTTGTTGCTTGCAGGTGCAGCCGGACCAAGCGGTCAATAGCGGGCTAAAGCCCGAATGCGAAGCCGGCCCGTGAAGGCCTAATTGGAAGTGTTTACTGCTTTATTCATGTGTGACCGGCCTGCGTGTCGTGGTTTGTAAAACATGTAATTTGAAGTGAAACATTTTGTAAGGCCTTAAGGCTTATTTTGGGTATTTTGTATAACATTCCTATTTTGTATTAGTGGACATTCGTGCTCTAATGCTGGGTTCTTTGTTACAACTTTTATAAACTGCTTCCGCTAGAATGCTCTATGTAGGACGTTGAGATTGGTTGGATGGTTTCCATAAGTAACCACCCGGTCTGTCTGTAGTATATGGCGTCGGGCCCCGGCCGGACCTACTACTATATGCTATGCGACGGATAGGGGGTGTTACAATTTGGTATCAGACTACTGGTTTTGGTTGGGCTTAATCTGAATTCGTGGGCGAATTCTTTTTAAGGAGTGGTGAGCACATTATGTGCGTCATCGTTATAATGGTAAAAGAACCCATGAATGTCCACTTAGGAATGAAAATACTCGTGTTTGAGGAACCTGCATGTTCCTATAATTGCTGTTTGCAATTTTATTTGGTCGCTTAACGGTGTTTTGTACCACTATAGGTGACCAGAAGTGGTGTTGGGCCGTCAGAACGCCGAGTTTCTGAGGCTAGTAGTGCACCGGAAGTTGCTCCCGCAACACCTCTGTCGGCTGAGAATATTCGATTGGTGGCTGAAGCGGTGTTGGCCGTGATAAATGCGTAGCCTGCAAGGCAAACGCAGCAGCCCGCTCCTGCGATGGAGCAAGAACCTCTTCAAGAGGCTGAGCCGAGGAGAGTGGAGCAAGTGGTTGTGGAACCGGTGGTGCCGAGGAGGGCAACTGAGAGACAGCTTAATCATGTAATGAGCTTTAACCCGCCGTTATTCTCGGGGTTGGGAACCCCATCTCAGGCTGAAGACTGGCTCTCCAGGGTGAAGAGAGTCATGACAGCGACGGAGACGGAGGAGTGGCAAATGACCACTATCGCTACGTTCCTTTTGGACGGTGAAGCGAGAATGTGGCGGGAAGGATTGGAGCTGCATCATTTGAGAGGTAGACAACTGATAGACGTTCCGATGGAAGAGTTCTCGGGATTGTTCTTAGCAAGATACCTCCCTTCTACTCAGAGGATTTCGATGGAGAATGAATTTCTGAAGTTGGTTCAGGGTGAGAAGAGCGTGGATGAATATCTCCATGAGTTCACTCGTTTAAGTCATTATGCTATCTCCACCATCATGGATGAGGAGCGCAAGACTAATCGCTTCTATGAAGGGTTGAGAGATGAGTTGAGATTACTACTCTCGGGGTCAATGACGTAGGGTTTCTTAACCTTGGTCAATACTGCCCGGTCCTTGGAGAAGGACATGAAGAATGTGCAAGCAAAGAAAGGCTTGGGTGACAGAAAATCTGAATTTAAAGTGCCGACTACTTCAAAGTCCGGCTATCGGAGGGCTTTCAAGAAGCATAGGACTTCGGGTCCAGCTCCTTCTGGTGCTTCTGGGGCGACTACGAGTCGGACCCCGGGCGCGTGTTTTATATGTGGAAAGATGGGGCACTTCGCCCGTGACTGTTGGAGCGGACGTCCTAAGTCCGAGAGAAAGCCGGGAGCTACTTATGAAGAGAAGGGAAAGGCGGTGGAGTCGACCGCATCCCATTATGCTCCGGCCCAACCAAGGGTCTACAATCTTGGCCAACAGGAGGCCATCAAACAGGCCGATGTGGTTACATGTACGATTTAATTTATAGCAAGTCAATTTTTATAAATACTTGTTATGCATATGTTACCTTACCACTGCTTGTTTAGGATTTGTATTGATTTGTGAAAATCCGGCACGAGCACTCTTCGATACGGGAGCTTCACACTCCTTCTTGTCTGAAGGATTTATATCACGCATCGGAGTCCCTTCTTCGATGGCAAAGGATAAGTTAGATGTGTTGTTGCCCAATGGGTGTTCGATGCGAGCGGATAGGATCTGCGATGTTAAGATTCGTATTGGGGAGCAGGAGTTCGACCTGCGGGCGTCTTTACTTCCGTAGGTGGAGTTTGACGTCATATTTGGCATGGACTGGCTCTCGGAGCAGCAGGACCATATAGATTGCGGTAGCAAGGAAGTCAAGCTGGGTGCAAGTCGTGAGACGACTTTTACGGGCTTAAAGGGGTCGAGCAAGACGTTGATGTCTGCTCTTCAGGTGGTGAAGGCGGTTCGTGCCGGAGCAGAACTGTTCTTTACAATAGTGGAGGTTGCAAAGCCGAAGCCCGCGTTGGATTGTATTTCAGTGGTATCGGAATACCCTGATGTGTTCCCCGCAGATCTTCCTGGAGCCCCGCCTCAGCGGGAGATAGATTTTACGATCGAGCTAGTGCCAGGTGCAAAGCCTGTGTCACGATCTCCGTATCAGCTAGCGCATAAGGAAATGGCGGAGCTGAAAGTTCAACTGCAAGAGTTGTTGGAGCAAGGGTATGTGCGGCCGAGTTCTTCTCCTTGGAGCGCATCGGTCCTCTTTGTTAAGAAGAAGGACGGAAGCTTGCGGCTATGTATTGATTATAGGGAGCTAAACAAGCTGACAGAGAAGAACAAGTACCTGATCCATCGGATTGATGATCTCTTTGATCAGTTAGTCGGGTCGACGGTGTACTCGAAGTTGGATCTCAAGGCTGGGTACTATCAGCTGCGAATAAGGGAGAGTGATATCCCGAAGACGGCGTTTAGTACGAGATACGGGCATTATGAGTTTACGGTCATGCCGTTTGGGCTGACTAATGCGCCGTCAGTGTTCATGGATTTGATGAACAGGACTTTCAGGGAGTACTTGGATCATTTCGTGATTGTCTTCATCGATGATATTTTGGTGTACTCGCAAAGTGAGGAAGATCACTTCAAGCATCTTCATTTGGTATTGGAGATGCTAAGGAGGAATCAGTTGTATGCCAAGTTCTCGAAGTGCGAGTTTTGGCTATCCTCAGTGGCGTTCCTCGAGCATATAGTAAGTGGAGAGGGTATTGCTGTGGATCCGACGAAGATTGTTGCGATACGGGAGTGGCCTGAGCTTGTTACGGTAGCGGAAGTCTGGAGTTTTCTGGGGCTTGCCGGCTATTATAGGCGCTTCGTAGAGAACTTCTCGCGGATACCGTTACCTCTCACTACATTGACGAAGAAGGAGCATAAGTTCATTTGGACGCCGGAGTGCGCGCGAGCTTTTGAGGAGTTGAAGTGTCGGTTGACCACGGCGCCTGTGCTGAGTTCGCCATGTGGGACCGAAGGCTATGAGATTTATAGCGATGCTTCGGGCAGCGGTTTGGGTTGCGTGCTACTGCAACACGGAAGTGTAATAGCTTATGGCTCGAGGCAGCTAAAAGTGCATGAGAGGAACTATCCGGTCCATGACTTGGAGTTAGCGGCCGTGATTTTTGCCTTGAAGCTGTGGAGACACTACTTGTACGGTGTGAAGATTGATATCTACACCGATCACAAGAGTCTGAAGTATCTTATTGATCAGAAGGATCTGAATATGCGGCAGCGTAGATGGATGGAGTTCCTGGGGGACTATACATTCAAGATCCACTACGTGCCTGGCAAAGGGAATGTGGTTGCGGACGCGCTGAGTCGCCGAGCCCCAGCTCAAGTCAATTGGCTATCGGTGCATGATGAGCGGTTAGTGCAAGAGTTGGAGGCGTTGGATATTGTTTGTGTGGACAGGCAATCGAGTGCTGAAGCGGTTCTGAATTGGACTGAAGTCCAATATGACCTGGCTGATCGTATTCGGCAGGCTTTGGATATGGAGGCTCATATGAAGCAGTTCATGGTAGAGGCTCTGGATGGGTCAAATTCCCAATTCGTCGTGGAGGAGGGGTTGCTTTGGAAAGACGGTCGTCTGTGCGTCCCAAGTGTAGGAAATTTGCGGGTGGAGTTGTTGTACGAGGCACACCATACCAAGTACTCGATCCACCCGGGGAGCACGAAGATGTACCGTGATGTGAAGAAACTATTTTGGTGGCCGGGTTTGAAAATGGATGTGGCGCTCTACGTAGCGAAGTGCCAAACTTACGCCTTGGTGAAGGCGGAGTGCCAAAAGCCGGGAGGATTTCTTAAGTCCTTGCCTATTCCGGAGTGAAAATTTGACGACATCTCTATGGACTTTGTGCACGGTTTGCCAAGGTCGCAGAAGGGGAACGACGCCATTTCGGTGGTTGTTGATCGGTTAACGAAGGTGTCGCATTTTATTCCGCATAGGAAGGATGATCCCGTGGAGAAGTTGGCAAAGCTTTATGTGGATAACATAGTACGGCTTCATGGTGTGCCCCGCAGCATCGTGAGTGACCGAGATGGGCGGTTCACATCCAATGATTGGAGGCTTGTGCAGCAAATGTTGGGAACAAAGCTGAAATTCAGCACATCCTTCCATCCGCAAACGGATGGGCAGACCGAGAGGGTCAATAGAACTATGGAAGACATGCTCCGCATGTGTGTCTTGGATTTCGGAAAGCAATGGGAAGACCACCTTTATTTGGTGGAGTTCGCATACAATAATAGCTACCAAGCGAGTATTCAGATGGCGCCTTTCGAGGCCCTATATGGTAGAAAATGTCGCACGCCGTTGTCTTGGTTAGAAACGGGTGAGTCAAGGTTGTATAAGCGATCGGAAGTGGAGGATGCTACTTCTTTGGTGCGAACCATTCAGGAGAGGTTGCTGATCGCTCAGGACCGGCAAGCAAAGTACTATAATGCCAAGCACAGGAACGTGGAGTTCGCTGTGGGCGATTATGTATACTTAAAGATCAAGCCGTTCAAAGGTGTCTCGCGGGTGCGGCGATTGAAAAAGCTAAGCCCGAGGTACCTTGGACCGTTTGAGATTTTGGAGCGAGTTGGTGAAGCGGCCTATCGGTTGAAGCTTTCAGTGGAGCTTGGTGGTTTACACGATGTATTCCACATTTCGGTACTTCGGAAGGCGGTGCAAGAGCCTACGCAAGTGATCACGGTTGATCAAGTGTCGGTGGATAGTGGGCTAATGACAAAGGTCAATCCCGTGCGGATTGAGGACTCGGAGGTCAAGCGGCTACGCAATAAAGAGATCAGGATGGTCAAGGTCCGGTGGGACAATTGCGGTCGTGAGGAGCTCTCTTGGGAGCGAGCGCAGACTATGCTTGACGAGTATCCGGAGTTGTTCCGCTCAGGTATAAATTTTGGTTTTGTACATGTCTCTCCTTTATATAATTTCGTGGACGAAATTCTTTTAAGAGGGGGAGAGTTGTAACGCCCCTAAACTCAAAGGAGTGAAGGGGGACGTTTTGGACCAGTTTGGGTTCTGGCTGCAGGCACACGGCCTGGGACACGGGCGTGTCCCAGGGCGTGTCAAGTCTGTGTCGACACTAAGGCGGGAAGTCGACACTTTGGTCTCGACATTATGTCGAGACTGGGCACACGGCCTGCGACACAGGCGTGTCGCAGGGCGTGTCGACCCGTGTCGACACTTAGTCGCGAAGTCGACAATCTGCGTTCGACGAAGTGTCGAGACATGGCACACGGCCTGCGACAAGGGCGTGTCGCAGCCCGTGTCGCAGGGCGTGTCGACCCGTGTCGACACTCGTCCCGGGAAGTCGACACTTTGGTCTTGACATTGTGTCGAGACAAGGCACACGGCCTAGGACACGGGCGTTTCCAAGGCCGTGTCAGTAGGTCGACGATCTTTGCTCGACGAAGTGTCGAGTGCCGAGACCGTGTACACGGCCTGGGGTCCAGGCATGTTGAGGTGACACGGGTAAGGACACGGGCGTGTCTTAGAACCCGTGCAGTGCTCGGGTTGATTTTGGGGAAAAATGATAGGGGTACACGGTTGGTCGGGCTTAACCCGGTTACGCGGGTCAAACTTCCACCGAGTCTCATTTCCATCACAAGTCACATAACCCGGTTATGTTCAAGTTGGCTCTCAAGTCACCAAGTTGGCGAGATCTCGTATCCGCCCAGTTTTCCTGGTGCACCTTTGGGTTAGTCCCCAAGGCTCCCTACTGCAATCTACCGCATAGAAAACCCAAAAAACAACCAATAGCACGGAGTCTTCTCTGGCATTATGCAATGCAACATCACCGATCCAGACCAACATGTCCGGGTAGGCTTCACACATCATGCATATATCCATTCTCGCTTACGGACTCTAAACAACGGGGACTTCACATATCTACCCGAAGGAACGCCTCCAACTCTCCGCAAACTCGCGAGAGCGGGCTTCCTATGCAAAGAAAGAGAGCTACTCATGCTCAAGATGAGGATCGTTACCCTAGCGTTCCTTTTTGGCGCCATTGAAAAGTAATCGGATGAAAAGCACTGCACTAGCTTTGCCTCCGTGGATCCGGAGTCGGCTCGCGATTCGGAGCTTCGAAGCTCCTCCAATGGCGGGATCTAGCTCCTTCTTCCTCCCTTGGCTCTCCTCTCTCTCTAAGGTTTTAGAAAGATAACACTTAAGAAAAGTGAGGGTTTTCTAAGTCCAATCCCGGGTATATCCCTTCAGGAACAACCCCCAGTCGTTGGATCTCAAAATAAGGAAATGAATGGCTTTGATTCGAGACTGAAATGCCCAATCTGGACCGAACACGGCCTGGCACACGCCCGTGTCCAGGGCCGTGTGCCTCATTCGCCGTCAAAATTGGCTCACCTGGAACCTCACACGGGTATCGAACACGCCCGTGTTCGAGCTGACACGCCTGTGTTCCATGTGACACGGTCGTGTGGCCGGCCGTGTACCCCTATCATTTTTCCCCAAAATCAACCCGAGCACTGCACGTGTTCTAGGACACGTCCGTGTCCTTACCCGTGTCACCTCAACACGCCTGGACCCCAGGCCGTGTACACGGTCTCGACACTCGACACTTCGTCGAGCGAAGATCGTCGACCTACTGACACGGCCTTGGACACGCCCGTGTCCTAGGCCGTGTGCCTTATCTCGACACAATGTCGAGACCAAAGTGTCGACTTCCCTGGACGAGTGTCGACACTGGTCGACACGCCCGTGTCGCAGGTCGTGTGTCATGTCTCGACACTTCGTCGAACGCAGAGTGTCGACTTCGCGGCTAAGTGTCGACACGGGTCGACACGCCCTGCGACACTCCCGTGTCGCAGGCCGTGTGCCCAGTCTCGACACAATGTCGAGACCAAAGTGTCGACTTCCCGTCTCAATGTGGACACAAGCTTGACACGCCCTGGGACACGCCCGTGTCCCAGGCCGTGTGCCTGCTGCCAGAACCCAAACTGGCCCAAAACGTCCCCCTTTGCTCCTTTGAGTTTCGGGGCGTTACAACTCTCCCCCTCTTAAAAGAATTTCGTCCACGAAATTACATAAAGGAAAGACATGTACAAAACCAAAATTTGTACCTGAGCGGAACAACTCCGGATACTTGTCAAGCATAGTCTGCTCTCGCTCCCAAGAGAGCTGCTCACGACCGCAATTGTCCCACCGGACCTTGACCATCCTGATCTCTTTATTGCGTAGCCGCTTGACCTCCGAGTCCTCAATCCGCACGGGCTTGACCGTTGTCATTAGCCCACTATCCACCGGCACTTGATCAACCGCGATCACTTGCGTAGGCTCTTGCACCGCCTTCCGAAGCACCGAAATGTGGAATACATCATGTAAACCACTAAGCTCCACTGAAAGCTTCAACCGATAGGCCGCTTCACCAACTCGCTCCAGAACCTCAAACGGTCCAAGGTACCTCGGGCTTAGCTTTTTCAATCGCCGCACCGGCGAGACACCTTTGAACAGCTTGATCTTTAAGTATACATAATCGCCCACAGCGAACTCCACGTTCCTGTGCTTGGCATTATAGTACTTTGCTTGCCGGTCCTGAGCGATCAGCAACCTCTCCTGAATTGTTCGCACCAAAGAAGTAGCATCCTCCACTTCTGATCGCTTATACAACCTTGACTCACCCGTTTCTAACCAAGACAACGGCGTGCGACATTTTCTACCATATAGGGCCTCAAAAGGCGCCATCTGAATACTCGCTTGGTAGCTATTATTGTATGCGAACTCCACCAAATAAAGGTGGTCTTCCCATTGCTTTCTGAAATCCAAGACACACATGCGGAGCATGTCTTCCATAGTTCTATTGACCCTCTCGGTCTGCCCATCCGTTTGCGGATGGAAGGATGTGCTGAATTTCAGCTTTGTTCCCAACATTTGCTGCACAAGCCTCCAATCATTGGATGTGAACCGCCCATCTCGGTCACTCTCGATGCTGCGGGGCACACCATGAAGCCGTACTATGTTATCCACATAAAGCTTTGTCAACTTCTCCACGGGATCATCCTTCCTATGCGGAATAAAATGTGACACCTTCGTTAACCGATCAACAACCACCCAAATGGCGTCGTTCCCCTTTTGCGACCTTGGCAAACCGTGCACAAAGTCCATAGAGATGTCGTCAAATTTTCACTCCGGAATAGGCAAGGACTTAAGAAATCCTCCCGGCTTTTGGCACTCCTCCTTCACCAAGGCGCAAGTTTGGCACTTCGCTACGTAGAGCGCCACATCCTTTTTCAAGCCCGGCCACCAAAATAGTTTCTTCACATCACGGTACATCTTCGTGCTCCCCGGGTGGATCGAGTACTTGGTATGGTGTGCCTTGTACAACAACTCCACCCGCAAATTGCCTACACTTGGGACGCACAGACGACCGTCTTTCCAAAGCAACCCGTCCTCCACGACGAATTGGGAATTTGACCCATCCAGAGCCTCTACCATGAACTGCTTCATATGAGCATCCATATCCAAAGCCTGCCGAATACGATCAGCCAGGTCATATTGGACTTCAGTCCAATTCAGAACCGCTTCAGCACTCGATTGCCTGTCCACACAAACAATATCCAACGCCTCCAACTCTTGCACTAACCGCTCATCATGCACCGATAGCCAATTGGCTTGAGCTGGGGCTCGGCGACTCAGCGCGTCCGCAACCGCATTCCCTTTGCCAAGCATGTAGTGGATCTTGAATGTATAATCCCCCAGGAACTCCATCCATCTAAGCTGCTGCATATTCAGATCCTTCTGATCAATAAGATACTTCAGACTCTTGTGATCGGTGTAGATATCAATCTTCACACCGTACAAGTAGTGTCTCCACAGCTTCAAGGCAAAAATCACGGCCGCTAACTCCAAGTCATGGACCGGATAGTTCCTCTCATACACTTTTAGCTGCCTCGAGCCATAAGCTATTACACTTCCGTGTTGCTGTAGCACGCAACCCAAACCGCTGCCCAAAGCATCGCTATAAATCTCATAGCCTTCGGTCCTACATGGCGAACTTAGTACAGGCGTCGTGGTCAACCGACACTTCAACTCCTCAAAAGCTCGCGCGCACTCCGGCGTCCAAACGAACTTATGCTCCTTCCTCGTCAATGTATTGAGAGGTAACGCTATCCGCGAGAAGTTCTCTACGAAGCGCCTATAATAGCCAGCAAGCCCCAGAAAACTCCGGACTTCCGCTACCGTAACAAGCTCAGGCCACTCCCGTATCGCAACAATCTTCGCCGGATCCACAGTAATACCCTCTCCACTTACTATATGCCCGAGGAACGCCACTGAGGATAGCCAAAACTCGCACTTCAAGAACTTGGCATACAACTGATTCCTCCTTAGCGTCTCCAACACCAAATGAAGATGCTTGAAGTGATCTTCCTCACTTTGCGAGTACACCAAAATATCGTCGATGAAGACGATCACGAAATGATCCAAGTACTCCCTCAAAGTCCTGTTCATCAAATCCATGAACACTGACGGCGCATTAGTCAGCCCAAACGGCATGACCGTAAACTCATAATGCCCGTATCTCGTACTAAACGCCGTCTTCGGGATATCACTCTCCCTTATTCGCAGCTGATAGTACCCATGTAACGCCCCGGATTTTTGATTGCGTACGCATGATGGGCGTTACGTTGGTTTTGACTGTAGTTTGAGCATGGTTTTTCCCGCGGGCTTGCGAGTGGCTGTTTTGTTTGCCGAGTTGCACGATTCCCCAGCAAACCGGAGTCCATATGAGGGACTCGGTGAGGCCTCTTAGGGAATGCTTGCACTTTTTCGCGCCCGGGTAATGTAGCTCAAAAAAAGTTGCTGGTTCAGGAAGCAAAAAAAAGGGTAAAAAGTGCTTGAGGCAAAAATGGTCTAGGACGTCTCAGAAACATTTTTCACAAAAGGGAAAAATGGTCGTTTTTGTGCTAGACACGCCCCTTGACACGGGCGTGACCCAGGCCGTGACCTGGGCGTGACCTCCTTGACTCGACGATTTTTCCTGCGTCGAGTTGAGCTCGACGAATAGGGTACATGCCCCCGTGACACGGGCGTACCACGGGCCGTGTCCCGCTTCGTCGAGTGTCGAGTGTCGATCGTCGAGTATCGAGCATCGAGTATCGAGTGTCGAGTCGTCGAGAGAGGGGACACGGCCTGTGACACGGGCGTGTCACAGGGCGTGTCAAGCTGGGTCGAGTGTCGACACTTTCTGTCGACGAGGTGTCGAGACACGGGCTACATGCCCTAGGTCACGGGCGTGACCGACCCGTCACGGGCGTGTACCCGGCCGTGTACCGTGTGGATAAACGTGGAATTGCCGCCTTTCGGCGCCGCTTATGGTACACGCCCTGTGTCACGGGCATGACACAGGGCGTGACCGGCCCGAAAATCGACTTTTTCCAGTTTTTTTGTGCCGTTCATTTCCTTGATCCTGCATCGAACAGTTCAGCTCTGTTCTGGATGACATAAGTCCGAAACAGAGATTTCATTTTCATCTTCTCTTCATCTTCATCTTCTTCTTCTTCATCCCAAAGAGAAAGCAAGGGAGCAAGGGAGCAAGCAAGGCAAGGAAAGAGGAGAGCAGCCGTCGCGGCATCGTTTCGGTTCAGGCAAGCGGTGTTCTCCACCCTTGCCAATCTTCGTTCTTGATTCAATTTTCCATTTTCCTAGCTGTAGATCTTGTGTTGAATTCTTCCATAAAGTGCTCTTTCAATTCCCCTATGCTTAGTTTCTTCTTGATTCAAAGTATGATGCATCCTCTTGTTTGTTCTATGTTAAATTCCCTAGGCTAAATTCAAATTAGCTAAGTCCCTATGCTAAAATTCCTTATGCAAAATTCAAAGTAGCTAATTCCTTATGCTAATTATGCTAAAATTCCTTATGTTAATTATGCTCATTATGCTAGCTTAATTCATGTAGCTAATTTGTCATATTCATGTAACCTATCAAGAGAGGTGATTTTTCCTTTCCAAAACATATGATTGTGTTCCAAATATGTGGTTTATGTACTCATGTTAATCAAATCTGATCATGTGATTCTCTATTGATACAAAGCGTGTGATTCTTTTTATGTGATGAAGTTCATCCTACGATACGTTGGCAATTGGCCGTCATGTGTGAGGACGATGAAAGGAACGTGTTACCTTGGGTTATGGGGTGTTTTGCGAGGCGAAGTTGTGAACCATGGCAGGAGCGTTTGTGTAAGAATTTTGCAAGGGGTGGTGTGGTTTCAGCCTGTGGCCACCGGGTTTTGTGTTTTTTTGTGGTTAGAGAGACCACTTTGGCCCCGATTTGGGCTGGTTTTGTTTGGTGCGTTCCACTTTAGGGCCGCCACCGGTAAGACCCTTGCGAAATTGAACTTAACCGCTGCTTATGCTTCACTAGTATCGTAATTTCTTGGCTTATGAATGATGGAATGGGCATATGTTTTGCCTTTTGCTCCTGCGGTTTGAGCAGGACATGATGAACTTGTACGCACTTGGTGCGTTTGGCATGGATTGTGGTGCGTTTTTCCACTTGTTTTGTTCACTCATATTACTTGATGAAACATCTCTGTGGGGTCGGTAAGCCCCTTCGTTATCATATATGACATTTATGCTCTCTTTTGTCTAGCTTGGTTGATTGCTGAGGTATTCTTTCTTGAATGCCTCAGGTGCAGGTTGTAGCCGGTTGAGCGGCTAGGTTGGTTGGTGGCGTTTCCTAGGAACTAGTCGAGCATTCATCGCGAGGTAGTTCTTCTTTTTGGTTGTACAGACATACATGTGCCCCAATGGGTTCGTGTCAGCTTGTTGGCGCCCATTGGTGGTTTTCTTTTGTGTAAATATGAACTAGACTGCTAATGTACTTCTTTTGGATGGAATGATATGTACTTGCTTTTGGGATGGTTTTCTAGTAGGTTGCATTAGTTATTTTGACTAATGATATGTACTATTGTATATCATGCATACATGTTTTGGTTAACTAACACATATTTTCCAAATAACGTAAACAAAGAGGAGTTCTTATAGTAGTATCACTCTAGAATGCATATAGGAGCTCATCATAAATAAACAAAGTATTTCCGTCGCGTACAAAGACAATTTTACTATCTAAGGCCGAGGGATACGGCCATTTAATCCAAAAGTTTTCCTGCATGTAACTATTGAATTTCAACTTGTAAAGTTAGCGTCAAGAGTTGCCTGAACGTGTGCAGTTATCCCCTGCACGACGTGGCATCATAACCCGTAGTTCCTCTTGCTCTGATACGATATGCTCGTTGAGGAAATGCGGGTTGTGACAGTTGGTATCAGAGGCAGGTTTGCTTGACATTTGGTCGGGCAAACTTTTCCTTGTCTTTTGTGTTTGTAAGCATCATCTCATACACACACCGAGGTGCCATCAGTATGTCTTGGCCGAAGCACGTACACTACACTCATGGCATGAACAAAAGTATACGGGGCATATTATGTAGTATGGGATGCATAATATGTGGCTGTATATGGATCCACCATATGGGCAACATGTGAGGGTTATGTAGTATGGGATGCATAACCTCAGCACATGGATGCGACTAGCACGTTTTCTTTTATTCGTTGCATGCAATGCTATGTAGTATGGGATGCATAGCATTGGGATGCGTACGACCGCTGATGGCATGCATTAAGGCCTTTTCTAGATTGCATAGCACAGCACGCATAACATAATATTGCATGAGCACAACGTGCCAAGCTAAGACGTACATGATGACACCTGTACACACATAGTTTTGGGTCAAAGAAAGTCATGCATTCAGGGTTTAGGCACAAGTTAGTGGGATGACGGTGAGTCATCTTTAGGTTAGACATACCATCATTCTCAAACTCCCAAAGCAAGTTAGCAGTTGATGTTCATATTTCTTTATGTATGGTCTGTACATAGCCGTTGTGTGTTTTGTTGGGTTTGAGCTTGATAAGAGTGAACGTGTTATAGGATGTCGAAGCGTCCAGTGACAAGACAAACTCCCCAATCCGAGGGCGAGTCTTCGGGCGCGCAGAATAATGCGCTGATGGATAGTCTTCGCCAAAGTAACGAGGCTTTGACGAGGCAGGTGCAGGAGGTCCAGTCCCAGCTCCAAGCTATGTCATCCACGATGTCTGGGCTGGTACCAAGAGGACAAGAGATGGTTAGAGGCCCCACTAGTTCGACTCCTTCAGTGGCAGTGACACCCCCAGTTGTGGTTCCTCCTGCGATGACTTTCATCTCGCAGTTTCAGCGACTTGGACCACCGACGTATGATGGAAAAGCAGACTTTGTGATCTTGGATGATTGGGTGATTACGTTGGAAGAAATGTTTGTGTATGCTGGTGTGACCGAGGACCAGAAGGTGATGCTTGCTGTCTATCAACTAAAAGGGTTGGCGAAAGGTTGGTGGTTACGAGAAAAGGAAGGACTAGGGGCGGGCTGTTCGTGGGAAGTGTTTAAAGAACTGGTACGGCGCAAGTTTCTACCGGCAGTGGAAAGGGATCGCCTGATGAATGACTTCCTGTACTTGAAGCAGAGGAAACTCACAGTGAGTGAGTATGAAATCGAGTTTAGCAAGTTAAGCCGGTTCGCTCCGAGCTTGGTGACTACGGAAGCTGATCGAGTCAAGAGATTTTTGGGCGGACTCCGCAGCGACGTGCAGCAGTTCGCAAGTGCTTATGGAGCGACAAGTTACGCGATGGTGGTTGAGGCGGCGTTGAAGGTAGAAGCTATCGAAAATGCCAAACAAAGAGGGAAGCAGATGAGGCAGGGCAAGAGACAGCTGGTGGGAGAGAAAATGTCCCACGAGTCAGACGTAAAGAAGAAGAAGGAACTCTGTAGCTTCTGTGGCCGAGCCGGTCACCCGTTTGACAAATGTTTCAAGCGATTGGGAATGCAAAGGAAGGAGCAGGTGCACGCCATTCAGGGTGCGCCAACCAGAGACTTGGAGTGTACGTTTTGTGGGAGAAGAGGTCATGATGTGAGCCGCTGCTGGGCCAAAGACAAGGTATGCTTCCAGTGTGGCAGACCAGGACATCTTCGCGCAAGGTGCCCACAGGTTCAAGCTGTGTTGCAACCCGCACCACTCCAGGCTTTGCCTCCGCCTCCGCGCTTGGACAAAGGCAAAGGGAAGTTGAATGTGGTCTCTGCAGAGGAAGCGCATACATCACCTCAGGTTATCTCAGGTTCGATTCATTCCTCTGGTTCCTGTTTTGTGTATGCCTCTTATGTGTAGTTCTTAGCATAGCATATATACCTTATAGGAAACTTTAAGGTAAAGAACCGTTGGGCGCGTGTTCTTTTTGATTCTGGCGCGACCCATTCCTTTGTGGCTCGAACCTTTCTGGATCGATATCATTTAACACCAGAGCGAGTGGGGAATGCGTTTTTGGTGAAATTTCCTTCCGGCGCTTCTGTGGTGGCTGACTGGGGTCTTCTTGATTGTCCCATTTTGTTGGGGGATTTCATAGCAAGAGTTGATTGCAAGGTGATCGATTTGGACGATTTTGACGTCATCTGGGCATGGACTGGTTAGCCCGTTATGATGCCGTCATCCAGTGCAGAGGAAAGCGCCTGGATTTCATCAAGGATGATGGTCAGCCAGGAAGTGTGTATGGTGATTCTTGTCAGGATTCTCCAGGGATTTCGGCGGTATGTGTTCGGACGTTGTTTGTTTCCGACTGTTTTGCTTGTTTTGTCTCCGTTGTGGGGACGAGTGTTGTTTTGCCGCTTTTGGAGGAGATTCCTGTTGTGCGTGAATTTCCAGATGTTTTTCCTACTGACCTTCCTGGTCTACCCCCTAATCGTGATGTCGAGTTTGTTATTGATTTGAAGCCGGGTACGCGACCGATTGCGAAAGTGCCGTACAGGATGGCCCCGCGTGAGTTAGCAGAGTTGCGTACACAGTTGGATGACTTATTGGCAAAAGGGTTTATCCGGCCGAGTTCATCACCTTGGGGTGCACCGGTGTTATTTGTGAAGAAGAAAGATGGGTCGATGCGGCTTTGCATCGATTACCGGGAGTTGAACAAGGTGACAATTAAAAATAAGTACCCACTGCCAAGAATCGATGATTTGTTTGATCAACTGCGTGGCAGTTCTGTATTTTCGAAGATTGATCTCCGCTCGGGATATCATCAGCTCAAGGTCCGGGAGTCGGATATTCCGCGGACTGCATTTCGCTCACGACATGGTCATTTTGAATTTCTGGTGATGTCGTTTGGTTTGACCAACGCGCCATCAGCCTTCATGGATATGATGAACAGAGTGTTCAAGGACTACTTGGATAAATTTGTGGTGGTTTTTATTGATGATGTTCTTGTCTACTCCCGCAGTGCTGAGGAGCATGAACAGCACTTGCGATTAGTATTGGCCACTTTGTGAGATCAACGGTTATTCGCCAAGCTAAGCAAATGCGAGTTTTGGTTGCCGCAAGTTGCCTTTCTGGGTCATGTCATTAATCAACAAGGAATTTCAGTGGATCCCGATAAGATTGCAGCAGTTATGGAATGGAGAAGACCGGAAACACCCAAGGAAATTCGAAGCTTCTTGGGCTTAGCCGGCTATTATCGCAGATTTGTCGAAGGTTTTGCGATGTTGGCCGCACCGTTGACTCGATTAACCCAGAATAATGTGGCGTTTGAGTGGAATGACAAGTGTGAGGCGTCATTCCTGGAACTCAAGAACAGGTTATGTACCGCTCCTGTGTTAATCTTGCCAACAGAAGGAAAGGATTATGAAGTGTTCGTGGATGCGTCGCATGTTGGACTTGGATGTGTGTTAATGCAAGACAAAAAGGTGATTGCGTATGGGTCTCGGCAGTTGAAAATTCATGAAAAGAATTACCCAACGCATGATTTGGAGTTTGCAGCGGTAATATTTGCATTGAAGTTGTGGAGACACTTGCTATATGGTGTACAGTGTAAAATCTTTACAGATCATAAAAGCTTGAAGTATGTTTTCACGCAGAAAGAACTTAATTTGCGCCAACGGCGATGGCTTGAGTATGTAGCTGATTATGATGTGGACATTCAGTATCATCCGGGGAAAGCGAATGTTGTAGCCGATGCTTTGAGTCGGAAGACGGGGAAATTATTTCATCTTTCCGTCGACCGTCTTGTAGAGGAATTTCTATTGATGGATATTGCAGTGGGCAAATATGACCCGCAAAGTCAGTCGGCAATAGAAGAACCGTCATGGCTGGTGCTTGCAAGACAACATCAAAAAGATGACCCTGATCTTTTACATTTATTTCTTCGGACTGAAAAGGATGAATTACCAGATTTTGCGATTGATGGTGCAGGCACGTTAAAGTATCGTGGACGATTTTGTATTCCCGCGATTGGGGCTATTCGCGAGATGGTGTGTAAGGAAGCACACAGCGCAAGTATGGCCTACCATCCAGGCTCAACCAAAATGTACCGTGATCTGAAACAAATTGTCTGGTGGTATGGAATGAAAAGAGATATAGCGCAATTTATATCGGAATGTCATACGTGCAAGCGGGTGAAAGCTGATCATGGGAGGCCTGGTGGGAAGTTGACACCATTGGAGATTCCAACCTGGAAGTGGGAAAGTATCTCAATGGATTTTATTACCGGTTTACCAAGATCTCCACGAGGACATGACTCCGTGTGGGTGATCGTGGATAGGTTGACCAAGTGTGCTCATTTCATACCCTTTAAGGTCAACTACCCGATGAAGACCATAGTGGAGCTCTATTTGAACGAGATCATCCGACTGCATGGTGTACCTATGAATATTATTTCAGACCGAGATTCCCGCTTTACCTCTCGTTTTTGGCGCAGTTTACAAGAGGGTTTGGGGACAGATTTGCGATACTCCACGGCTTATCATCCTCAGACGAATGGCCAAACCGAAAGAGTAAATCAAATTGTAGAAGATATGATTCGATGTTACATTCTTGAGTATGGCGGAGCATGGGATGAACGTTTGCGGCTTATGGAGTTCGCGTATAATAATAGCTATCAAGAAAGCTTGCAAATGGCTCCGTTCGAAGCGTTATATGGGCGACGATGTCGGACCCCACTCTTTTGGACTGAGGTTGGCGAGCGGCCTTTGTTGGGTCCAGAGGCGCTCGAAGATATGGAAGTTGCAGTACGACTTATTCGGGAGAAGCTCCGAATCGCCCAAGAGCGATATGAAAAATATGCCAACCGACGAAGGTCGGAATTAGAATTTGCTGCGGGGGATTCTGTTTTCTTGAAAGTCTCCCCAATGGTTGGGATTAAAAGGTTTGGGAAAGAGCGCAAATTAGACCCAAGATTTGTGGGTCCCTTCACGATTCTTGCGCGAGTTGGAGCATCCGCCTACAAACTGGAATTACCCGTGAACTTTCCTGGTGTTCACAATGTGTTTCTTGTTAGCCAACTTCGCAAGTGTGTGCGGAATGACAAACAAGTGTAGGACGTTGTGCCGCAATTAGCACCCAACCTTTCTTATGAGGAGATGCCCATCCGGATATTGGACTCCCAAGATCGCGTGTTGCCGCAAAAGAAGATTCCTATGGTAAAGGTGCTATGGAAAAATCAGGATGTGGAAAGCGCGACGTGGGAACTCGAATCAACAATGAGGGCGGCTCATCCTCATTTGTTCCCGTAGATAAGCTGGTATGTGACTTGGTGTTTGATTGCATTCATGTTTTTAATTGGTTTTGTGTTGTGAAAGTTTCGAGGCGAAACTTTTTGTTAGGGGGAGTGATTGTAACGCCCCGGATTTTTGATTGCGTACGCATGATGGGCGTTACGTTGGTTTTGACTGTAGTTTGAGCATGGTTTTTCCCGCGGGCTTGCGAGTGGCTGTTTTGTTTGCCGAGTTGCACGATTCCCCAGCAAACCGGAGTCCATATGAGGGACTCGGTGAGGCCTCTTAGGGAATGCTTGCACTTTTTCGCGCCCGGGTAATGTAGCTCAAAATAAGTTGCTGGTTCAGGAAGCAAAAAAAAAAGGGTAAAAAGTGCTTGAGGCAAAAATGGTATAGGACGTCTCAGAAACATTTTTCACAAAAGGGAAAAATGGTCGTTTTTGTGCTAGACACGCCCCTTGACACGGGCGTGACCCAGGCCGTGACCTGGGCGTGACCTCCTTGACTCGACGATTTTTCCTGCGTCGAGTTGAGCTCGACGAATGGGGTACACGCCCCTGTGACACGGGCGTGTCACGGGCCGTGTCCCGCTTCGTCGAGTGTCGAGTGTCGATCGTCGAGTATCGAGCGTCGAGTATCGAGTGTCGAGTCATCGAGAGAGGGGACACGGCCTGTGACACGGGCGTGTCACAGGGCGTGTCAAGCTGGGTCGAGTGTCGACACTTTATGTCGACGAGGTGTCGAGACACGGGCTACACGCCCTAGGTCACGGGCGTGACCGACCCGTCACGGGCGTGTACCCTGCCGTGTACCGTGTGGATAAACGTGGAATTGCCGCCTTTTGGCGCCGCTTATGGTACACGCCCTGTGTCACGGGCGTGACACAGGGCGTGACCGGCCCGAAAATCGACTTTTTCCAGTTTTTTGTGCCGTTCATTTCCTTGATCCTGCATCGAACGGTTCAGCTCTGTTCTGGATGACATAAGTCCGAAACAGAGATTTCATTTTCATCTTCTCTTCATCTTCATCTTCTTCTTCTTCATCCCAAAGAGAAAGCAAGGGAGCAAGGGAGCAAGCAAGGCAAGGAAAGAGGAGAGCAGCCGTCGCGGCATCATTTCGGTTCAGGCAAGCGGTGTTCTCCACCCTTGCCAATCTTCGTTCTTGATTCAATTTTCCATTTTCCTAGCTGTAGATCTTGTGTTGAATTCTTCCATAAAGTGCTCTTTCAATTCCCCTATGCTTAGTTTGTTCTTCTTGATTCAAAGTATGATGCATCCTCTTGTTTGTTCTATGTTAAATTCCCTAGGCTAAATTCAAATTAGCTAAGTCCCTATGCTAAAATTCCTTATGCAAAATTCAAAGTAGCTAATTCCTTATGCTAATTATGCTAAAATTCCTTATGCTAATTATGCTCATTATGCTAGCTTAATTCATGTAGCTAATTTGTCATATTCATGTAACCTATCAAGAGAGGTGATTTTTCCTTTCCAAAACATATGATTGTGTTCCAAATATGTGGTTTATGTACTCATGTTAATCAAATCCGATCATGTGATTCTCTATTGATACAAAGAGTGTGATTCGTTTTATGTGATGAAGTTCATCCTACGATACGTTGGCAATTGTCCGTCATGTGTGAGGACGATGAAAGGAACGTGTTACCTTGGGTTATGGGGCGTTTTGCGAGGCGAAGTTGTGAACCATGGCAGGAGCGTTTGTGTGAGAATTTTGCAAGGGGTGGTGTGGTTTCAGCCTGTGGCCACCGAGTTTTGTGTTTTTTTGTGGTTAGAGAGACCACTTTGGCCCCGATTTGGGCTGGTTTTGTTTGGTGCGTTCCACTTTAGGGCCGCCACCGGTAAGACCCTTGCGAAATTGAACTTAACCGCTGCTTATGCTTCACTAGTATCGTAATTTCTTGGCTTATGAATGATGGAATGGGCATATGTTTTGCCTTTTGCTCCTGCGGTTTGAGCAGGACATGATGAACTTGTACGCACTTGGTGCGTTTGGCATGGATTGTGGTGCGTTTTTCCACTTGTTTTGTTCACTCATATTACTTGATGAAACATCTCTGTGGGGTCGGTAAGCCCCTTCGTTATCATATATGACATTTATGCTCTCTTTTGTCTAGCTTGGTTGATTGCTGAGGTATTCTTTCTTGAATGCCTTAGGTGCAGGTTGTAGCCGGTTGAGCGGCTAGGTTGGTTGGTGGCGTTTCCTGGGAACTAGCCGAGCATTCATCGCGAGGTAGTTCTTCTTTTTGGTTGTACAGACATACATGTGCCCCAATGGGTTCGTGTCAGCTTGTTGGCGCCCATTGGTGGTTTTCTTTTGTGTAAATATGAACTAGACTGCTAATGTACTTCTTTTGGATGGAATGATATGTACTTGCTTTTGGGATGGTTTTCTAGTAGGTTGCATTAGTTATTTTGACTAATGATATGTACTATTGTATATCATGCATACATGTTTTGGTTAACTAACACATATTTTCCAAATAACGTAAACAAAGAGGAGTTCTTATAGTAGTATCACTCTAGACTGCATATAGGAGCTCATCATAAATAAACATAGTATTTCCGCCGCGTACAAAGACAATTTTACTATCTAAGGCCGAGGGATACGGCCATTTAATCCAAAAGTTTTCCTGCATGTAACTATTGAATTTCAACTTGTAAAGTCAGCGTCAAGAGTTGCCTGAACGTGTGCAGTTATCTCCTGCATGACGTGGCATCATAACCCGTAGTTCCTCTTGCTCTGATACGATATGCTCGTTGAGGAAATGCGGGTTGTGACAACCCAGCCTTGAGATCCAACTTCGAGTACACCGTCGACCCGACTAACTGATCAAAGAGATCATCAATCCGAGGGATCGGGTACTTGTTCTTCTCCGTCAGCTTGTTTAGCTCCCTATAATCAATACATAGCCGCAAGCTTCCGTCCTTCTTCTTAACAAAGAGGACCGGTGTGCTCCAAGGCGAAGAACTCGGGCGCACATACCCTTGCTCCAACAACTCTTGCAGTTGAACTTTCAGCTCCGCCATTTCCTTATGCGCTAGTCGATACGGAGATCGTGACACAGGCTTTGCACCTGGCACTAGCTCGATCGTAAAATCTATCTCCCGCTGAGGTGGGGCTCCAGGAAGATCTGCGGGGAACACATCAGGGTATTCTGATACCACTGAAATACAATCCAACGCGGGCTTCAGCTTTGCAACCTCCACTATTGTAAAGAACAGTTCTGCTCCGGCACGAACCGCCTTCACCACCTGAAGAGCAGACATCAACGTCTTGCTCGACCCCTTTAAGCACGTAAAAGTCATCTCACGACTTGCTCCCAGCTTGACTTCCTTGCTACCGCAATCTATATGGGCATGCTGCTCCGAGAGCCAGTCCATGCCAAATATGACATCGAACTCCACCAACGGAAGTAAAGACGCCCGCAGGTCGAACTCCTGCTCCCCAATACGAATCTTAACATCGCAGATCCTATCCGCTCGCATCGAACACACATTGGGCAACAACACATCCAACTTATCCTTCGCCATCGAAGAAGGGACTCCGATGCGTGATATAAATCCTTTGGACAAGAAGGAGTGTGAAGCTCCCGTATCGAAGAGTGCTCGTGCCGGATTTTCACAAATCAATACAAATCCTAAACAAGCAGTGGTAAGGTAACATGTGCATAACAAGTATTTAAAGAAATTGACTTGCTATAAATTAAACCGTATCTGTCACCACATCAGCCTGTTTGATGGCCTCCTGTTGGCCAAGATTGTAAACCCTTGGTTGGGCCGGAGCATAATGGGATGCAGTCGACTCGACCGCCTTTCCCTTCTCCTCATAAGTATCTCCTGGCCTTCTCTCGGACTTAGGACGTCCGCTCCAACAATCACGGGCAAAGTGCCCCGTCTTTCCACAAGTAAAACACACGTCCGGGGTCCGACTCGTAGTCGCCCCAGAAGCACCAGAAGGAGCTGGACCCGAATTCATATGCTTCTTGAAAGACCTCCGATAGCCGGACTTTGAAGTAGTCGGCACTTTTAATTCAGATTTCTTCTCACCCAAGCTTTTCTTTGCTTGTACATTCTTCATGTCCTTTTCCAAGGACCGGGCAGTGTTGACCAAGGTTTAGAAACCCTACGTCATCGGCCCCGAGAGTAGTAATCTCAACTCATCTCTCAAGCCTTCATAGAAGCGATTAGTCTTGCGCTCCTCATCCACGATGGTGGAGCTAGCATATCGACTCAAACGAGTGAACTCGTGGAGATATTCATCCACGCTCTTCTTACCCTGAACCAACTTCAGAAATTCATTTTCCAACGCTATCTTCTGCGTCGAAGGGAGGTATCTAGCCAAGAGAAATCTCGAGAACTCTTTCATCGAGACATCACCAAGTTTCCTACCTCTCAATAAGTGCAGCTCCAATCCTTCCCACCACATTCTCGCTTCCCCGTCCAGAAGGAACGTAGCGATGGTGGTCATTTGCCACTCCTCCGTCTCCATCGCTGTCATGACTCTCTTCACCCTGGAGAGCCAGTCTTCAGCCTGAGATGGGGTTCCCAACCCCGAGAATAACGGAGGGTTAAAGCTCATTACATGCTTAAGCTGCCTCTCAGTTGCCCTCCTCGGCACCACCGGTTCCACAACCACTTGCTCCACTCTCCTCGGCTCAGCCTCTTGAAGAGGTTCTTGCTCCATCACAGGAGCGGGCTGCTGCGTTTGCCTTGCAGGCTGCGCATTTATCACGGCCAACACCGCTTCAGCCACCAATCGAATATTCTCATCCGACAGAGGTGTTGCAGGAGCAACATCCGGTGCACTACTAGCCTCAGAAACTCGGCGTTCTGATGGTCCAACACCACTTCTGGTCACCTATAGTGGTACAAAACACCGTTAAGCGACCAAATAAATTGCAAACAGCAATTATAGGAACACGCAGGTTCCTTAAACACGAGTATTTGCATTCCTAAGTGGACATTCATGGGTTCGTTTACTGTTATAACGATGACGCACACAATGCGCTCACCACCCATTAAAAAGAATTCGCCCACGAATGCATTTTAAGCCCGACCAAAACCAGTAGTCTGATACCAAATTGTAACACGGGCGTGTCAAACGGGCGTGACACGGGTAAGGACACGGGCGTGTCCGAGAACCCGTGCAGTGTACGGGTTGATTTTGGGGAAAAATGATAGGGGTACACGGCCGGCCACACGGTCGTGTCACATGGAACACAGGCGTGTCAGCTCGAACACGGGCGTGTTCGATACCCGTGTGAGGTTCCAGGCGAGCCGATTTTGACGGCAAATGAGGCACACGGCCCTAGACACGGGCATGTGCCAGGCCGTGTTCGGTCCAGATTGGGCATTTCAGTCCCGAATCAAAGCCGTTCATTTCCTTATTTTGAGATCCAACGGCTGGGGGTTGTTCCTGAAGGGATATACCCGGGATTAGACTTAGAAAACCATCACTTTTCTTAAGTGTTATCTTTCTAAAACCTTAGAGAGAGAGGAGAGCCAAGGGAGGAAGAAGGAGCTAGATCCCGCCATTGGAGGAGCTTCGAAGCTCCGAATCGCGAGCCGACTCCGGATCCACGGAGGCAAAGCTAGTGCGGTGCTTTTCATCCGATTACTTTTCAATGGCGCCAAAAAGGAATGCTAGGGTAACGATCCTCATCTTGAGCATGAGTAGCTCTCTTTCTTTGCATAGGAAGCCCGCTCTCGCGAGTTTGCGGAGAGTTGGAGGTGTTCCTTCGGGTAGATATGTGAAGTCCCCGTTGTTTAGAGTCCGTAAGCGAGAACGGACATAGGCATGATGTGTGAAGCCTACCCGGACATGTTGGTCTGGATCGGTGATGTTGCATTGCATAATGCCGGAGAAGACTCCGTGCTATTGGTTGTTTTTCGGGTTTTCTACGCGGTAGATTGCAGCAGGGAGCCTTGGGGACTAACCCAAAGGTGCACCCGGAAAACTGGGCGGATACGAGATCTCGCCAACTTGGTGGCTTGAGAGCCAACTTGAATATAACCGGGTTATGTGACTTGTGATGGAAATGGGACTCGGTGGAAGTTTGACCCGCGCAAATGGTTTAAATTGTCGTTGCGATGTGAGCACGGGTTAGATGGAACCGTACCCATCCTATGTCGTTCGGTTAAAGAGACCTAAAGGCACGTGGCACTCACCGTTGGCATAGATTAGGGTCTTCGGCGGTCAATGGCTTAAATTGTCGTGACCCAGGCCAGGAAGACAAATTGCTCATAGGTTTGGCCGTCTAAGTGGCGGTGGTGAGTCCGGAATGTCGATGGCTTAAATTGACGTGACATCGACCGGTTCACCGAGAATGTGCCCTGAGAGCACGGGGCGTGTGGCTGTGAGAGCCAACGTTTGTGATGAAATGGCTAAATATTTATATTGCTCGCTTATGCTAATGAAATGCAGGGAAGGAGCATCGCCGCCCCGAGTTGGGGGCGGGATCGTTATAATTTGGTCAGCATTGCTGACCGTTGCCTTGTTTTGCCACCGTGCGGTGGTTTGTTGCTTGCAGGTGCAGCCGGACCAAGCAGTCAATAGCGGGCTAAAGCCCGAATGCGAAGCCGGCCTGTGAAGGCCTAATTGGAAGTGTTTACTGCTTTATTCATGTGTGACCGGCCTGCGTGCTGTGGTTTTTAAAACATGTAATTTGAAGTGAAATATTTTGTAAGGTCTTAAGACTTATTTTGGGTATTTTGTATAACATTCCTATTTTGTATTAGTGGACATTCGTGTTTTAATGATGTGTTCTTTGTTACAACTTTTATAAACTTCTTCCGCTAGAATGCTCTATGTAGGACGTTGAGATTGGTTGGATGGTTTCCATAAGTAACCACTCGGTCTGTCTGTAGTATATGGCATCAGGCCCCGGCCGGACCTACTGCTATATGCTATGCGACGGATAGGGGGTGTTACAGTAGATGATCTTTGTCTTCATTCCCGGCCAATACATGCTCCTCCGCAGATCCGCTGTCATCTTAGTGATACTGGGGTGCATTGAGTACTGAGAACAGTGTGCCTCCTTGAGTATATCCTCCCGGATACCACCTCCTGCGGTTATATAAACACGACTACGGAAATGAATGAGGTCATCACGCAAAGAATAATCCTCTATCTTAGCCCCTTCTAGGGCTCTGAATACCGGCTCCAAAGCTGCATCTAGCCTCTGTTGTATCCTAACGTACTCTTGTATATCACACTCAAGGATCAGGGAGCTCAAGTACTCCCGATAAATCTCCAGCTCGGACTCAGAAATGACAGAAATGTGTATATCCTCTAGCATCTGCAATAGATCCATGGACATCACCCAAGGCTCTAGTCTTGAGGTGTTGGCTCTCCTACTCAAGACATTTGCCACGGTGTTCGCCTTCCCCGAATGATAATGCATGGTGTAATCATAGTCGCACAAGAATTCAAGCCATCTTCTCTGGCGTAAGTTCAGTTCCTTCTGCGTGTCAACATACTTGAGGTTCTTGTGATCCGAGAAGATGTCACAATGAACCCCATATAGGTAATGCCTTCAAATCTTCAATGCAAATATCACCGCCCCGAGCTCTAAATCATGTACGGGGTAGTTTTGTTTGTGCATCTTTAACTGTCTCGAAGCATAAGAGATAACATGTTTGTGCTGCATCAGGACCGCACCCATCCCCTGATATGAGGCGTCAGTATAAATTTGAAATCCTTCCTTCCCAGATGGAAGTGCAAGGATGTGGGAAGAGGTGAGCCTATCCTTTAGCTCCTGAAAAGCTGCCTCACACTTCTCTGTCCAAGTAAAAGTTGACTCCTTCATCAAGGATGTGAGGGGGAGTGATATCCTTGAGAACCCCTCCATGAACTTGTGATAATATCCAGCGAGTCCTAGAAAACTGTGTATGTATGAAGCTGACTTTGGCCGCGGCCAATCTTTAACCATCTGCACCTTGGTCGGGTCCACGGCCAACCCGGCCCCACTAATAGTATGCTCCAAGAATGCCACCTCTTGCAGCCAGAACTGGCACTTTGAGAACTTGGCATACATCTTGTGCTCTCTCAGCTTCCCCAAAACCAATGCCAAATGTTGAGTATGGTCTGCCTGTGTGCGGGAGTAGATCAGAATATCATCGATGAAGACTATGACAAATCTATCCAGGTAGGGCTCGAAGACATGGTTCATCAAACTCATGAATGCAGAAGTCACTTTCGTGGGCCCGAAGGGCATCACCGTGAACTCGTAGAATCCATAGCAGAAACTGAAAGCCATCTTCGGAATGTCCTCCTCCTGGATCCACAGCTGATAGTATCCGGATCTCAAATCCAACTTGGAGAACCAGAAGGCTCCCTGAAGCTGATCAAAAAGCTCGTCGATTCGGGGCAGCGGGTATGTGTTCCGGACCGTCAACCGGTTCAACTCCCGGTAGTCGATGTAGAGATGCAGTGAGCCATCCTTCTTCTTGACAAATAACACTCATGCTCCCCATGGTGATGAGCTCGGCCGAACAAATCCTGACTCCACCAGCTCCTGTAGTTGTGTCCTGAACTCCGCTAGCTCCTTTGGGGCCATCCTGTATGGTGCCCGAGATACGGGCCTTGCTCCTGGCACCAACTGAATGCGGAAGTCCATGTCCCTGGCCAGTGGAAATCCGGGAAATTTCTCCAGAAACACGTCGGAGAAATCCTGAACCACCGGGATGTCAACAATAGAAGCCTCTGCTCCCGCCATCTCGAAGCAGATAATGTATACTTCCTCTCCTTTCTTGTGGGCTTTGACACCCTGTACAGATGATAATAAAAGGTGGGAAACAAGTATAATACCTTCGATGATGACATAGGAGTCCCCGTGCCTCAATGTGATCATCTTCGACGGGAAATCGATCTGGGCATGGTTCCAATACAACCATGTCATGCCCAGGATCAGGTCGAAGTCAGACATCCTTAGGATCGTTGCAGGAGCTTCAAATGTCTTTCCTCAAATTTCTGCCTCCATGTTGCACTTGGCAGATGATAATAGCACCGATCCATCAGGTAGCCGCACCCTCATCGTCGAGCCCGTGAATCGTTCCACGCCATCTAGTCCTTCCACAAAGGCTTCTGATACGAACGAGTACAAAGCACCCGGATCGAAAAGCGTATGAGCGGGCTTGCCGCTGAAAAATACTATGCTTGAGGTTGATTTGAGTTTCAAATTGGTTGTTATCTTTCAAGGTCAAGTACTATATATTAAAAAAAATCTTAATTTCATAATACAATTTATGTACCTGTGATGACGTCCTCGAGATTCCTCTGTTCGGCGAGGTCTAATGCATACATCTACTCTTGTCCTCTGCCTCGGCCAAAAGGTCCTCGGTCGCGGCCTCACTGTATGGGAGGGGACACTGGAGGTGGATGAGGTGGAGGAGGAAATGGATGAAACTGATGAGGGCACTCAGATCTAATGTGGACCGGCTGGTGGCACCCGAAACAAACTACCGGTCGCTGGCCATGATCATCCTGCCTCATCTGGCCATGTGTTTGTAGTAGTGGAGGAGCTAGTATTGCAGGGGGCCTCTTGTAACGCCCCGAAAATCATAATTGAGCTAATCACGTCAAAAAAGGAATTTTTGGTTCCTGGTTAGGGGTACACGGGCGTGTCCAAGGCCGTGTGGTGCTCTCTGTTGGTCGTCTATGTCCAGAGAAGGACACGACATGAAACACGGTAGATTGACACGGGCGTGTCATCGGACATGGGCGTGTGCCTACACGTGTCAATACCCGTGTTCCCAAGAGTCGTGTTGGTTGGCGTGGCGGTTACTAGTGACACGCCCCTAGTCACGGGCGTGTCGAGGACCCGACACAGGAGTATCAGGTTGAGACACGGGCGTGCCTTTGCCCGTGTAGTATTTCTTCGTTCGACGATCGTTCCTGGATCGAGGCACACGGCCTGGGACACGGTCGTGTGTGAGATCGTGTTCGGCCCAGGTTTGAGGATTTTTGTACAGAGCTAGCCGTTCGTTTTCTTTAAGTAAGATCTGATGGCCCAGATGATTCCCTGCTCTATTAAGATCGGAAATAGAGTATCAATTCCTCATTTCTATCTTAAGCACTCTCTTTCAAGGAGTTAGAGAGAGGAGGAAGAAGGAGGAGGATTCCGGCTGCCGGCGGAGCATTGGAGCACCGTTTAGAGAATGCCTCGTTGAAATCCTCCCAAGAAATATCTGATAGTTCCCTATCAGCATAGGTGGAGTCCAGCATGGACTTCCACCATCTCTTTGCCTTGGCATCCAATGCAGAAGATGCCAAAGGGACTGTCTGGCTGACAGGGCAGCTGATGCCTGCCAGCATCTCCTGCGTGTCCTCGAGCCATTCCTCAGTCTTTACCGCATTCTCTGTCCCATGGTACATAGGCGGGGACAAACTCTTGAATGCTCTCAGCCAGTTCGATCCCGGATTTGGCAGTTGTGTTGGGACCTGCTGGGCTCTGAAGGCCTCAAGAATGTCCGCCAGGGTCTGCCCCATCTCTGTCTGTAGAAAAGGAATGGCGGCCAGAGGGGGAGGAACCATATTTTGCGGTACGGCGACCTGTGGAGGTTGCATAAAGGTAAGGTTTATATTAGAATTGGCCTAACTCATTGCTTAGGTGGACTATTTTATGTCACTTTTCACACATGGGCACACCATTGCTTCTGCTGCATAGTTTGTCCGCAAACTAATGCTTAAGCGGGGTGGCCTAGTGCTGTGGACTTCTTATCTTATGATCGTTTGTTCAAGTGATACCAGTTTGTAAGACCCCTCCCACTTACCAGGGAGGCTCCAGGTCTTATGCCCAAAACCACCACCTTACAGTGACACTAACTCACGGGTTAGTCGACACCGCAAGATGCTGATCCTGCCGGCTAGTACGATCATATAACATGTTCGGCCAATTAAGAAATAGAAGTATAAAAGCAGTGTATAAAACAACTAATCCACAAGTCACATCACTATCATCTATATTGAAAATGAAAGTACAATAGAGTCCAGAATGAGTACAACAAAAGAGAAAAAGGCTTATGCCCTGTACATAATATCAAATCTCTCTCTCTCAAAATGACAATAAGTGGAAGCTAAACTTTCATCAGAAAACTCGTCCTACCTGACGACGGGCTGCAGTAGTAGAATAAGGTGGTGGTGTTATCAGCTCCTCATGTCCTGTCACCTCGTCCTACTGGTACTCCATCTTCTCGAGCTCCTAAAATGATTTGGTCACAACCGACCGTTAGTCATAAAGACTAAGGCGTTTCCTCTACACCTCGCCCCTGCAACTCCTAGGCACCGAGCGGGAGGATGAAGCGGAGGTCAATAAGGGGCATAACAAGAAGCAGGTGACAGTGGAGCTATACTAACAAGTATATATAGTATCAGTCTATTTCTACTCTAGCAGTTTTATATATATATATAGCATATATAAGGTATGAAGAACTATACAGGAAGTAAATAAGGTGTTGTAAGTAAACAAACTACTGAAAGTAAACAGAGTAAAGAACGGCAAGTAGAATATGCTACTACTAAACTACCATCACAGAAGTATCTTAACTTATATGAATGTCCATACAAACTTATAAGTTAAGGTTTCCAAATGTAACTTATCATATAAAAGAGTCCATACAAATTTATATGATAAGGATCTATGATGCGTATGACCTAGTTTTGAATGTATGATATGCTTACATTTTATGAATCATGCAAGTGCAACTCACACAAACGATTTTGTGATCACAGACCTTTAGTTCCCGCTTTTTGGAGCCAGCATCACTATCTGGTACCACCATTGTGGCTACGGCAGCAGTGAAGCGGGCGTCTCCACTCCTAGGTGGGTATACACACTACCGGCCTAGACCTCCCATACGCCTTTGTACACGTCCTAGGTGCACTCTAGATTCTTTGTGTACTATTTGCTAGCTAGATACTAGTCTTTTTGATCGAGTGTGTGTTTTTGGGGATCGTCCTCCAGACCGCAGTGTAAAACAACCCACTGGCCCCTCATACCATCACACCTCGCCAGAGTCACCATACTGCCATCGGTGTGACGATTGGCCCAGTAACGCATGAACCGCCATAAGTTTATTTTTATGCACATGCAAGATATTCCAACACGAGCCTCCAGCTCGCAGGATCAACCTGTCCTGAAACCCTCTAACCCATCATGGGTGAGATTGCACATCAATGCCTCAATTCTGAATCCCTCCAACCCTTCACGATTGAGAATGTACATCAATTCCTTAGTTCTGAATCCCTCCAACCCTTCACGGGTGAGAATGTACATCAATGCCTTAGTTCTGAATCCCTCCAACCCTTCATGGGTGAGAATGTACATCAATGTCTTAGCCTATTAGACTACTCTTGTCTAATTTTTGTTATGCCTAATAGTTTAAGGTTAATCACAGGACTGCCCAGGGCATTCCCGGTGAAGCCTCTCGAGGGCACTAGGAACTATGATGGGATGAAGCCCAAAGCTCCCTTTCTCAAGGATATTTACTTTTATTAATGTCTACCCATGATCCGTACCAACTCTCATGGTTACTATGGGACAAGCCTAATAATTTAGAATGTTATCAGGAGAGCGACGGTCTTCCGCCGATCTCCGTTCTAGCCACTATTTTTGGGGTCTTGCACTCTACCACTCGTTATCAAGAAGTGACCTATTGGACACCAACTATGGTTCATTTTCCCAACACAGATTCCATCCCAACCGACAACCTATCTCCTAAGGGTCCTAGTATTATATGTTATTTTTACTAAGCGCACCCATGACCTAATGTTGACCCGTATGACGAGTCTTCCAAACTCTTGGGCCAACTGCCCCTAATTATTTATCATGGTTTGCTATGACGTATAATAATGACCATCCTAAGTTTCACAATTTTTCTAAGGGATTAAGGGCCTAAATTAATTCTTCTAATTGAATGACATGGGTCACCTTGCACATGATGTACTACTATATGTAATGGTTCAACCTACCTAAGGAATTTACTAGGTGTTCCATGAGGTTAAATATCACTGCCTATCAGGTTTCATAATTTTCCCATGCAAATTTCTATTTCATTCCCATTTAATATTAAAATCTCAATTTGACCACTTTGCAAATTTCCATAACATTTAAGCAATAATTTCCCTTATTTTTAATTAATGTCCACCATATGAAAAATTGTAAATTTTACTTAAAATCCAAGCTAACATCATCTAACAGTCCCCTAAATTTTTCCAGAGGTGATCAATGTCCTAATAAATCTTTTGACAAAATTTCAGAATTTAATAAATTCATGTGCCCAAGATTCAAATTTATTTCTTATCTACGCATATTTTCCAAAAATTCCAATTAATGGGATTTTTTATTCCAAAAAACACACACTTCCCATGGGTGGTATATTCCATCCATATAAGCCTATGTCCAGAATTTCGTGGACATGCAATGGACCAAATGGGCTAAATTCCCATTTTTCTATTTTTACTATAGGCACCCCTAATTTCAACAAACCTATCTCATGCATGTGGGATATCCCAAACATGCAGAAGTCAAAATGGCCTGAGCTTTTTACCATGTTCATCTAATGACCCATTGGACATACCACTTAAATTTTGGGTCATTTTGGAGTTGTAAATCTCCAAATATTCAATTAATTTAATAAATGATATTTCACCAAAAACTACGGCAAAATACTTTCCACAAATTCTGATTTTTGGTCAGTGCCTAAGTATAACATAGTCACATGCATGACCAAAATCTCAGGTCATGAGGACTTATGGTTTGGCCTGGGCACTCATTTAAATATTTGCCCTAGCCTAGTACCAGTCTTGGTAGAATGGTCCTACAGGGAGATCTATTATACTAAATCATGACTTTAGGGTGTAATTTTAAAGGTAAGGTCAAAGCCTACATTTCTCATGTTGATAGATACCTCTAAATATGCATGTCGCAGGCCTAAAATTAACATGCAACTTCACTATAATAGTGTGATAGAAAAATACACTATTCATAAATAATCAGATTAATTAATTTAAATGGAATAAAATGAACGGGATCGGGTCATCGTCCCCATCAGCCAACGGCTGGGATTGAGCCATCCTGGGCCAAGTTTGTTGGCTTATTCCGGCCACATGGGCTGGCTCCACCGCCGGCGATTATCGCCACCACCTCCGTTGAGGTGGTGGCTAGCATTTCCCGGCGGTGAGGCTGCCGGAGGCGGCTACTCCGACGATCCCGAGCTAGAAGAAAAACTCGGAAAATTGTGCACGATCTCTCATGGTATCGTGCTCAATTGAGCCTGATGTCTCGCCTAATTGATCTAGGAAGCTAGTACGGGGTGAGGTGAGGCGAAACGAACCTGTAGCCGGGCTTGGCGGCGTGTGCGATGGTGATGTGCATGGTCGACGATCTTTCCGGCGATCTAGCCCGATTCTTCATTTCTCCAGCAAACTCCTTGCTCCAGGGATCAAAATCCACTCGTTTCAACCTCCTGAAGCTGATGGTGGGCTTGGATTCGACTGGGAGTGGCTGTGTGAGGAGTTTGATTAAGGGGGTGGTCGGCCATGAGCACAGGAAGCTCCTCCATGCTGCCAAGTGTCCACCAGCCCCTCAATTCTGATGAAAAGAGCCTTGGGAGATCAATCATGAGCTTGGGCAGAGGGAAGGAGGGCCAAATGTCCTCCTTTCCCCTTTATCCTCCATTCTCTCTCTTCGCCTTTAGCCAAAAACCCCAAAAAGCCCCCTTGCATGTCACTACCCTCCAAATTCAGAGGGTAGGGGTTATAAATGTGCACATGTGCTGCTCATGGGCCTTGACTTATGGGCTTAGCCCTTTGGGAATGAGCTTGGTCTTCAAATCCTTTGAATAGGTCTATGGTTGACCAAGTTGACGTCTAGGGTTGTCTTGGTCAACTTGATGAGTGAGCTGGCCCCACTTGATGGTCATGGACCCAATGGTACCACTCAACCTGGGTTGGGTCATGGTGGTGCCCCACTTGTACTAATTGGGCCTTTAGGTGTGGGTTTGACCAAATTAAAGTTAGGGTTGACTTGGGTCAACTTGGGTTAATAGGTGATCCAATGACATGACTTATGGTTCACTTAGATTGTTATTAGGGTTATGGGTATAGTGGTGGGACCAATGTGTACTTAAGACCCCAACTTGGGCTAGTTTGACTTGGGTTAACTTGGGCCATATAGTGGGTCCCATATGACTACACCCTAACTCCATGGTTCAAACCTAGCCTAAACTCATGCCCCCGCCACATGTCCTAACTCAATCTAAGTAGAGGGGTCTAGTAGGAAATGAGATGTTACAAAAAATGGCCTGCAAATAGCCACCTTCTCCACTCCCCCACTAAAGTCATGGGGAGTTACGTGCATAACCACCGCTCGCGCAATCTGCGCACCCGATATGGGCAATAACCGCCGCAAACCGGATCCTACATGCGGCGCGCGAAGCTCCAACCGGCGGCACAGATCGCCCCGCCTGAGACGACCGTCACCCTCTCTCTCCCTCTCCTCAACCGCCCGGAGCCGACCGAGGCCGCCCGTTCTCGGGCGGCATCTCTGCGGCTGGCCCCCGCGTGGTCGGCCCCGCAAGCGTCAGCCGAGACCGCCCGTTGAGGGCCGACCCACCGAGGGTCAGCCGAGGCCGCCCGCGAGGGTCAGCCGAGGCCGCTCGTTAAGGTTCGGTCGCGGCGAGGGACGGTCATGGCAGCATGGATCGGGTGGCCTCACCGCGGCCAACCCCCGCAAGGGCCGGCTAAGACCGCCCGGAACCGGGCAGCCTCGCTGCGGCCAGCCCCCACAAGTGTCGGCCAAGGCCGCCCAAACACAGGCGACCTCGCCGCGACTAGCCCCCGCGAGGGCCGACCGTGGCCGCCCAATCTCATGTTAAAATTGTCTTGTGCACTTATTTATTTCTTGACAGTTTGTGCACTCAACCGCTCCAGTCACCTTGACGAAGCAATTTCTCCCTCATCCGACTATCATTTTGAATGTCGGAATATTTTAAATTCATTGCCATGAAGATCATCCATTTTTGCACAATTCTTGGGGGCTATGAGCCACAACCTGCCCCTAGATCCGCCCCGTTTTAACAAATCCCTCGACTCTTGAAATATTTCCAAGCACTTTCTCTTTACCTCAACATTTAACATGTCATCAAAATGAATTAGTGTCTGTTTGCTTGTTCGGAATTGAAATTTGATAATGGAATTTAATATTAGTGAATTTTCTGGAATTGAATATTACTGACTAATTTCAATTCTATCGTTCGTCAAATAAACAATATTGGTGAATATTGTGCAATTGATCAAATTTGTTGTCCGAACACTAACTTTTCGCATGTACGTCATTTATTCACCTGGCCGTAAACTTTTTTGGCCGCAGGGGATTTTTTGGCCGAGCGTGAATTTTTCGACCGAATATAATTTTTTCGCCCCGATGTGGATTTTTCGCCCTGCCGCGTTTTTTTCTCCTGTGCACACTTTTTCACCCGAGCGCGATATTTTTGCCCCGCCACATTTTTTTGCTCAGACACGATTTTTTCGCCTGCACGCATTTTTTGCTTGGACATGTATTTTTCGCCCGAACCGGTTTTTTTTGCCCGGACACGAATTTTTCGCCTGCACATCAACTTTTTCGCTCGGACGCGAAAAACGCGCGCACGGGAGAAAAACACATGCTCGGGAGAAAAACACACGCTGGGGCAAAAATTACGTGTATGGGCAAAAATCACGCGTCTGGCGAAAAGCGCGCGCCTAAGTAAAAAATCGCGTGCCCGGGCGAAAAAATGCGCAACCGAGCGAAAAGACGCGCGGGCAGGCGAAAAACGCGCGGGCAGGCGAAAAACAGGCGTCAGGGTGAAAAACGCATGCCCGGGCGAAAAACGAGCACTCGGGCGAAAATAGAGCGGTCGGGCGAAAAAACACACGGTCGGGCGAAAAATGCGCGTCCAGGCAAAAAAATGCGCGCCCGGGCGAAAAACCCGTGCCCGGTTAAAATATGCGCGTTCGAGCAAAAAATGTGCGTTCATGCGACAAAATGTGATCTCGGGCAAAAAATGCGCATTCGTGCGACAAAATGTGATCTCGGGCGAAAAACACGAGCTCAGGCGAAAAACATGTCTCGGCCAAAATTATCAAATTCTTATATAGATTGGAAATAATTGTCTTTAGTTCAAACTCAATTCAACGAAATTCATTAAAATTCCAATTTCAATGTTAAACGTGCAAACGAACGACAAAATTAGAATTAAACATTCAATTCCAATTTCAAGAGCCCAATTACGTGCATTAGATCTTTCTCTTCTACAGGTGCGGACAGATCTTCCAACCTTCCTCAGTCCGCCAAGGAGTAGGAGGATACCCTCTTCAACCCTTCCAGAAGAAGGCGGCCTGCCTCCAGGTCACCCAGCAGTTGGTGAGCTGCCTCCAGGTCGCCCAGCAGTAGGCGACCTGCCTCCAGGTCGCCCGGCAGCAGACGGTCTGCCTCCACGTTTCCCGAAGAATTACCTCTCCTCCAGGTCGCCACGAGCAAGAATCGGCCTAGACCAAGGCTTTTCAATCCGCCCGCGAGAGGTGGCCTGGCATTCCAGTCCGCGAGAAATCCTCTCAACAGAATGCTTGGCAGTGGACCGCCTAAGCATGAGGTGGACTCCACCTCCGTCCGCTCGCAGTAGGCGGACTCAATCCTTGTGCACCCAAAGGTGGAGGAATCGGTCTTAGTCTGCCAAAAAATGAAGGACAATCAACCTGCAGCAGGTAGCAAACTCGCTTCCAGCAACAGCAAGCCATTTCCTCATCAGTCCGCACAGCATGGCGCGGACTCAACTTCAGTCCACCTTAGGGTGGTGGACTTGCCTCTTTCAAGTAGTAGGCGGCTTGTCCCCAGTTCGTCCTGCAGAAGGCGACCTGCATCCAGGTCGCCCTCCAGAAGGTGACGGATTCGTCTCATCCAGCAGCTGACTCGCCCAGTCCGCCATGTACCAGGCGGACTCTACGCAGTCCGCCAAAAGCATCTCCAGCTTCTCAGCATCGGCTTCTCCCAGCGGTAGCAAGCTACTCTTCAGACCGCGGCATGTCGCGGACTCGATCGCAGCTCGCCCGTATCATCGGGGTGACGTCATCGAGCCCAGTTCCGAAATTCATCTCCTTCAGCCTATAAATAGACCCCCATACCTCTCATTTGTGGAGGACGACCCCCTGGGACAACCATCGAATCGAACCTTGCGGCCACAACTTTCCTATCTGCCGGCCTTGATCAGCGATCTGCCCACCAAACCGGGCGGATTCTGCCCTTAGCCCGCGAGAACAGGCCTCTCAATTTTCCCCTGTCCGCGGGACCTAATCAACTTTCCCTGCCTGATCGCGCAGTCCGAAGGCAGCAAGTTGCGGGATTAGCTACCCGCGCGGTCTGTCGACCTGTTTGATCAGCCCGCTGGGTCTCTGGCAACCCTTTCCTTCTAGCCCTCAGTTTCCACTTGTACCCTTTATATTTTTCATGTAAAGAAGCAACTCAAGCTGTAACACTGATTCATAATCGAAGGAAAGCTCGTCGCAAGAGTGACATTTACGCCGCTGCAGGCGAAGCCTGCTGTTACCGCTGCAAGCGGCCCCTCTTCTTCTCTTCTCCTCTCCTCTTTCAACATCAACCTCTACTCTTAACCATCAAAGTAACCGGCTGCTCAATAGTTTCTCATCAACTTCCTCCATCATCCCAATGAGATCGAACACCGTTATCTGGTGGTGTCATTTCCGCATCAACAGGGAATACGACAAGAAAAAAATTGAGGATAAAAATATAATGTCACTACAAGGGGGCACTGAGGGCAAGGTAATGATTTTAGGCTTAGGAGATGTTTAGCAGGACCTCATTAGAAACAAGTTCAAGATCGAATTTGGCACAAAATCAAAGATTGCTGAAAAACTAGAGCATGAACTGAGTGAGCTCGACAACAAATTCAAGTCAATAAATGCAACAAGCATTATAATTTGCCACTGCTTAATATAGATGCAAAAATGAACTACAAAACTATTTGCATATTATTATTACTATTATAGAATATGAACATTAAACCAATGAAAATCAACACCCTGCCCATCATCTTCTTCAATAGCAAAGCTAGGACCAAGCACTGAGCTCCATTCCAATCTATGTGCCCAGCAGCTTCTTCAACCCCGACTTCTGATCCGCAGTCAGCCTCATCGGGAATTTGATGTCAAACTTGATGATGAGATTCCCCTTCCTCGACGGATCCTTCGGCACTGGCATGCCCTCCAGGGGAATGACCTCTTGATAACCCGGGTGCACGATAGAGGTTATGGGCACAGAGAGGCTCCGCCCGTCGAGGGTCTTCAGATGAACCGTGCCACCAGTGAGTGCCTCCGCCAGGGAGATCTTCTGGGTCACGTTGAGATCATTGCCTTCTCTTTTGAAGACATCGTGCGGCTTCTCATCGATGATGAACACGATGTCGGCCGGGACAGTGTTCGGCTGCTCATTTCCTTTCGAAGGAAATGTGATTTTTGTGCCCTTCTTCCATCCGGGTTTTATATCAATTGTCAAGATTTCTTCTATCGGCAAGCTTTTCCTGGATGCATGCAAACAGAGTATCAATGACAGTGACTTCAGACATTCAGAAAGTGGGTGGACGACAGAAAATGAATGATAAGATGAAGCATAAATTAAGCTTACAGTTTTGGGTAATACAAATATAGTAACAGTCAGCGTCTAAAGCTTCCTATAATAATAGAACCGCATGCATTTTTAGCTTTGTTTCATCCATTCAATCATAAATTTCGTTAGTTCAAACCAGAGCTGTGCTGTTTCAGTAATATCAGTGTGCGCTAAAAAAATTTACTGCCTAGCGGCAATGCGCAACAGTCCCCTGCACAGTGCGGCCAACAACAGTGTGTGTGTACGAGTGATGGTGCCCAAAGGACACCCCGTGCCCCGCACGACAATACCCGGCCATGACATCGCCCCGGCATGGCAGCGCTCCTGCCACTCGCAAACCGTCGTGTGCACGACAAAATCGAGCGACGCGCGGAGCACAGCGCTCGGGAGTTTGTAAGCGACGGGAGTGTCATCACACTGGGGCAATGTCATGGTCTGTTGCATATGTCGCCTCTTTCCAACCGGAGCCCATAATATTTTCCGGGATTTATTTCCTATGCCGCCTCCTTCCAATCGGGGTTGATAATGGAAACCGCACCATTAGTGGTTTCATCCTTGGAAACCAATATATCAGTAATATTTTTATTTTTGGAAACTTTTCAATTTTCCTTGGACGAAGGAACACAAATAGTAGGAGATTGATCTCCTACTTAATGCATACAGCCGAACCCCCTCTACCCTGTTTGGTTAGAGCTTGGTTCATCATGCTTATGAATAGATGTGTCGGTTTCCCCTTTGAAGGTATTCGGACAAGCAGGTGTCGGCCGCACGTTTTCTTCCCATTACGGTGGTGCTCTTCGGCCAAAGGTCTCGCGGAAAATCCAAGAGAAGCGCAGGTCCCTCTTCACACGATTTCTTCTTCCTCGGCCACGGCGGTGCTCGTTCGTCTTCCTATTTGTTGTTGCCACGCTCGGCCAGATTCTTAAGAAATGAGATTGTCAACATTCTTGCCAAAAGGGGTATTGTCGACAGAGTTGAGGAATGACAGTAGTATTTTCTTTTTCGGCTTCCTCGTATAGAAAAACCGATCTCTCTATTTCTTACTCTCTTTGTAGTCGTTTATCAGTACAGAAGATTTTTTTGCCTGCGCAGTGGACATACCCAAAATTCGAGGAACCACTTAAATTTTTTGTGTTCTTTGATTGGGGTTGCTTCTATTTTTCTGATTGTGGCTTGCTCAAATTGCTCTTCGTAACCTCACTATTTTTTGTCCTTAGATTATTTTTGAGAATCAGGAAATTATTTGTCTTGACTGTTTTCACAACAAGTGGTATCAAAGACAGGTTCAACCGCTGACTAATTGGACGTTCCGTTTTGAGTTAGGTCAACGGTAGGTGACGACATCGGTCTGCTCCCTATTTTCCCAATCTAAATCCGTGAATTAATCAGGTCGCCATGAGTTCCAATTTTAGTGCAAAATTCTTCAGTTTGATTTTTATGGCATCTTCTACGCACAGTGCGAAGTTTGAAGTTGCAAAGTTTGATGGAAAGTACAATTTTGGCATGTGACAGGTCAAGGTCAAAGCTCTACTGATTAAGGAAGGTTTGCATTGTGTGCTATTGGGAAAGGCCCATAAGGATGTTGAGGTCACCAATCGCATGTGAGAGGATTTGGATTTCAAAGTTATACCCACCATACAGCTTTGCTTACATGATAATGTGTTGTATAGAGTTCTTTCAGAGACGACTGTCTTTGTCCTTTGGGCAAAGCTGGAGAGTACTTATATGACAAAATTTCTCTTCAACGGCATTTATCTCAAACGGCATTTGTACAAGTTTAACATGAAGGAGAGTTCTTTCTACATGACCACCTGAACAGTTTCAATAAACTGTTATCTGAATGTCTCGGCATGGATATTTAGGTAGAGGAAAAGAACAAGGCATTTATTCTTTTGAACTTTCTTCAAAATTCCTACAAGGGCATGGTCACTACTCTCACCTACAACAAGAATATTTTGGATATGGAAGAGGTTACTGCAGTCTTACTCTCAGATGACATTCGCAAGAAGTCGTCGGGCTCGGACATTGTTGAAAGTTCAGTTTTAGATTCTCGGGGTCAGTCTGGTTCAAGCCGAGGAGGCAAGTCAAAGTGTAAGGGCAGTTCAGACATGTACTACAACTACTGCAAAAAGTGGTTATGCCGTTATCGAATCAAGAATTGTTGGAAGCTTCAGAATAAGGAAAGAGAGAAGACTCCTGGTGATGAAAAAGAAGTCTGTCGCATCACTATGTCTTGAGAATGCAGACGAGGACATACTCTAGTGTTTTTCTCACTCATCTTTTTCTTGTCTTTTTGTGTGTTTTATTTGCTTCCTATATTTGTCTTTTTTTCATGGTTATTATTCCTTTATTTGCTCATGTTTATTTCTCTTCATTTTTAATCATATTATCTCAATACTTGTGTCACTATAACATTTATTTCTGAGTTATTTTTTCACGTCAAAATCTTTGTTTGGTGAATGCAGTCTGGTCACCCTCCATTACCTAAGCTCTCATTGTTACTCAATTATACATGAACTTAGTGTGCGCCCAATCAACTTTTTAATTAGTTCTCATAGTGGTTCATTTTCCTCATGTTGAGGTCAGTTCGTTTGTATTCATTATTGATGTGTGTGCATTTATAAATTTCTCTCCCGCGCACACATCATAAGCCAGAAGTCTTTGATAGATTTAGTTTGCTATGGGAGACCACCGCTAGAGGTGGAGCAGTTGTAATTTAGCTTCAAGATGAAACGTTTCTGAGACAGTCACGTCAGACCAGTTTGTGTGCTACTCGAGATTGAAGGAGAATTTTTGATCCGTTTTTGACAAAAGTACATTCAGTTGATTCCTTTGGCATTGGCTCTCGGTGACCGTTAGGACATCTTGGAGTTATCTCAGCAAGGTGGAGCATATCATAAAAGCGACGTCAAGGTGAAGATTGTTGCACATGTCGCCCCTTTCCAACCGGAGCCGGTAATATTTTTCGGGATTTATTTCCTATGTCGCCTCCTTCCAATCATGGTTGATAATGGAAACCGCACCATTATTGGTTTAATCCTTGGAAACCAATATCCCAGTAATATTTTTGTTTTGGGGAACTTTTCAAGTTCCCCTTGATGAAGGAACACAAATAGTAGGAAATTGATCTCCTACTTAATGCATACAGTCGGTACCCCTCTTCGGCCGAAGGTCTCGCGGAAAACTCAAGGGAAACGCAGGTCCCTCTTCATGCGGTTTCTTCTTCCTCGACCACGGCGGTACTCATTCGTCTTCCTATTTGTTGTTGTCACGCTCAGCCAGATTCTTAAGAAGTGAGATTGTCAACGTTCTTGGCGAAAGGGGTATTGTCGACAGAGTTGAGAAAGGACAGTGGTATTTTCTTTTTTGTCTTTCTCGTAGGGCAATATTGATCTTTTACTTTCTTAATCTCTTTGTAGCTGTGTTTATCAGTAAAGGAGATTTTTTGCCTGCGCAGTGGACATACACAAAATTCGGGGAACCACTTTAAATTTTTGTGTTATTTGATTGTTGTTGCTTCTATTTTTGTTTGTGTCTTGCTCAAATTGCTTTTCGGAACTGCACTAATTTTTGTCGTTAGATTTTTTTTGAGGATCTGAAAATTATCTACCTGAACTGTTTTCACAACAATGGCCAGGGTGCTATCTTTATTAAAAAAATTCAGTTTTTAAAATTTACATGTTTTTTCTTTTATTTTAAAAAACATGCTCTCATATAAACAAAGTTTTCAACTTACAATAAAAAATGAGTTCCCCCCGCCGCTCGCAAACTCCTGTGCACACTGCAAAATGAGTGACAAGTGGAGTACAACACTTGGAGGTTTACAAGCGACGGGAGTGTCCTGACGAGCGGAGTACAACACTTGGATGTTTGCAAGCAACGAGAGTATCATCACATCGGGATAATGTTGTGGCCGAGATAATGTCGCGCGGAGCACAAGGGCCCTCGTGCACTATTGCAGTTGAGGTACTGTTGCGGTTGGCAGTAGGGGCGGAGCCCCGTGCTTGTCACTCGTGTGTGTCTGTGCGCTTGCGTAATTACAGGAACTCCTCTATGTTTTGAAATTATGGTTAATTAGTGGGACCTACTCTTTAGAGTTTGAGTAATTACAGGAACCTCCCCTCTTTATTTTGAAATTACAAAGACTTCCCCACAAGTTTGGTTGGTTTACAAACTCTATATATATATATATATATTAAAGCAAAGACGGATTCCATTAGATCAAGGGGGTTGAAATTAAAGGATTCGGATTCATTTGATGATCCAGTTTCAGGAACATGAGAAGCCCCAACCCAAGTATTCACTTATAACAAAGGGAAATTACAAAAACCATTCATGTAACTATATATTTCATAGCACACATGCACAAAATGCTCCCATGAAGAGTGACAATACCCCAAGATATTTTTCAATCTCCAGGTGAATATTTTGTGCATACATATAATGAAATGTATACTTGCACAAAGTCCTTAAAATTTCAAAAAAAATAGAGGAATCAAACCTGCAATTCTGCTCCCAGTAAAAGCTTGGGTAATTAATAGTGTACACACCAAACCCAAAAAGAAAGACCAAAAAGATAATCTAAACACCAAAAAGATTTCTGTAGGATAATCAAAACACCAGAAAGAAAACAACTTAAATTTTCTATACTTTTTTGCTGGGTTGAATGATTTTCCACAGGTATCTTCGAATTTCCTATCTAATTGTAGTTTTCTAGGATACATCAACTTAAATACTTTAAAAAGTTTGGGCTTTGACTTTTAGGCATGTACTCATATACATTTTTTACAGGTACACAATCAAGTGCACATGATTTTTCCTGAAAGAGGAGAATCATGGGCTAAATAACCTACATGCTAACATGGGCTAGAATAAAATAATATGATTATGAGGAGATTGAGATTTGTCAAATAAAATGCTATTTTTTTCCTATAGGGGATCTCAATGATTCTTATTAAAGGAAGAGACATCGTGATACCCACCGTCGAACACTAGCACATCCTTCGGCTCTCAACAATTATCCTCTTTAGTTCAAATATTATACATTGCTGACACCTTTATCACATTCGAGTAAAATATGCGCGCCTGGTCCGAAAATTATGCGGCCGGGTAGAAAAAGTATGCACAAGTTGGAAAAATGCGCGCCCGAGAGGAAAATGCCCGTGAGGCAAAAAATGCGCAAACGTCATCATCTCACTGATGACCCACCTCCTCCAGAGTCTGATCTCTTTGATGACTGGGATGTTAGCGATGCTCTTGTTCGCACGTGGCTAGCTAACAGCCTTTCTGATGAATGTCTCCCTGTCATCCGTCATGATGAAACAGTCAAGGCTGCTTGGCTTCATCTTGCCGCTCTTTACTCCAAGGGGGCTCAGACGTCTCGCATTTATACTCTCTATGCGAACCTCTTTGCTCGTCCCTCCATGTCTCCTGCTCCCGCCTACCAACAAGTTCAGGCTCTTGGAGCCGAAATTCTTCAGAACCGTCCATTCTCTGCGGATCTGGCCGAGCAACACAAGCACTTCCAGGAGCTTCTGGTTGTGTGTTATCTTCTACGACTTCCGGAGTCCTATGACATGATCCGTCAACAGATCCTTGGCGAGGCGGATTCTCCCACCTTGGATGTCACTGCTACCCGCATCTCTGCTGTTACCTCTCTGCTTCAGCGTCCGCTGTTATCCTCCACACCCCTCCCCAACACTTATGCTCATCATACTCAGCGGGGTGGCTCTGGTGGCCGCAACCATCGATCCGGCGGACGTGGACCTTCCCACTTTCTCTGCTCTCACTGTGGTCGCACCGGCCATACGGTTGATCGTTTCTGGATGAAGCATCCACATCTTCGCCCATCTGGTGACGCTTCCACCTCCTCTTCGAAGCAGTCCGCCTCGGTGGTCACGTCTTCAGGTAGTGCCCATGTGGTGACACAAGTTAAATGGCTGATTGACTCCGGTGCTACCAATCATATGACCTGCAATCCTCGATGTTTTTCTCTCCTAGAAAAACATGATCGGTTGCCCCCGGTCTTCATTGCGGACGGCTCTCCCTCGCCGGTCAATGGGACGGGAGTGGTTCAAGTCACTCTGTCTCTTCGTCTGGCGGACACCCTCTACGTGCCCCCAATTTCCATGCAATTTGTTGTCTGTTACTTCTCTTTGCAAACAACTACAGTTCTCTGTCACATTCACTTTTACTTCTTGTTTTTTTCAGGATCCGAGCTCCAAAAGGACAATTGCTACTGGGACAGAGAGCGGTGGTCTCTACTTCCTAGACAACGTATCTACTCTGTCTGTTTTTTCTTCTTCTTCTACGGATCTTCTACAATGACATCTTGGCCATGGTCATCCTCCTCCATGTCTTCTTCGTCAGCTTCTGCCCCATCTACCACAACCCAGTACTCCTCTCAACTGTGACGCATGTCAGCTTGACAAACATCACCGCTCCTCCTTCCCGCTGAAGCAAGGTTGTGGCTCTTCCTGTCCTTTAGATCTCGTTCACTCTGATGTCTGGGGTACTGCCCCTACCGTAAATGTAGGTCGGGGTAGTTTGTATTTTGTAACGTTTACTGATGATTTCTCTCGGTGTACGTGCGTGTATCTCTTAAAAGAGCGCTCTGAACTATTATTTGGATGGACATCTTTTTATTATATGATTAAAACGGAGTTTGATGTGTCTATTAAAATTCTTCGTTTCGATAATGTCAAAAAATATCTTAGTCATGATTTTTCTTCTTTCTATGTTCAAAATGACATAATTCATCAAACTAGCTGTGTCTATACCTCACAGCAAAATGGCGTGGTTGAACGCAAAAACTGTCACCTCCTTGACGTCGCTCGAACGTTTATGACTCAAATGCAGGTTCCTCGCTCCTATTGGGGCTATGTCATTCTTATCGTCTGTTATCTCATCAATCGCATTCCCTCCACAATTCTTTGCGGCCAGACAACATTATTCATTCTCTATCCGGGCAAGGATCCCTTCCCTCTACCTCTCCAAATATTTGGTTGTACAGCTTTTGTACACGCTCCCTCCGCCACTCGTGACAAACTCCCTTCACGAACCGCCAAGTGTGTCTTTTTGGGTTACTTTTCCACTTAGAAGGGATACTGTTGTTTTGATATGGTTCTTCGGAAGCTGTTCGTCTCAACAGATGTCACACTCTTTGAGAATGCGTCCCATTTCTCTCACGACTCCTCCCTTCTTCCGGATATTCCTGCTTCTATGACTGACTCTTCCATCCCGTCTACGCCCACCGAGTCCCCTCCACCTACGCAGTGTCCCCCATCTCCTCTTTATCTGCCTTCGCCGTCTATCTCTACTCCCGGGCCAGCTCTCTCTCTGCGGATCAAGGTTGTCAGGATCGCGATCCAAATCATAGGATCTTACGATCCTACGATCCAGATTTTGTAAATCGATCCAGATTTTGTAAAGCGATGCTCGATCTGACCCTACTATCAGATCTGATCCTATCTTGAAATGATCTCATCTAGGATCTCGATCCTGACAATCTTGCTGCGGATGCACCGACTACTGTTGAACCCGACGACCTGGATCTTCTCATTGCTTTTCGCAAAGGGGTGAGGGCGTGTACCCAGCATTCACTTGTTGTTGTTATTTCTTATGCTGGACTTACCCCTTCACGCGGGCAATTTGCGTTAGCTATCTCTGCCATCACCACTCTCCGCACCTACCAGGACGCCCTTGTTGTTCCTCACTGGAAGGCGGCCATGGATGAGGAAATCGTAACCCTCACTGAACGGGGTACATGGAGCCCTGTTCCTCCTTTGGGCACTGATGTTGTACGCTGTCATTGGGTTTTTGTTGTAAAGTTCCGTCCGGATGGCAGTGTGGATCGATACAAGACACGTCTGGTCGCTAAACGCTTCACTCAAACCTATGGCGTTGATTATTTTGACACTTTCTCTCCCGTTACTCGTCTCAGCACTATCCGAGTTCTCCTATCAGTGGTGGTTAACAAAGATTGACGCATTTCTCAACTGGATGTCAAGAATGTCTTCCTCTATGATGATCTACAAGAGGATGTCTATCAGACAACGAGTAGGCAGATATCTTCACCAAGCATGTGTCAACTTCCTTTTTTCACATTTGCGACAAGCTGAGCATGATTGATATATATGCTCCAGCTTGAGGGGGAGTGTTGCAATATGGAGACCGGGCGGCCTGCCGGCTTCACCTGGGATGCTTGGAGACCGAGCGGTCTGGCGGCTTCACCTGGGCTGCTTGGAGACTGGGCGGTCTGGTGGCTTCACTCTGGCGGTTTGGAGACCGGGCGGTCGGGCGACTTCTCTCCAGCAGCTTGGAGACCTGACGGTTTGGCGGTCTGCTCTGGCGGCTTGTCTTCTCTTATCTGTATGGTCGGGCGGTTAAACCTCCTTGTCTAACTGCGGAACCTATGCGGTCTGGGTTTGTCTAACCGCTAGTCTCATAAATGTATTTAATCTCACATTGTTATTTGTATTCTCCCTCTTCTCCTTCATTCTATAAAAGGGAGGTCATACCTTTGTAATAGACACAATTTTTGGAAATAAAAAAACTCTTTTATTGTACAATTTTCGGTTTCTCTTTTCCTATTTGCACACGCGCGACCTACACCTGGTCATTGAGGCAAATACCATACCTTGATGAGTAGGAGGGCGCGGCGGCTGCTGAGAAACTCAGGGCATGAGCTTGTGGGGAGCGGTCATTGGTGCGGATCTTGGTGGTAGTAGCAAATATTCAAATGTGAAGTTTGAAGGCCGAAGCGGGGAAAGATTCTATGTGAACGGCACTTGCACATGTGTTAGTCGATCCTAAGAGACGGGGAAAGCCCGTCAGAGAGCATCACTTCACGCAAGCTTCTAAAGGGAGTCGGGTTAAAATTCTCGAGTCAGGATGTTGCGGTTGTTGGCAACATTCGATAGTCCGGAGACGTCGGCGGGGGCCGCAGGAAGAGTTATCTTTTCTGCTTAACAGGCTGCCAACCCTGGAAACGGCTCAGCCGGAGGTAGGGTCCAGCGGCTGGAAGAACGCCGCACGTTTAGCGGTGTCCAATGCGCCACCGACGGCCCTTAAAAATCTGGAGTATCAAGTCCTGTCCACGCCCGATCATACTCATAACTGCATCAGGTCTCCAAGGTGAACAGTCTCGGGTCAAAGGAACAATGTAGGTAAGGGAAGTCGGCAAAATAGATCTGTAACTTCGGGAAAAGGATTGACTCTGAGGATTGGGCACGGGGCTCCCAGTTCTGAACCCATCGACTGTCGGCGGACTGCTTGAGCTGCATCCGTGGCGAGAGCGGGTCGTCGCGTGGAGGCTGGGGGACAGGTTGGGGAACGTGCATGGCTAAGGGGAACATGCATGACACAACAAGCTAAATCATAGCCAAGGGGAACGTGCATGGCAAAGATATTTTTATCAAGATGATAAGATATATGCAGTTTTGAAAGATGATATGGATATTAAAGTACGATGAAAAAGATAATTTTATCAACTATATAATGAAATAAAGGAAAAAGAATTAAACTTGAAAAAATTAAGTAAATCAGGGGAGTATAAAAACATAACATTTTATCGTAAAATTCAAATATCATAGGTAAAAGATGCTCTAAATAAGATGAAAAATGAAAAGGCGATTGAGTCAGACGATATACCCATCAAAGTATGAAAATGTCTAGAAAATGAAAGAATTTTGTGACTTGCATATTTTTTCAATAAATTACTTAATTCAAAGAGGATGTCAGACCAATGAAAAGAAAGTATCTTGATACATTTATATAAGAATAAATGAGATATACAAAATTATGTTAATTACAGAGGAATTAAATTGATGAGACATATCATGAAACTATGGGAACGAGTGATAGAAAGAAGATTAAGATGAGAGACTAACATTCGGAGAATCAATTTGGATTCATGACGGGGAGGTTGACCATGAAAGCTATACATCTCTTAAGGGCACTCATTGACAACTATCAAGAAAGAAAACAAGATTTGCATATGTTGTTTATTAATCTTGAGAAGGATTATGATAGAGTTCCAAGAGAGATCTTATGGAGAGAATTAGAAAAGAAAGGTGTAAATGTATCATATATTGACGTAATCAAAGATATGTATACAAATTTAGTGATAAGGGTGGGGACATCTAGACGATTAATACAAAAATTCCTTATTACTGTTGGATTACATCAAGGTTCAGCTTTAAGCTCTTATCTATTTACCCTTACCTTAGATGAGCTCACCAGACATATCAAACAAGTAATACCTTGATGTTTATTATTTGCGGATGATATTGTTTGGTTGATGAGACGCGCGAGGGTGTAAACGCAAAACTTGAATCTTGGTGAGATACTTTAGAAAAGAAGCGTTTTATGTTAAGCAGGGCAAAGACGGAGTATATGGAGCTTAAATTTAGCAGTACAAGAAGGACAGATGACTTTGTTATTAAGTTGGGTGATCAAGATATTTTCCGTAGTGAGTGTTTTAAATATCTTGGATTAATGCTTCAAAAAGATGGAGGTATTGATAAAGATGTGACACAGAATTCAAGCAGGTTGGTTGAAGTGCAGAGGTGTGTTAGGGATCTTATGTGATCGTAAAGTACCACTAAAACTTAAGGGCAAGTTTTATCGTACTACAATTAGACCTGTGATGCTATATGGATCTGAGTGTTGGGTAGTGAATTGTGTACATGAGCAAAAAATGAGAGTTGCGGAGAAGAGAATGCTTAGGTGGATGTGTGGACACACGATATTGGATAAAATTAGGAATGAAAGTATCAAGGATAAGACAATAGTACCAATTTCAGAGAAGATGTGAGAAGCTCGTATAAGATGGCTTGGACACATACAAAGAAGACCATTAGAGGCACATGTTAGGCGTTGTGAGAGTCTAGTCACTACGCATGTTAGACGAGGGAGAGGTAGACTAATAAAGACTTGGAATGAAACAATAAAGAAAGACATGATGTACTTAGGCATTAGTGAGATTATGATAAAAGATAGTGCACAATGGAGACAAAGGATCCATATAGTCGATCTCACTATAGTGAGATAAAGGCTTGAGTGTTTGTTGTTTCTCACAATAGGTGTATGACACAATTACACAACATTTGACAGAATTTAAGAAATTAGGAGTTAATTTAAGAATCTACTAATCATCACCTAAGGCAACAATTTTAAAAGAAAATCAATCTCCACCAAAAAAACACATGGCAAGCAAGTAAGATGGTTACAACAACTAAGATAAAACTACCACCATGTGCCTTGTAGTACGCTTGTAAAACTTCAACATCATTGAGTATCAAACTTAAATACAGAAAATGGATATAATTCAAGATTGTAAGTCCCAATTGGGAGGAATTCCTCACAAAAAATTAATTAAGGAGCACAGTTTGAAATTTGAATCAGTATGCATTAATTTATTCTAGAGCGAATTCAAACTTAATTGAGGGGTGGGGGGTCATGAAGATAAAAAACAAGTATTTATCAGCATGCTACACTTTCTCCGCAATGTTTGTTGACAACAATGGCGGATCCAAAAAATTAACAATGATGGTGTACAATTTTTTTTTAAATGTGTCACTGGATTCTAAAAATTTTAACATGAGGGGTCACCCATCAACTTCCTTCAAAAAAAATTTTGAACGTTTTCATCTTACATGAGTTGTTTCTACCTCATCTGGTCACCGTTTTCGACGTATAAGTAGTAAAAATTCATTCTCTGAGAGGAATTCAAAAACACTAACCATTTTGAAAAATACTGGGGGGCAGTATCCCCCAGGTCCCCCCTTTGGATCCGCCCGAGTTGGCATGAATGATATATGATATATAAGCTACATAGAAAGCAAACCAATCTCCATCTTCGTAAGGATATACCTAATACCTTTCTATAAAACAACACAACTGAAGCATTCGATCGTCTCCAAAAACTAATTTTTCAACATCGCCATTAAGAAATTTTCATCAGGCACCAAGTGGTGTTAATCCTAATTCCTTTAACTAGCCTAGGAAACTTCCAAGGTGGGAAAAACATATCATCATTGAATTACATATCTATTAAATTTCTTCGCTGAACTACCTACCAATCGCAGAAAAAGGTAAAATTAAGATTCAATAATAAAACAACTATTATGCAGTGAAAAGCAAACAGTAGATAAAGACTCACCCACTAGCGTCCATGATCTCCCTAGTGATCCTCATCTTCTTCGAAGTCCCTTTATACAACTCCTCGAGGCTGCAAGGTACCTTGTTCTCTATTGGGGGCTCCTTCAGTGGGCGGTGCGACTCCATGGGGCTCTCTCTCATGCCACCGAAAGATGACCCAAATATATCACTGTCAAATAATGAACTCGGGAACCCTCTTATCCCACCCATACCCCCACCTCCACGGCCCATCCCTCCATGTTGGCTTGAGAAGCCAAAGAATTCCGAGAATATGTCGTCGGCATTCCGAGGATTGAACCTAAACACCGTAGGACCGTCACCACCGCCGGGAAAGAAGGAAGCCCCACCGGCTCCTCCACCGCCTCCGGCTGCAGGTGGAATACCGCTTTTGAGCCCCTCCTCGCCGTATTGGTCAAACACAGCTCGCTTTTGAGGATCGCTCAAGACCTGGACAAAAACCAATCAGAGGTGGAATCTTAAAAGGAAAATTCGAGATGAGCCGGGGACGTAGTACCTCATAAGCTTCGGAGATTTGCTTGAATTTGGCCTCAGCATCCTTCTTGTTGTTAGGGTTCTTGTCCGGGTGCCATTTCATGGCGAGCTTGCGATATGCCTTTTTGAGGTCATCATCGTTTGCGTTTCGATCGACCTGGAGAATCTTGTAGTAATTCACTCCCATCCCTGAGTTGGTGTTGCTGTTGCTGCCGCTGCTGCTGGCTCCTGGTCTCCTACTCCTCTTCTTCTCGTCGTCGGCCTCCTGCCCTTCGCTTCTTCTTCGCTTAGTCGCCGTCTTTGCTAATTGGGGGATTAGCCAAGGTTCAGTTTTATGGGAGGGATCGGAGGAGGAAAGATTGGGAGATTGATGTACGGGGAGAAGCGTGGTGAAGGTTCGAGAAGGCACGGGGCGATTAGGGCAGATGGCATCTCCTCAATTTTTGCCATTTACTCGGTGATTTTTTTGGGGGGAATTGTTATTCAAATCCCACAATTAGATATTCATACCCAAAATAATATAAATTTTATCATATTTTTTTCATACCTTATTGATATTTGTACTCAACACAAACTTCGTTTTTGTTTCTCTCGAGCCTTAAACTCCCGCAGCCGAACATTCATCTCTCCACTCGCAGTCTCTCGCTAGCGGTCCGATATTATCTCGCCACCCGTGGCACCCGTTATTCCGCCGCGCCTTCTGTCCATCTACTCGCCGTCAGTCAATCTATAAATAGTTTGTTTTAGCTCGTATGTGTATGTTCTAGCATAACAACAGAGTATGGTAAGTCCAATAATAATCCACTCCCTAGTCCACGAGTTAGAAGCTGAAAATACATGATACCGGTTGGCGCGGCGGCAACAATGACGATGGCGGTTGATGCGGCGACAGCGATGACGATTTCGGTGCGGCGTCCGCGATGCCGGTTTGCAGCGACGGCGATGGCGGTTTGTGGCGACGGCGGCGGCGGTTTCTTTGCAGCATCGGCGATGACAGTTTGCGGCGGCGGCGGCGGCGGCGGTTTGCGGCGACGACGATGACGGTTTGCGGTGACGTCGATGACGGTGCAGCATCGGCGCTGGCGGTTTGCGGCAACGGCGATGACGGTTTGCGGCGGCTGCGGTTTGGGTGCAGAGGCGGCGATGACGGTTTGTGGTGACGATGATGGTGATTTGCGGCGACGACGATGGCGATTTGCGGCGACGGCGATGGCTATTTGTGACGGCGGCAGTTTCGGTGCAGCATCGGCGATGGCGGTTTGCGGCGACAACTATGACGGTTGGCGCGGCGGCGGCGATGATGGTTGTTGGCTCGGCGGAGACGAAGGCGGTTTGTGACGACGGCATTTTTGGTTACGTCGGAGATGGTTCGGATATCTGCACCTCAAGCATGGTGTGCGGGAGCGACTAACGCCTTTCAGGAGATCTCATCGTTTTTCTTAATATTATTATGTATGGGTACAAATATTCATTTTGGGTACAAATATCCATGGGTTACAAATATCCATTTATGTAGTACCAATAACATTTCCTTTTTTTCATTGCTCTCTATTAGAGAATAAAATATAGGATATAAATATAATATAAAGGCCTATTAATTTGATCAATTTTATTCTCTCTTGCTTTAATCTCTCATCTTTTATATAAGACTCTTCTGCTCTCTTCTTTCTTATATATATGTACTTATACTAGTTATTGATATCAAGAGAAGCACTCATGAGGTTGAGACTATTATTTTATACATGGTATCAGAGTCATCTGGTCCCCTCCGGCGGTGAGACTTTTCTATCCGCCAACCTGCAGCTTCTCCCTGACCGCTAGCTTTCGGCTTATCGCGGTCTCGCTCTTCCTAACCGCCTCAGTCTCCTACTCGCGGTCCTGTTTCCTTTTCTCGCGACTACCGCGATCTCGGTTTCTACCCTCTTCAGGATCCGTGGCTCCACCTTCCTTCTCTTCTTATTCTTTTATAGCCCTCTCCTCTTACCATTGTGGGCTCTCTTGTTTTTACTCGTCGCGGCTTGAACGGCCATCCCTTCTTCTCTGTCCGGTCTTCCCTTTCGCGGCTTGTCTCTCTGATTCCGCTCGTGTCTCCTCGCAGCAACCTCGCCTACTCGCGCGGTTTTCGCATCTGCTTCTCCTTCTCGTTGTGATCTCTCTGGTAGCTTGCTACGACCTCTTCTTTCCCCTTCGGCTTCGTCTCTGGTCGCGATCTAGTTCTTGTCGCTGGTGTGTTATCACCGTGACCGAGCGACTACTTTCCTCCTCGCCTCTACCGACTTTATTTCTCTTTGTCGACCTCTTCCCTTAGGCGCCGACTTCTTCTGTTCGCCGCGGCTTGGGTTCTCTGCTCACTACTTGTCGGGTTTTAGTGTCCGCTGCTGGTTCTCACGGCTTGTTCATGTCATCTTTTAGGTCGCTCCTCTTGCTCTTCTGGTCGCCGTCTCACAACATTGTGCGGTCTGCTTCTCTAATCCGCTGCGATCTTCTCTTACTTGCTGGCTGATGCGGACTGCTTCTCGCTGTGGCCTCGTTCTTCTCGCTGCGGCCTAGTTATTCTCGCTGCAGCCGTGTTCTTTTCACTGCGGCTTGGTGCTTCTCGCTGCTGCATGGTGCTTCTCGCGGCAGCCTGGCGCTTCTCACTGCGGCCTGGTGCTTCTCGCTGCATCCTGGTGCTTCTTGCGACGGCCTCGTTCGTCTCGCTGCGGCCTCGTTCGTCTTGTTGTGGCCCGATCCTTCTTGTTGCGGCCTGGTTCTCCAGCTAGGATTGGTGCTCCTGCTGCGGCATCCGTGGCGACCTTTACTCTTAAGATGTGTGCCCCTTCAGCACTACCCTGCCATCAGACTGCAACTGCTGCTTTGCACGCTGACATCCAGACACCTCAAGCGCTGATCGCCCCATCACCGGGCTCTATTGTGTCTATCTCTAATGACGTGATTTCATGTCTTGTACACAGTCCCTCGTGGATTTTGGACTCCGAAGCGACACACCACATTAATTCATTACGGCCTCCACACTACTTGGCATCTGAGCATCCTAAGTTCATAACTGTGGCAAATTGGGATACCACCTGTTGAAACCGGAACCCGGCTTCCTGTAGAGCTCGCCCTTGGGGAAAGGGGTGATCTCGCGCCTACTTCGTTCCTGCAAGGAAAAACAACAAGACAAGGAGAAACAGGCCCAAGGGCTCGGCGGGGAGGTCCCACCACAAACCCGGAAGATCTCAGAGCGCTTCCCCTCCTTAGCCTGAAGCCGAGCTAAGGTACCCTCAGAAAGCACAGAGAATTTGGGGAGTGGAGCACAAGGAAAAAACGTGCCTTTAGGGGTACCCCTTGGGTCCTATTTATAGTTTTTGAAATCCGGACTGCCAATAACCAAAATAACTGACCTGAAAATACCAGAAAACCCTCGGCTGGGTCTGCCAACAGCCAAACTCCGCTGTTCTGAAGGGCTATGGGCAGACCAGCAGGGGTAAAACAGTAAAAGGTACCTCTGACCCCCAGGCGAGCTGGGACCCCTGGCCACCTCGGCATGCTTTGCTCGCCAGCTGCTGCCGAGCTCCACTGCGAGGACGCGAGCCTCAGCCCGCTCGGCGAATGCCGAGCTCCGGGTCGCCGATCGTCGATCCCTAGTCGACGGGTGCCGAGCTCTGGCCCGCTCCTGCTGCCGCCGAGCTTGCCTACTGCTGCCGAGCTCGCCGAGCTCGCCTGTTTGGCCTTTGTTGAACTTGCTCGCCGGACACGGGGTTGTACACAATCCCCGCTCTTTTCGAGCTTGCCAGAAAGCTCGGAAAGAAACATCCAACCCGAAGTGTGCGGCGAGCTCCGGCTGGCGAGTTGAAGGGAATCTTATGGTGGGGGCCACCTGCGGCTATATATATGTGCACCTGCTCTGCTACCTGGCTCTTGCCATTCCCCCTGCTACCTTTCCAAGATGCCCCTTCCCAAGGAGATTCAAGAGCGCGTAGATCGAGCTCGCCGGGCTTCCGAGGCTCGTATTGCCGCGCTGACGGCGGTCCCCGCAAAGGTCCCTCAAATTGATCCCGCCAAGCCGGGCTCAAAGAAGTCAAGGCCATTTCTCGAGGCGGCTGAGCCCATCTTCCACGACCTGAGGGCCACTTTGGCTCGCGAGACCGGCTCTTCTACTCGAACTGTTCTGGAGAATGATAGGGAGGTCGTTGTTGTTGGTGACGATCAGGGCGGCCTTCCAGATGACGAGGGGACCGCGCCGCGGGTTCCTACGCCGCGAGGCGAGGCTGTCCCCGCCACTTTACAATTTTCGGCCCCGGACAACCATCCACGGGATCCGCCGCTCCTCTTCGGGATCCTGCCTGTGAGTTCGCAGAGGCCAGCTTCGCCGCCTGGCTCCCCTCCTCGGCACATTGACGCGCCCGCCGGGGGGGGCCCGGGGTCCATTCCTGTCCCGGGCTTCGAGCCCATCTCGCCGGGAGCTCGCGGCCCAGGTCGCGGGAAGGACCTGAGGTTCATCCCTCCTCGCCTCTCTTTGGAGCCGCCGAGCTCTTCAGGTCTGCCTCGCTCAACCCTGTGCTTCACAAGCTTTTGCTCTGCTGACATCTGCCTTTACAGCCCTTCCCAGTCAGTCGGCCGCCGAGGAGTCCTCGCGAGCGGCTCGTCACTCTCCCCTCCCGTCTCCGAGCTCGCTGGACTCTTACCTGGGCCCAGAGGTGGATCAAGGCGAACTGATGAGGAGGGAGGCGAAGCTCCTCAAGAAGCTGGTGGGTGGTCTGCGCGAGGTGCAAGGAGCCAACGAGACGTTGCAGCGCGACTATGCGCGCCTTGCTGAGGAGGTGCGCCTCGGCCGACCTGGCGAGTTGATGTCTCCTAACCGGCTCCTGGATGAGATAGATGATGGTCTCTTAGTTGCGCAGAGGAACTCTGGAAGGATCCGCGAGCTTCTCCGCGCGCGGCAGCTTGGGGGGCGGGGATCGCGAGGCCGGGGTAGGTAAATTTGCGGGCTCCCCTGCCGAGCCGACCGGCGCTCGCATCCTGGTGCCCTCCCCGCTTGCGCGCCCTGTTTTTCTTCTGTTTCGAACTTTCCCCTGCGGGGATGAATAATTTTTAGAACATTTTAATTGTTATTGAAATAAAATGCCGTAATGCTTTGACTTAGCCTTAGTGAGGATGCGCCGGAAGTCGGCGAGCTGGGGTGGTAAGCTGGGGTGGCGAGCTGGGGTGGCGGGATGCGCCGATGTGACAGCCGGCCTCAGATTCCTTTTCCTATAAATAGCCCCCCCCCCTCACCTACCCCCGTACTGTCTTTATTGCTCTGCTTCCCTTCTTGCTCTTTCCTGCTCGCGCTGCGCTTTGTTTCTTTTCTGCGACCATGGGCAAGACTAATCCGGACGCTGACGGCCGCTCCAAGTGCGCGCAGCACTTCGCAGATTATTGTTTCTTTGACGGTCATACCAGCGAGGAGGAGCTTGCAGAATTCAAAGCCCAGTACGTGCCGCCGGGCTTTGAGGCGCGCAGGCCGGGGCCGGGCGAGGCCATCAATACGTTTTACGAGAACGAGCTCGCCTTCCCTATCTCGCATTTCGAGGTGGGGCTGCGACTTCCTTTGTGGCCGGAGATCCGGCAGATCTTGAAGTACTACGGGGCCGTCCCCGCGCAGCTGAACTCGAACGCCATCGCCATGATGGTGGCGTTCGCGAGCTATCTCCGGCGGGAGAGGATCGAGTTTAACCTGACGGTGTTCAGGAAACTCTTCTCATACAAGGCGACGACGGACGGGGTCGCCTACTTCGGCGGCTCCCTGATCAAAGTTCGCGAGATCGCGAACAAGCACCACACCTGGATGACCAAGATCGCCTTTATCAAGGGCGATCTCGGCAACATCCCCTACTCGCCGCAACAGAAAGGCGAGGAGGTGTACCGCCCGCCGGCCGTGTCCGGCAACGACGCCGAGCTCCACAAATTCTTCCTCCACAAAGACTTCGAGGTCGCCTTCCTGCGGAGGGGCCTCGACGCGCTTCCCCCGGTTCTGCCCGGCGAAGGTATGCTTCCTACCTCTTGCCGAGCCCGCCTACTCGCGGACTCGGCACATTATCATCTCTGGGATTTCTAACCTTCCCAGGTATTTTTGGCAGGGGAGCGAATAATCCCCGCGAACCCGCCTTTTGCGGACCCGGGGCTGGAGACTGACCCTCTTGCCCGCGAGAGGGCGGCGGCAGCGGCCTGCCGAGATGAGGCGCTCTCCTCGCAGCCCTCTTCCAGCAAGAGGCGACCCGAGGACGCGGGGTCGAACCCGCCATCCGGCCCCCGCCAGGTGAAGAAGATGCGGAGAGCCCTGCTGGCTCCGCGGGGGCAACAACAACAACATCATCAGTCCAGCCCCAAGTACATCAGCTCGTCGGAGACTCCTCCCGACGTGTCCCCGGGGAGCCCGCTGAAGGAGACTACCAGCAAGGGCAGAAAGGGTGGCAAGGCCCCCTCTTCCTCGGCTGCGATCTCCCCTCCTCCCTCGGCGAAGAGGGCTGCCCGCGAGCGCGCGCCGCCGAAGCAGCACCCCCTCTTCAACTTCGGCGCGCGCTGGAAGGATTCCGCGGGCGAGCCCATGTTGCAGTGGGACGAGCTCGCTCATCGAGTCTCCGTCTCCACCCTGCACCCGTCCTGGCACGACCGCGAACCCGCCACCGGTCACGCCTACGCCCTCGGCTTCGGCCTCTATGGCCGGGAAGATGCCGAGGCCTACAAGAGGGCGACCCTCCGGCAGCTCGGTCATGAAGGCTTGCAGTCCCACCTGCGGACTCTGGAGCTGCACCACATGCTGGCGCGCCGCAGCTTCGCCCTCAGTCACCAGCTCGAGAAGGCCGAGCAAGCTCGCGACCTTGCCAAGGAGCAGGTTGCCGATCAGGCGAGGCGGCTCGGCATCGCGGACGGTCTCCTCGCCAAGGCTGCTGGCGGGCTGGTAAGTGTCGCGCACCACTTTTTTAGTTCGGAAAGCTTCTTGTGCTGCTGCTAAGTGAACTCTTTTTCCAGGATGCCAAGGCGGCGGGCGAGCTCCAGGCTCGCAATACTGAGCTTGAGGAGGAGAATGGCCGCCTGCGCGCGCAGCTGGCCGTGGATGCTGACGCTGCCGGGGAGCTCCAGGCTCGCGATGTTGAGCGAGGGGAGGAGATCGTCCAACTGCGCGCACGCCTTGGCGAGTTGGAGAGCGCGAACGCGAAGCTGAAGGGGGAGAACCAGCACCTTCTCGGCGAAGTGCGTCGCCAGGCGGAGATCTTCTTCCCGGGGCACGACATCGATCCCACTCTCCCCTACAAGTCTCCGCGCATCTTCGGCGAGGCGGACCTCGTTGAGAGACTGCGGATCAACTCCATTCAGACCGCCGAGTGCACCCTCGCGATGATGAAGGATTCAGGGGTGCTGGTGGAAGGATGCGGGGAGATCTCAGCTCGGGACCTGATGCCGAGTCTGTTTCCGGCGACGCCGCCCAGCGAGAAGGAGGATAGCCTGGACGCTATGTTCGGGAAGAGCTTCCAGGATCACTCGGGCGACGGCGAGGATCAGTCCGGCGGAGGGGGCGAGGCCAGCTGACGGCCTAGTATTTGTCTTTTCTCTTTTTTGACTACTCGCAGAGGCGAGCTCCCTGTACATTTATAAATAATAAAAAGGTGTTTTGATCATACCAGTGTTCTTTTTACTATGTTCATTGCCATGAATGTATTTTCTCCCGCGACCTCGCCGAGACAGGTTCCGCGAGTAGTGATTATGAGAGCGCGCCCGCGAGCGGTGTGCTTGGAGTGTTCGCCGAGTCCCAATGATTTCTTGGCGAGTTACCCTCCGCCCTTATTACGCCATTACCATTCGCGCGCGGCCTCCTGCCTTTTTTCTGCCTACCTCTACTCGCACGCGAGCCGCCCAGGTTGTGCTCATCGAAGAAATTTCTCGAAGTATGATGGGCCTGGTGTGCGAGGAGCCCTGGTCAGGTTCGTCTTTGGCGAGGCCCGGGCTCGCGGCCGGCTTCCCTACGCCGAGCCGGAGATGATGAGCCCGAACTCGCCTATGCCGACCCCTCCGGTCCAGCTTACTTTCTTGATTATGCCGATCTGAGTTCGCCGAGCCCGAGCTCGCCCTGTCAAAACCCTTCCCCTTCGTTTCCTGCCACAGACTTTGACCTACACCTGACGACTTCAGGGCCGACACCATCGAGTGACTTCCAGCCCTGTCAGCTAGGTGAGAGCCTGACAGCGGGATTTGCTCGGGGCCAAGGATGACACCGAGTGACTTCCAGCCCTGTCAGCTAGGTGAGAGCCTGACAGCGGGATCTGTTCGGGGTCCAAAATACATCACCATCGAGTGACTTCCAGCCCTGTCAGCTAGGTGAGAGCCTGACAGCGGGATCTGCTCGAGGCCAAGGATGACACCGAGTGACTTCCAGCCCTGTCAGCTAGGTGAGAGCCTGACAGCGGGATCTGCTCGGGGTCCAAAATACATCACCATCGAGTGACTTCCAGCCCTGTCAGCTAGGTGAGAGCCTGACAGCGGGATCTGCTCGAGGCTAAGGATGACACCGAGTGACTTCCAGCCCTGTCAGCTAGGTGAGAGCCTGACAGCGGGACCTGCTCGGGGTCCAAAATACATCACCATCGAGTGACTTCCAGCCCTGTCAGCTAGGTGAGAGCCTGACAGCGGGATCTGCTCGAGGCCAAGGATGACACCGAGTGACTTCCAGCCCTGTCAGCTAGGTGGGAGCCTGACAGCGGGATCTGCTCGGGGTCCAAAATACATCACCATCGAGTGACTTCCAGCCCTGTCAGCTAGGTGAGAGCCTGACAGCGGGATCTGCTCGAGGCCAAGGATGACACCGAGTGACTTCCAGCCCTGTCAGCTAGGTGAGAGCCTGACAGCGGGATCTGCTCGGGGTCCAAAATACATCACCATCGAGTGACTTCCAGCCCTGTCAGCTAGGTGAGAGCCTGACAGCGGGATCTGCTCGAGGCCAAGGATGACATCGAGTGACTTCCAGCCCTGTCAGCTAGGTGAGAGCCTGACAGCGGGATCTGCTCGGGGTCCAAAATACATCACCATCGAGTGACTTCCAGCCCTGTCAGCTAGGTGAGAGCCTGACAGCGGGATCTGCTCGAGGCCAAGGATGACACCGAGTGACTTCCAGCCCTGTCAGCTAGGTGAGAGCCTGACAGCGGGATCTGCTCGGGGTCCAAAATACATCACCATCGAGTGACTTCCAGCCCTGTCAGCTAGGTGAGAGCCTGACAGCGGGATCTGCTCGAGGCTAAGGATGACACCGAGTGACTTCCAGCCCTGTCAGCTAGGTGAGAGCCTGACAGCGGGATCTGCTCGGGGTCCAAAATACATCACCATCGAGTGACTTCCAGCCCTGTCAGCTAGGTGAGAGCCTGACAGCGGGATCTGCTCGAGGCCAAGGATGACACCGAGTGACTTCCAGCCCTGTCAGCTAGGTGAGAGCCTGACAGCGGGATCTGCTCGGGGTCCAAAATACATCACCATCGAGTGACTTCCAGCCCTGTCAGCTAGGTGAGAGCCTGACAGCGGGATCTGCTCGAGGCCAAGGATGACACCGAGTGACTTCCAGCCCTGTCAGCTAGGTGAGAGCCTGACAGCGGGATCTGCTCGGGGTCCAAAATACATCATATTCCACCATGCAGGCCAATTGCAACGAGATCAGAGAGCTTGAAAGAATTTATTATAATCGGAGTGTTGCTTACATGGTTCAGGGAAAAAAGCGTTTGAGGTCGTCACCACTCCAGGTGAGACTCAAGGTCTCGCCTTCTACATTTTGAAGTCGATAGCCCCCCGATCCCAAGGCCGTCTTTACTATGAATGGTCCCTCCCAGCTGGGATTGAGTTTTCCCACGGATGCTGACCTCCCTGCTGCATCTACTTTCTTCAACACCAAGTCCCCCTCCACGAACTGCTTGATCCTGACGTGCTTGTCAAAGTACTTGGCCATTCTTCTTTTTACCTCCTCTTGTCGGATGGCGGAAAGGTCTCTGACTTCTTCCACCATGTCAAGGGAGAGCCTTAATTCCTCCTCATTCTCCGCTTGCCATTCCTCGCGGCCTTCCTTTGCTGTCACGACTCGCGGCGTTTGGACTTCGAATTCGATGGGGAGCACCGCCTCGCACCCGTGGGAGAGTTTGAAAGGGGTCTCTCTTGTAGCTGTGTTGGGGGTGGTCCTCAGGGCCCAAAGAACCGCGGGGAGCTGCTCCACCCAGCTCCCTTTCAGGTTCTCCACCTTTTTCTTGAGGAGGTTGACGATGATCTTGTTTGCGGCCTCCACTTGTCCGTTACTCCTGGGGTGATGAACCGAGGCGAACCTGAGATCGATCCCAAGCTGTTCGCAAAAGCTGGTGAACTCGGCACTGGCGAACTGGGGCCCATTGTCCGTGACGATGGCCTGGGGCAGCCCGTGGCGACAGATGATCTCCCCCCATACAAAGTTCCTGATCACCTGGGAGGTCACCTTAGCCAACGCTTTCACCTCCATCCACTTTGAGAAGTAGTCAATCATCACTAGGAGGAACCTTCTCTGACCGTTGGCTTGGGGAAACGGCCCAACCAGATCCATTCCCCAGATTGCGAAGGGCCATGGGGCCGTGATACTACGGAGCCGTTGGGCCAGCTGCAGCTGGAGAGGGGCAAACAGTTGGCACTTGTGACATTTTCTTGCGAATTCTGCAGCGTCCCGGCCCAGGGTGGGCCAAAAATAACCTTGCCTGACTATTCTTCCTTCCAGGGTCCGACTCCCGGAGTGACTTCCACATTCCCCGGAGTGGACCTCCTCCAAGATCCTTCGCACTTCCCCCTCGGCCACGCAGCGGGCCAGCATCCCTGAGAGGGTCTTTCTGTATAGCTGCCCGTCCTGGAGGAGGTAGTATGCTGACTTGTGCCTCAGCTTCTTCTTGTCTACCCCCTCCGGATACTCCCCTGTGGAGAGAAAAGCTACTACTGGGTCCATCCATGAAGCTTGCTGATCGATCTCCATGAGCTCTCCTTCTTCGATGGAGGGACGGAACAGGTCGGTGATGGTGCCCCCCACCCGGGGACCATGCTTAGCCAACTGATCGGCCTGTTCGTTCTCTTCCCTGGGCACATGTTGGATGGCGAAAGTTTGGAAAGTTCCGATGATCCCCTTTACTTTGGCCAAGTATGATCGCAGGGTAGGTTCCCTTGCCTCGAACTCCCCGTTGATTTGGGAGGCTACTACCATGGAGTCTGTGAGGACCTCCACATCCGACACCCCCAGCTCCCTGGCCAGGCGAAGCCCTGCTATCACGGCCTCGTACTCGGCCTGGTTGTTGGTAACGGAAAGTGCACCACTACCGTTTGCTCGATTCGGGTCCCTTGAGGGCTTTCTAGGATCACTCCCACTCCTAGGGAATGCCTTCCTGATGCTCCATCCACCCTCACCTTCCAAGGAGCAGGGTGAGTGAGTTCTCCTTCCGCCACTTCAACCACATAGTCAGCAAGGAAATCGGCCATTGCCTGGGCCTTGATCGAGAGCCGCGGAACGAAGGAGACGTCGAACTCACTCATCTCCACCGACCACTTAGCCAATCTGCCTGAATGTTCCACCCCCTCGAAGATGTTGCGGAGGGGATGGTCGGTCACTACTCGGATTGAGTGTGCCTGAAAATAGGGTCGCAGCCTCCGAGCCGAGATGATTAGGGCGAACGCAAGCTTCTCCAAGATCGGATACCGGAGCTCGGCCTTCCTCAAGACCCGACTCACATAATAGACGGGGAGCTGTCTCTTCCCATCTTCTCGAACCAGGACCGAGCTTAAGGCCTCCGTCCCGACTCCCAAATACAGGAACAGATCCTCCCCCTCCTTTGGCCCTTGGAGCAGCGGGGCCTGTGTCAACTGCACCTTGAGGGCTCGGAAGGCCTCTTCACATTCCCTGCTCCATTCAAACCTCTGTCCCCCCTTAGTGTCTTGAAGAAGGGGGAGCACTTCTCCCCTGCCCGAGAGAGGAAGCGACTCAGCCCTGCTAACTTCCCTGTCAACCGTTGAACTTCCTTTGCATTCCGCGGGGATCCCAGCTCCAAGATGGCCTTGACCTTGTCTGGGTTTGGCTCGACCCCTGCGGGGGTGAGGAGATGCCCCAGAAACTTTCCCCTGCTGGCCCCAAAGACACATTTCAGTGGGTTCAATCGCATCTTGTACTTGCGCAGGGTGTCGAAGGTCTCCTCCAAGTCCCGGAGGTGGGAGTCCACATCCCGGCTCTTGATCATGAGGTCATCTACATATACCTCCAGATTCCTTCCCCTTTGCTCCTTGAAGACCCTATCCATCATTTTTTGGTAGGTGGCTCCAGCATTCTTCAGCCCGAACGGCATCATCTTATAGCAGTAGCAACCGTCCCCTGTGATGAATGAGACATCCTTTATGTCCGGGGGGTGCATCCTGATCTGATGGTAACCTGAAAATGCATCTAAAAAACTCATTACAGAAAAACCGACGGCTGAGTCAACCAGCGCGTCGATCCGAGGCAAGGGGTAACAATCCTTAGGACAAGCTTTATTAAGAAGGGAAAAATCGATACATAAGCGCCAGCGGCCGTCCCCCTTTTTGACCATCACAACGTTCGAGACCCATCCAGGGTATTGAATTTCGGACACAAAGCCCGCTTTGAGAAGTTTCGCCACTTCCTCCCTGATGGGTTCCGCCAGCTTGTCCGCCGTGGACCTTTTCTTCTGCTGAACGGGGCGTGTTCCCGGGTCCAAGTTGAGGCGGTGGCAGGCCACATCCGCGTCAACCCCCGGCATCTCCGCGGCGTTCCAGGCGAAGATGTCCACATTCTTCTGGATGCACTCCAGCATCCTGCCCTGGTCTTCCGGGGTCAGCCCCCCGCTGACGCGGATCTTTTCCACCGTTCCTCCCCGGGTGAGCACCTCCAGATCCACCACCTCCTCGGCTGCCTCCAGCCTGGATTGCTCCGCCCATCCTTCGGCGTCCCCTTCCTCCGGAGCGGGGATCTCTACCTCCATTGCCTCCTCCTCGACCCTCACCTCGGTCACCTCCTCCAAACTTCCTCCGGCCGCCTCCTCTGCGTAGCCCTTCTCTCCCAGCTCTTCCCCCCAGCTTCCTCCTCGACCTCCATCCTTCGCCCCATCTCCTCGGCTCTCTCCGCCAAGAGATGGTGTTCACCGCAGTGACATAACACTCCCGCGCCACCTTTGGGTCCCCCTGACCCTGACTTGTACCCCCTCGGTGTTGAACTTCAAGCATTGATGAAAAGACGAGGGGACGCAGCGGAAGGCGCTGATCAGGGGTCTTCCAAAGATGGCGCTGTAGCTGCTGGGGGCGTCCACAATGACGAACTTGCAGTTTCGGGACTGCCCCCCCAAGGTGACATGGAGTCCGACTCCTCCTTCTACCTCCTTCCTTTCCCCTGAAAACCCGAACAGGGGGCCATCCGAGGCCAGCACTCTTCTCGCCTCCACCTTCATTGCGTCGAACGCCTTTTTGAAGACGACGTTGACGGAACTTCCGTTGTCCACGAGGATCCGTGAGACGGTGAAGTTCTCGATGGCCGTCTTGATGACCAGCGCATCACAGAACGGGTCCTCGTGGTCTGGTAGATCACTCCTGGAAAAGGTGATCCTCTCCTCTGGTGGCGGGGTTTGGGATGTAGAGGCGACGCTTCGGCGGTACATGGTGTGGAGGCTAGCCTTGCGGGAGGCCTCAATCCCTGCTCCCCCGTGGATCATCCCGATCCCTCCTCGGGTTCCCACATCCACCCGGTCTTCGCACCGATCCTCCTCCGCCCGAGGCAGGACCTCCTCGATCCTCACTTCCTGCCGCGCCCCCTGCTGCTGCTGCTCCCCCCTGTTTCCTCTCATCTCCAAGAATTCCGGGCACGTGGCTGTTGCGTGCCCCTCTTCCTGATGGAAGTCGCAATAGGGTAGCTCCACCCTAACCTCCCTCCTTCTTCTCCTCCACGCTCCTCTCCTGGCCCCCAAGGCTATGGCCATGGCCTCCTCTTGATCGGGGAGCCGGGGGGGCCTCTGACCCTGCCTCCATCCTGGGGGGTGGAACTGGTCTTGTCTCCCTGGAAGTGACCTCTTCCGAAGTTTCCCCTCTGAGGCCCCTGCCCCTGCCACTCTGGCCTCCAGCCTAGCCGACGGTCGGGCTCCTGACGCCCCCACCCCGGCTGCTGCTGCCCTTGGAGCTGCCTCTGCTCCCTCTGCCTGGGCTCCCCTCTTCTTTCTTCCTGACCTCTCCCTCCCTTCGACTCCCTCTCCTCCTCCGTGGCCCACCTGGCCAATTTCCTTGCAAACTCCGGGTTTGACGCCTCCCCGTCAACCTCTCTCGCCGCCCTTTCCATCAACTCCTCGTAGGAGAAGGGGGGAACTCTCTTCAGCTCCATCCGGAAGAATCCCTGCTGCAGGCCCAGGGTAAAGGCCATCATCAGACTATGGCCCGGCATCTCCTGGACCTGAGTAACCTCCTCCTGGAATCGGTCCACGTAGCTCCCAGCGTCTCGTTCACCCCCTGCTTGATGTGAAACAGGGACTCGGACTCCTTCTTCCTCTTCTTCGAAGTGGTGAATCTCAGCATGAACCCCCGGCGCAAGTCCTCGAAGCAATAGATAGAGCTGGCCGGTAGCTGGTGAAACCATTCTCTCGCTTTCTCTCGGAGGGTGATGGCGAAGAGCCGGCACTTGAATCCGTCTGACATCTGACGGATGGAGACCACGTCCTCGAACCATTGGACGTGCTGTATTGGGTCTCCCTTCCCAGTGTAATAGGACATCTCGGGCTCCCTGAACCCATCTGGAACTGGAGCTGAAGAGACCAGCTCGCTGAAAGGACTCCCTCCCCCTACTGGGCGAGCTGGCGAGTCTCGCGAGCCCAGCTTGCCGAAGCGACCTCGGCCTGCCGAGCCGGGGAAGAGCTCGCGCCCGGGGAGCTCGCACCCACGGCCCTCCTCGGCCACTTCCTTCCCAGCTCGCCTGCCGGGAGCGTCCTCGCCCAATGAGGGGGCGGCCGCGATCTGATTTGCCGGAGTCGAGCACTCGGCCCGCGTGCCGAGTGCGAACTTGACCAGATTCAGCACCTCGCTTCTGAAGTCCTCGAACATGCCCACCGTTGCGAGAGGCGGGGGGGGGGGGGGGGGGGGGGCGGCGAGCTCGGCCTGTCGGATCCTTGCCCTGTCATTGAACTCGCGAGAACTTTTCTGTGCTGACCACGCTCCACGCTCACCGCACCAAAATGTTGAAACCGGAACCGGCTTCCTGTAGAGCTCGCCTTGGGGAAAGGGGTGATCTCGCGCCTACTTCGTTCCTGCAAGGAAAAACAACAAGACAAGGAGAAACAGGCCCAAGGGCTCGGCGGGGAGGTCCCACCACAAACCCGGAAGATCTCAGAGCGCTTCCCTCCTTAGCCTGAAGCCGAGCTAAGGTACCCTCAGAAAGCACAGAGAATTTGGGGAGTGGAGCACAAGGAAAAAAACGTGCCTTTAGGGGTACCCCTTGGGTCCTATTTATAGTTTTTGAAATCCGGACTGCCAATAACCAAAATAACTGACCTGAAAATACCAGAAAAACCCTCGGCTGGGTCTGCCAACAGCCAAACTCCGCTGTTCTGAAGGGCTATGGGCAGACCAGCAGGGGTAAAACAGTTAAAAGGTACCTCTGACCCCCAGGCGAGCTGGGACCCCTGGCCACCTCGGCATGCTTTGCTCGCCAGCTGCTGCCGAGCTCCACTGCGAGGACGCGAGCCTCAGCCCGGTCGGCGAATGCCGAGCTCCGGGTCGCCGATCGTCGATCCCTGGTCGACAGGTGCCGAGCTCTGGCCCGCTCCTGCTGCCGCCGAGCTTGCCTACTGCTGCCGAGCTCGCCGAGCTCGCCTGTTTGGCCTTTGTTGAACTTGCTCGCCGGACACGGGGTTGTACACCACCCCCGTCTCCAGATCCGTCGACATCCTCCTTATGCTCTCTATTACTCTTCGATCTGTGCTTCATGTTCATGGCTCTCCTTCTAATCTTCTCTCTATTAGTCATCTCATTCAGGATCTTAACTGCGAGATAACTTTCTCTTCAACCTCTTGTGTTGTGCAGGATAGCAAGACGCGGAACATCCTTGATACTGGGCAGCTGTCCAATGGGCTATACATCTTCGTTTCCTCTTCTCTCACTGTTCTCTCCACCATCTCTTCTGTTGACTGACATCGTCATCTTGGGCATGCTCCTCTTCCAATTCTCCAAAAAGCTCTTCTGAATGTTTCCCTTTCTAAATTTCGGTGTGAATCTTGCATTTATGGCAAACAACATCGTGTCTCGTTTACCTCTCCTAGTACTATGTGTGATGCCCCCTTTTCCTTAGTCCATTCTGATATTTGGAGGTCATATAATCTCTCTAGTGTTTTTTGATATCGGTATTTTGTTACATTTATCGATGATTACTCACGTGTTACCTGGTTGTATTTAATTCAAGATCATACTGAACTCCCCACGACTTTCTGTGCCTTTCTGGTGGAGACTTGTACTCAGTTTTCTACTTGTGTGAAAATTCTCTGTACCGATAATGCACGTGAGTATACAGGCCGCACCTTCTCTAATATCTGCACAGAGTTTGGTATTGTTCATCAGACCTCGTGTGTATATACTCTTCAACAGAACGGCGTCGCCGAGCAGAAGAATCGACATCTTCTCGATATTACCCAGTCAATCATGCTTTAGATGCAGGTTCCGCCTCTCTATTAGAACTTTGTCGTCTCTACTGTCTGTCATCTCATCAATTTCCCTCATCCACCTTAAACTTCATGGCTCCTGTCACTCTCCTCTTTCCTTCCAAGGCTCTGTTCTCTGTCACGCCCAGAGTCTTTGGATGCACATGTTTTCTTCATAACCTGGCAGTAACGCCCCCGATTTTTCGATGATTTTATTTGTTTGGGTAACGTCAGATTTATGATGTCGTGGCATTACTTTTAACGTCGAGTTTTGGATTTAAGTAATTTTGGACTTGCTCATCCAGTTTCGTCGCAACCCGAGCATTTTTGGAGTCTCGGCGCGCGATTGAAGTTTTGGATTTTGTTTTTGTTCACCGCATACCTTGACGACTAATATCTCGAGAATGGCTCGTCAGATTCTGTTTTTGACTTCGCCGTTGTGTTTGTAGCGTCAGTGTTTGCCTACGGCGTGAGTTTCTTTTAATTCAGCGCGTTTGAGCCTTTGTTTTGATCTCATATTTCCATGTTCAACTATCTGAACATGATAATTGCTATATTAATGACTGCTTGTTTTGATTCTCGGGAAGCCCTCCTAAAGGTGTGAGATTTCGTCGAACCAACCTTATTGTATTATTTTTTCTGGGCGCTGTATTGAGTTCGACGATGTCGAGCGGAGCTCGACGATTGTTATTTTTCTGGGCGCTGTATCGAGTTCGACGATCGTCCAGCGGAGCTCGACGATTGTTATTTTTCTGGGCGCTGTATCGAGGTCGACGATCGCCGAGCTGAGCTCGACGATTGTTATTTTTTCTGGGCGTTGTATCGAGTTAGACGATCGTCGAGCGGAGCTCGACGATTGTTATCTTTCTGGGCGCTGTATCGAGTTCGACGATCGTCGAGCGGAGCTCGACGATTGTATTCTTTTTTGGGCATTGTCTGGAGGTCGACGATCGTCGAGCGGAGCTCGAAGATTATAATTCTTTTCTGGGCGCTGTCTGGAGGTCGACGATCGTCGAGCAGAGCTCGACTATTGTCGTGCTGAGCTCGACGAAGCGTCGAGCGGAGCTTGCTGTAGGTCTAGCGTTTCTGCGTGTTGAGTTCGACGATCAGGCCTTGTGTTCGATGATTTTCGAACAGAATTCGTCGAATGAAGTTTTTTCCTTTTGTTCGATGAACGTCGAGCTGAGCTTGACCCAGAATCAAACGGAGTTGTCTCCCTTTCACACTCGAGTAATTCTTCCATCCTGGTACTCGAGAGATTCTTCCCTTGTACTCGAGTGATCCTCCTTCAGTACTCGATTAATTGCCTTATACTCGAGTAATCCTCCTTCAATACTCGAGTAATCCTCTTGCACTACTCGAGCAGTTGCCTTATACTCGAGTAATCCTCTTGCAGTACTCTAGCAGTTGCCTTGTACTCGAGTAATCCTTCCTTCTGTCTCGAGAAATCCGGTTCTGCTGAACCCGAATTATTTTGTCGTTCTTCCTGTTATCACCCTTAGTATAAATACCTTCTTCATCTTCTTGGTACTCGAGCTGAACGTCGAGCTGAGCTTGACCCAGAATCAAACGGAGTTGTCTCCCTTTCACACTCGAGTAATTCTTCCATCCTGGTACTCGATAGATTCTTCCCTTGTACTCGAGTGATCCTCCTTCAGTACTCGATTAATTGCCTTATACTCGAGTAATCCTCCTTCAATACTCGAGTAATCCTCTTGCACTACTCGAGCAGTTGCCTTATACTCGAGTAATCCTCTTACAGTACTCTAGCAGTTGCCTTGTACTCGAGTAATCCTTCCTTCTGTCTCGAGAAATCCGGTTCTGCTGAACCCGAATTATTTTGTCGTTCTTCCTGTTATCACCCTTAGTATAAATACCTTCTTCATCTTCTTCATCCTCTCCGATTCTTTTCCTCCCGAACCAGAGCGGCGTGAGCGAGGAAGAGGTTGTCCGTCCTTATTTCTTCTAGTGGCCGTTGACGGTGCTCCGGTGCTCGGAATCGCAAACCGATTGTAGATCCGGCAAGCTCTCGTCGAGAGCTGCACCCTCGTGGTAATATCTTCCCCGTTTCTTGAGATTTCTCGTTAGGGTTTTTTGGCCCTAACCCCCTTTTCGACCATTTTTGTCTAGATTTCAACTCCTCCCGCAGTATTTTGCCCCGATCTACGACGTGGAGCAATTCAGAGGACTTTTCCGGTAAAACCAAGACAAGTGGTGGTTTTCCCCTCATTTCTCTTTGTCCGATCTGATGGTAACGACTATACTTTCATGTTCTTTAAATTTTTTGCGCTTATTCTTCCAAATCATTGTTATGATTAATCGTTTCAACAATCCTTTGTTGTTGTAAGGTGTTGTCCTGGAAAAGCCCGATTTTGTCTGGTTTTGGTTAATCGTTCCCGATGCGCCTTAGAGATGTCTATGCATGCCTTACCTTTCGTTATTAAACATGTTAGAATTTATCTAGGACTGTAAATTGCTCCTAGAGGTTGATCAACCGCGTCTTGAGTTCGGTAATGTCAAGTGGAATCTGTCGAGCCAAATATCGAGATATTTGTGTTGTGGTTTCTTTGGGTTTCTTGAATGCGGGAGTTAGTGGACGATTCCACCTCCGTAGTGTTTGTTTCCTTCATTAGTGCCCTGTGGAAGTCTACCTGGTTTTTGGATGTCTGCGGTGTATGGTGGAGAGTATGAGTCTCCCTCACAGTTAGACGGATTATATATCCATTTTGTTTTTGGGTGGTGTGTCAAAGAGTGACCACTTCGCCCGTGTTTTTGGGTGGTGTGTCCAAGAGTGACCACTTCGCCGTATTTTTGGGTAGAGTCGACCACAGGTGCCTAATAAAGGTTTTGGTATTTTCTTTCTTGTGAAATATTCATGTAGTCACCTTATAGCCTTGTGCGTCTGGTGTACCCTTGTGGAACATGACAAATCATGTAGGAGTTCTTTTCCTGTTGATGTCTTGATTTCTTTTGTACTTTACTTCAGTGTTTTTGGTCTTGGGGTGGTACCCCTGTTGACCTTTGCTTATTTTGGCTTATTACTTTTCCCGCCACCATTTGTACCTTCTTGCTGAGGTGTTCTATTTTTTTTGGAATGCCTCAGGTTCAGAGCAGTAGCAGTTAGCAGTGCTGGTTTTGGAGTTTTCTGTGCGGCAGTGTTGGCCGTGGTTGTTGTCTTGTCTTAGCGAGGTAGTTTGTTGTTTGTTTAGTTTTACTAGTTCAGACATACTTTTGTTCGTGGGTTCGTGTCAGTTTGTTGGCGTCCACTGAATTGTTAGTTGTTTGATACTTGCCAGCTGCTCATTTCTTTAAATGTGGATGTGGATTACTTGTTCTCTATGAGGATTTATGCTAGGAATGCATGTTAGGTATTTTCAACTATAAAATCTACTACTATTACTTCATGCATTGCATAATTTGAAACTCTAACGTGTTATTTTTAGCGACCGTAAAAGTCATCTTTCCTACTATAATAAATTTAGAGTCTTGCATAGCATGAGTTGTCCTTTATGGACGTTTTTACTCATGTAGGATGTCTGAGTTAATCTAATCAAGTATTTTTCCGCAGCGTATAATATATTTTGATTCGTGGACTAGATGAGCCACTAAGCCGAGGTATACGGCTAACTACTGCACTTAACTGATTTTCCGTAAAATAACTTTAAAAGAACCTTTCTTCATGATTAGTTTGGTGTCTGCCTGAGCGTCCCCAGTTATCCCTTGCTGACGTGACATCATGACGCACATTTTCCCTTACTCTGATAAGCTTTTTATGCGGTGAAAATACGGGTTGTGATAGTTGGTATCAGAGGGAGGTTGCTTGACAATTTGTCGGGCAACCTTTCCTTGTTGGTATTAGGTGTTTAGCATCATATCATACACACACCGATATGTCATCAACACGTCTTGGCTGAAGCACAAACACTACACTCATAGCATAACATGAAGTATACGAGGCATATTATGTAGTATGAGATGCATAATATGTGTCTGTATATGGATCCACCATAGGGGCAACATGTGAGGGTTATGTAGTGTGGGATGCATAACCTCACCACATGAATGCGACTAGCACGTTTCTTTTTCGTTGCATGAGAATGTCATGTAGTATGGGATGCATAACATTTTCATGCGTACGCCGCTCATAACATGCATTGGGGCCTTTTTAGAATGCATAGCACAATCATGCATAACATAACATTGCATAATCACAACGTGCCAAGCTAAAGATTTGCGGGATGACATATGTACACACATGGTTTTAAATCAGAAAAAGAATAAAGAATACATGCATTCACATCATAGGCACAAGAGTCAATAGGATGAGAGGATATCATCCTAAGTAGGACATATCATCATTATAAAAATCTCAGAGCAAGTTGCAGCGTAAGCAAGTGTCTTTTAAGTATGGTCTGAACTAGTCGTGTGGCTTTGTTATAAGCTAGGATTTTGATGAGTTGTTTGTTTGCCTTTTTTAGAAATACCGCCAAAGTGTCCTGCGACGAGGTCGACTCCCCAGTCGGAGGGTGAGTCATCAGGTGCGCAAAGTGACGCGATTATCGAGAGTCTGCGTCAGAGCAATAAGGCTCTGTCGAGACAATTGGTTGCGATGCAATCGCAAATTGAGTCTCTATTGTCTACCGCTCCCGCACAGCAACCTTCAGTGCAAGAGCCCGTCTTGGACTAAGCCGTGCCCGATACCCCTGCTCCTCTGGTGCCCTCAATGGCGATACCACCAGAAATGAATTTCATATCGCACTTCCAGCGGTTGGGACCTCCCACCTTCGACGAGAGTGCTGACTTTATGATTATAGATGATTGGATCATCTCCATCGAGGAGATGTTTTCGTATTCTGGAATTCTAGAAGCCCAGAAGGTGATGATTACAGCCTATCAGTTAAAAGGTCTAGCAAAGAGTTGGTGGATTCGGGAAAGAGAGAGCCTGAAGGAAATCTTTTAAGAAGATGCTGCTGAAGAAGTTTCTACCCTCAGTCGAGCAAGACCGCCTGATGAATAACTTCCTGCATCTAAAGCAGAGATAGCTAAACATGAGCGAGTACGAGATTAAGTTTAGCAAACTGAGCAGGTTTGCTCCTAATTTGGTAGCTTCTAAGGAGGATAGAGTGAAATGTTTTTTGGGAGGATTAAGAAGCGATGTCCAGCAGTTGGCATGCGCTTACCAAGCTGAAAGTTATGCTGAAGCAGTGGAAGCCGCTTTAAAAGTGGAGGCGATTGAAAACGCCAAGAACCGCGGTGCTGCGGCAAGGAAGGAGAAAAGAAAAGGCGTTGAGGATGGTAGCTCCAGGGCATCTGGCCCTTCTTCGAAGAAGAAAAGTAAGGAAGTGTGTAGCTTCTGTGGTCGTCCTGGCCACCCCTACGAAAGGTGTTTCAAGAGAACTGCCACTCTGAAGCAGCAGCAGGTGCATGCCATCCAAGGTGCACCCAAGGGAGAGATTGTGTGCTCGTTCTATGCAAGGAAGGGTCATGACGTGACTCGCTGCTGTATGAAAGAAAGGGTTTGCTTCTAGTGTGGGCAAAAGGGACACCAGAAGTCTTCGTGCCCTCAGGCTCAGTCCCCACTGCAGCCTGCCCCACTTCGAGCTATGCCACCGCCACCAAACCTAGATAAAGGAAAGGGAAAGCTGAACGTGATGACCAGCGAGGAAGCCCAAACCTCTACGCAAGTGATATCAGGTTAGCCTCAGTTTAATTTATCCTTGTTAGTTATCATTGTTGCCCTAGTTGTTGTTTGTTTAGTTATGTATGTTATGGTTTTAGGGGAGTTTAAGGTGCGGAATAGGTGGGCTCGCATTCTTTTCGAATCGGGTGCCACCCATTCCTTTGTGGCCCGGAGATTTGTTGATAAACATCGCCTGAGTGTGGACCATTTGGGAGGCTCCTTCAATGTCAAGCTTCCTTCCGGTGATTCGGTGATATCTGACCAAGGAGTTTTGAGATGTCCTATTTATCTTGACAATTTTCTGGCCTTTGCGGATCTAATGATTTTGGATCTGTCTGATTTTGATGTGATTCTGGGCATGGACTAGCTGTCCAAGTATGATGCAGTCATCCAGTGCAAGGCTAAGCGATTGGATTTCAGAATGGACGACGGACAACCTATGAGCGTCTATGGATTTCAAGACAAAGTTTCCCCTATAATTTCTGCGGTACGTGCTTGTCGTGCAATAGAATCTGGTTGCGAGGCGTTTTTGGTTTCTATTTCTGTTCTTGAAACAGCTTTTATTACACCACGTCTTGAGGATGTCTCAGTCGTGCGAGAGTTTCCAGATGTCTTTCCTGATAGTCTTCCAGGACTTCCTCCTGAAAGGGAGATAGAGTTTGAAATAGACCTCGAGCCAGGTACTCGTTCTATTGCTAAAGCACCGTACTGTATGGCTCCGCATGAGCTCGATGAGTTGCGTACTCAGCTCGATGAGTTGCTCAGTTGTGGTTTTATTAGACCAAGTACTTCTCCTTGGGGTGATCCTGTTTTGTTAGTCAAGAAGAAAGATGGATCGATGAGGCTTTGCATCGATTATAGGGAATTGAACAAGGTAACCATTAAGAATAGATATCCCCTGCCAAGGATTGATGATTTTTTCAATCAATTGCGTGGTAGCTCGATTTTTTCAAAGATCGATCTTCGCTCAGGCTACCACCAATTGAGTATTCGTGAGGCAGACATTCCCCGAACCGCTTTCCGTTCACGACATGGACATTATGAGTTTTTGGTGATGTATTTTGGTTTAACCAATGCACCCTCTGCTTTCATGGATTTGATGAATCAGGTGTTTAAGGATTTCTTGGACCGATTTGTTATTGGGTTCATAGATGATGTCTTGGTGTATTCCCGCAATGTTGAGGAGCATACTCAACATTTGCGTCTGGTTTTGTCGACCCTGAGGGAGCATAAGTTATATGCGAAGTTGAGCAAGTATGAGTTTTGGTTACCTCAAGTGTCCTTTCTGGGTCATGTGGTAAGCAAGGATGTTATTTCTGTAGACCCGACCAAGATTTTGGCGGTGATGGAATGGGAGAGACGTTCTACATCTAAGGAGATTAGGAGTTTCTTATGCCTAGCCGGCTATTATAGAAGATTCGTGGAAGGATTTTTGGTGTTGTCTGCTCCTCTAACTAGACTTACTCAGAAGAATACTGCTTTCATTTGGAGTGATAAGTGTGAAGAGGCTTTCCAAGAGCTGAAGAAGAGATTATGTACTGCTCCGATTTTAACCTTACCTACTGAAGGAGTTGAGTATGTTGTGTATGTTGATGCGTCATACATAGGACTTGGTTGTGTTTTAATGCAAGATGTCAAGGTGATCGCGTATGGATCGAGACAACTAAAGACCCATGAGAGAAACTATCCTACGCACGATTTGGAGTTTGCTGCCATAATTTATGCGCTGAATCTTTGGAGACACTTATTGTATGGCGCGCTGTACAAGATCTGTACGGATCATAAGAGTTTGAAGTACGTATTCACTCAGAAGGAACTAAATCTGCGCCAGCGTCGGTGGTTAGAATATGTGGCGGATTATGAAGTGGAAATTCTTTATCATCCAGGAAAGGCTAATGTAGTAGCCGATACCTTGAGTAAAAAGATCGATAAGATTTTTAATCTGTCGGTGCAGTCCTTGGTAGAAGAATTTTTGTTGATGGATATTGAGGTTGGGAGTAGTACTGTGCCTGCTAGTCTAGAAGCAAAAGAACCCTCTTGGATTTCCCTTCCTCGAGCACATCAGAAGGATGATCCTGATTTGTTGCACCTCCGGAATAGAACTGTGAAGGGAGAGCAACCTGATTTCTCGGTGGATGAGTTGGACACCTTGAAGTATCAGGGTAGATTTTGTGTCCCCGCCTTTGGCGACATTCGATCTAAGATCTGTGCTGAAGCTCATGGTTCCAGTGTAGCCTACCACGCTAGTTCCACTAAGATGTATAAAGATCTAAAGCAAATTGTTTGGTGGTCAGGGACGAATAATGACATCGCAAAGTTTGTATCGGAATGTTATACATGTCAGCGTGTTAAGGCTGATCATAGAAGACCTGGTGGTAAATTGACACCACTTGATATTCCAAGTTGGAAATGGGAAAGTATTTCAATGGGTTTCATCACCGGTCTGCCAAAATCTCCCAGTGGGCACGACTCTGTTTGGGTGATAGTCAACAGATTGACAAAGTGTGCTCACTTTGTTCCATTTAAGATTGGGTACTCGATGAAGAAGCTAGCTGAGCTATATCTTGAAGAGGTCATCAGGTTGCATAGAGTTCCTGTTAGCATTGTATCAGATCGAGACTCTAGATTTACGTCTCGCTTTTGGAAGAGTTTACAGGAGGGATTGGGTACCGATTTAAGGTATTCAACCGCCTATCATCCGCAGACTAATGGTCAGACGGAAAGGGTAAATCAGATCGTAGAGGATATGATCAGGTGTTATATTTTGTGAAAGTGCAGCTAGATCTGAAATACTCTAGAGGGGGGGGGGGGGTGAATAGAGTATGGTGCTTAAAAACTTTTTACAACAATTGTTACAATCTGAGTGAACAGGGAAGCAAATACAAATCTAAACAATTGCTACAAACTACAAAAGAAGCTAATCACAGATGCTAACTAATCACAGATCAATCACAGCCAGAAACAAAAATAAAAACAAGCAAGCCAGAAGACACAAGGAGCTATAGTGGTTCCCCTAAACTTGGGTACATCCACTCTTCTACCACCCTAGGTAGGAATCCACTGCAGGATGAGTTGATCAGGTGTCCTGGGCACCAATGAGCTTTTGATAAGGTGCTCAAAAACCAAATCAGATTTTTTGATCAGGTGTCTTGCCACCAATGAGCTTTTAATAAGGTGCTCAAAAACCAAGCACAAACTTTTGAAGGGAGTTTGAAAAACCCTTTACAGAGATGGGGATGAGAGAGTTATGGAAGTCTTCTCTTTCTCAAAGCAGCTGAGAAGACTATGCGGATTTTATGTTGTCAAAGCTCCCCCTGAGTTATTGAGATGTTCAGGAAATGAAGCTGTTGGGTACATTGGTTTAAATGTACCTGATTTGAAGAAGCCTCACCCAATTCAATGATATACATCAAAAATGTATTTGATGTGTTTTGAGTTTACTTGTGCAGGTTAAGTATTTGCAGGAAAGAAGAAAAAGTTTCTAAGTCCATGTGTCGACACCCAGAGGGAAAGTGTCGACACTTAAGAAGACTTGTGTCGACACCCAGGCAAGAAAGTGTCGACACTTGGAGTCATTGTGTCGACACCAGGGATGCAGAGTCGACACCAGACAGAAAGTGTCGACACAAGGAGCTGTGTCGACACTCAATGAAGAAAAGCCCAGTGAAGTTGTGTCGACACTTAGCAGTTGTGTCGACACCCAGTGAAACTGTGTCTACATCAGAAAGTGTCGACACTTGTAGGCTGTGTCGACACTCAGCAAAAGTCAGCAGAGACTAAGTATAAGTGTCGACACCCAGAGCAATGTGTCGATACTCATCACAAGAGTCAACACTTGAAGAAAGTGTCCACACAAGAAAGAATGTGTCGACACTCAGCAGAAGAGTCAACACTTGAAGAAAGTGTCGACACAAGAAAGAATGTGTCGACACTCAGCTGAAGACTCAACACTTGAAGAAAGTGTCGACACAAGGAGCTGTGTCGACACTTAACAAAGTTCAAGAATATTCTAAGTACAAGTGTCGACACAAAGGAGATGTGTCGACACTCAGCAAAAGTCTCAACAGAAGAAGAATGTGTCGACACAAGGAGCTGTGTCGACACTCAGCAAGTATCAACACTGAAGACATGTGTCGACACCAAGAAGCAGTGTCGACACTGACAAGTTCAACACATGAAGATGTGTCGACACAAAGGAGTTGTGTCGACACTTACAAGAAGTCAACAAAGTGCTGAAGAACAAAGTGTTGTGTCGACACTCAATATCAGTGTTGACACATGAAGAAGAAGCAGTGTCGAGATATAAAATCTACAACACAAGGAGTTGTGTCGACACCTTGTAGGCTAGTGTCGACACTTAGTCAACTTGTGTCAACACTTGGTCTATAAGTGTCGACACTTAAAGACAGACAGTCTCGACACTTGCAGACAGTTACAGAATTTTCAGGAACTGACTGGATAACTTGGCAGCTGCCATTCCAGCCGGTCTACTGCACCTATCAGAGTTGTCAGAAATCAGTTATGAACCGGACCAGCCGGTTACCATGAAGAAGGCCTATAAATAGGCTTATACTGTCTACAGAAGAAGATAGATTAGAGGATTGAACACAAGTTCAAGTGATCATTAACAAGAAGAAGATCTAGCTATTCCTTGAAGAATCTAGTGAAGATCTAAGTAGTTGGAGAGAGAGAGCTCCATCCAAGAAGTCAGCCGTTGGAACCAGGCTGAGAAGAAGGGTTCAGATTTGTTATGAATCTTAAGTAGCAGAGATCAAGGATCAACTGCAGAGGAGGTCAATCTTATTGTGTTCTATATTCAAGAAGCTTTGAAGAAAGCCAAGTCAGATTGATTTCAGCTGAGTTCTTCCAAGAACTCATCAAGAAACTCACAACTCTTCTCTCTTTTCTCTGAGTTGTAGAGTTAACATTTAGTATTCATATTATCTTGTAGGATCCTTAGGGATCTGAGTTTTGTAAGCCTGTAATTATAAAGGCTGAGTGTAGGGCTTGAGTGCCTGAGTGTAGGAGATTTGAATCTCTGAGTGTAGGCCTGTTGTGGCTGAGTGTAGGCCTTGGTGGCTGAGTGTAGGCCTTGGTGGCTGAGTGTAGGCTTTGTGAAGAAGCTGAGTTGTAGGGCCTTGGGCCTGAGTTGTAGGAACCTGATTTGGGGTTCTGAGTGTAAGATTTGAGGATCTGAGATAGTGGAGAAGTTTGGCCGAATCTAGTACACTGCTAGATAGGCAAAGGGGGAAAGTGGATGTACCCAAACCTTGGGGAACCACTATAAAACTGTGTGTCTACTGGTTGCTTGTGTAATTCTGTGATTGCTGCTTGTGTGCTGTGATAAAGTAAATAGAACTTTGTGATATTATCTGAATTCTGCCTAAAAAGTTAAAAAGATTTAAGTCACCTATTCCCCCCCCCATCTAGGTGATTAGGTACAATATCTTTCAAGTGGTATCAGAGGGAGGTTACTCAAAAAAGGACATAACTGTCTGAGTAGATCCTGTTGGCAGATTCAGTCTAAGTAAAATTACAGAATCAAGAAACTCAAGAACCATGAGTTCCACTGAGAATCATAAGGAATTGGGATCCATGAAGCTACCCATTTGCAGAAAAGAGATCTTTGACATCTGGAAGGAAAGGGTGAGACTGTTTATGGAAGCCTCAGACCCTAGGATTTATATCACAGTGAAAGAAGGGCAATATGTGCCCATGAAGGTTTCAGTCTTAGATGCCAATCAGAGAACACCTAAGGATTTCTCTGAAATGACAAAGGATGAGATTGTTTTAGCCACAATGGACAAAAGGGCTCAGAATATTATAGTGAGTGCTATAGATGATGCTACTTTTCAGAATTTGATACACTCCAAGACATCCAAGGAAATGTGGGATACTCTTATTATGTATATGGAGGGTTCTGAAGAAGTGAGGCAAGACAGAAAATCTTTGCTCAACCAAGAATATGAAAGTTTTAGACAAGGTAAAGCTGATAGCATAACTGAATGCTATAAGAAGTTCTATAGGATTGTGAATGAGCTAATGTCCTATGGTAGAGAGTTCAGTAATTATGAGCTCAATGATAAGTTTCTAAGGTCCCTTATAAAAGATTGGGACACCAAGATCTGTGCCATTAGGGAAATGGCAAAGTTGGCAGAAATTCCTCCACCAACACTATTTGGAAAACTGCTATCCTATGAGATGCAGTTGATGGTGAGGAAAGAAGAGGAGAAATCAACAAGAAGTGAACATAAATAAAGGACAGTGGCCTTCAAAACAGAAGCCCCCAGGAAGTACAGAAGTAAGTCACCAACTCCACCACCAAAAGTACCTGAAACTGAGTCAGATGAATCAGCAAGTAGAAAGTCTGAAAGCAGTGAAAGTGATGAGGACTTTGCTGCCTTCACAAGACATTTTCAGAAGTTCTTAAAGAAGAAACAGTGGAGGACAAGGCCATCTACTTCACAGGGTAAAGAAGACAATTATCAGAATAAAAAGTCTTCAAAGAAAGACAGGAAAAAGACCAAGTCTAGCAAAGCAACTCTTTCAAAAATTGTATGTTATTGCTGTAATAGACAAGGACATGTTGTTGCAGACTGTCCAGAGAAAAGGAAGGAGTCTAATGACAAGAAAAAGACTCAATACAAGGGCAAGAAGGAAAAGTCTTTTGTTGCCAAAAAGGATAAGAGCCTGTCAGACATTTCTTCATCAGAAACTGAGTCAGATGCTGAAGCATATATAGGACTGTTTGCTGAGGAAGAAGAAGAAGAGTTCATCCAGATTATGAACTCTATATATGAACAAGAGGACAGTCAGTGCCAAGGACTGATGACATTGACAGAAAGTGACAAAATCCTGGAGCAGCCAGGACCTAGTAAGGTACAACATTGTTCTTTCAGTTCAATTTCTTGTGCTAGTACAGAATCAGATTCATCATCATCAAGTGATGAGAGTGCATCTGAGTCTGAAGAGGATATTCATCAGTTGATAGATGAATATAAAGTTCTGTTGCAAGCATTTAAGAAATGCAAATCCTTGGCCAAGAGTCAAGCTAAGGAGATTGCAAGTCTCAAAATGGCTGCAACTGATTATGAGAAGCTGTTTGATCAAAAACTTAATGAGATAGCCAGACTGAAGCACATAACTGTGATTCAGATGGAGACTATAACTTTTAAGAATGATCAAATCAAAAGTCTGGAGAATAGTGAAAGATATGGTACCTAAACACCTAGAGGGGGGGGGGGGGTGAATAGGTGACCTAATCCTTTTTAAACTTTAATGGCAGCCAACAGTTTATAACACAGCTTTCTAACTTATTCTATCACATCAAACACAGCAATAATCACAGCACAACACATCATACACAGTGGTTTATAGTGGTTCCCCAAGATATGGGTACATCCACTTTCCCCCTTCGTCTATCTAGCAGTGTACTAGATTCGGCCAAACTCCTCCACTGTCTCAGAACCCAAATTGGTTCCTACACCTCAGGCCCAAAGCCTTACAACTCAGCTTTATCCCAAAGCCTACACTCAGCCAATCAAGGCCTACACTCAGCCAACCAAGGCCTACACTCAGCCAACCAAGGCCTACACTCAGCCAACAAGGCCTACACTCAGAGATCTCAATCTCCTACACTCAGGATCTCAAGCCCTACCCTCAGCCTTTATAATTATAGGCTTACAATTCACTCAGATCCAAAGGATCCTACAAGATAAAAATGTATTACAAATACTAACTCAACAACTCAGAAATAAAAGAGGGGAGTTGAGAGTTTCTTGATGAGTTCTTGAAAGAACTCGGCTGGATTCAATCTGACTTAGCTTTCTTCAAAGCTTCTTGAGTAGAACTGAATAAGACTGAATCCTCCTGCAGTAGTTCCTTGACCTCTGCCACTTAAGATCCAGAATGAATCTGAATCCTTCTTCTCAGCCTAGTTCCAGAGGCTGATTTCTTGGATGGAGCCCTCTCTCTCCAACTTCTTAGATCTGCACTTGGACTGCAAGATCTTCTTGTGTTGATACTTTGTGTACCACTTCAATGACTTGTTCAATAATAATCTGAACCAGTTGATCAATCGTTTCTGTAAACTGTAGGTGTCTATTTATAGGCCTTCTTCATGGTAACCGGCTGATCCGGTCCATAACTGACTTCTGATATCTTTGACAGGTGCTGTACACCGGCTGGAACGGCAGCTGTCAAGTCATCCAGTCATTTCTTGAAAATCTCTAACTGTCTGATAGTGTCGAGACTTTCTGTCTTTAAGTGTCGACACTTATAGTCCAAGTGTCGACACATGCTATGTAAGTGTCGACACAAGTCTACAAGGTGTCGACACATCTTCTTGTATGTCTCGACACAGATTCTTCTTCATGTGTCGACATTGAAATTGAGTGTCGACACAAATACTTGTTCTTCTATCTTTAGTTGAATTCTTCTAAGTGTCGACACATCACCTTTGTGTCGACACAACTTCTTGTGTTGAATCTGTTAAGTGTCGACACTACTTCTTGGTGTCGACACATAGTCTTCTATGTTGATTCTTGCTGAGTGTCGACACATTCCTTTAGTGTCGACACTTGTACTTAGAATAATTTTGTTGATCTTTCTGATCTTTGCTAAGTGTCGACACAGCTCCTTGTGTCGACACTTTCTTCAAGTGTAGAGTCTTTAGCTGAGTGTCGACACATTGTTCTAGGTGTCGACACATGCTTCAAATGCTAACTCTTCTGTTGAGTGTCGACACTTTGTGCTGGGTGTCGACACTTACTTCAAGTGCTGACTCTTCTGCTTAGTGTCGACACATTGTGTTGAGTGTCGAGACTTGTACTTAGTCTCTGCAGACTTTTGCTGAGTGTCGACACAGCTCCAAGTGTCGACACTTTCTGGTGTAGACTCAGCTTCACTGGGTGTCGACACATCTCCTTGTGTCGACACTTTCTGTCTTCACTTTTCTTCACTGAGTGTCGACACAGCTCCTTGTATCGACACTTTCTGTCTGGTGTCGACTCTGCATCCCAGGTGTCGACACAATGACTCCAAGTGTCGACACTGCTTGTCTGGGTGTCGACACAAGCTTTCTTGAGTGTCGACACTTTCCCTCTGGGTGTCGACACATGGACTTAGAAACTTTTTGCTTCAGTCCAGTGATTACTTAACCTGCACAAGTAAACTCAACATACATCAAATACATTATGATGTATATCATTGAGTTGGGTGAGGCTTCTTCAAATCAGGTACATTTGACCAATGTACCCAACAATCTCCCCCTATTTGGAGAAGTCATAACCCTTAGTCCATGATATACATCATTCATAATTAAAAATTACAAAATGATGTAAAGCAGGTTATATTCAGCAAGGTAAACATAACATGTATTAAATCACACATGTATACACATTCATCAGCACAGAACAAATAAGAAATAGACACATTCATAGAACAAACATGAAATATATGAATCATATATTGTTCTAATATCTGTCTTATACATTTTCAGAAGTTTACTAAATGTGTTACATCCAAAAGATTACAACATAAACTTCAAGAAAACTCTTAATCTATTTCTGCTCTGGCTCCTTAATTACTATGCCTTTGCCAGCTTGGACTTGAGCTTTGACAGGGGCATCAATAGTTTCAGCATCAGCATGCTTCTTTCCTTTCATGTCCTTCTTCTTAAGCTCTTCAGCTTTGATCTTCTGCCTCTCAAAATAGTGATATGGCTTGGGGAAGTACTTGCTAGGCTCCACTGCAGTAGGAGGTAGCTTTCCCATCTTTGCCTTCCTTCTGAATTGAACAATGGCTTCTTGTCTTATTTCATGTTTTCTCCATTCAGCTTCAGAGAACCACTTGTTCCTGTCATGAGTATGGTCTTTGGCAGCTTTCCAGGCAGTTAAAATTATATTTCTAGAGGTAGGGCTCCACTGTTCAAAATCTGGCCTTTGTTCTGCTTGTTCCCTAAACCTCTTTTTGGACAACCTTGTCTCTTCTTCTTTCTGTAATGTCTCTTGCATGGCTTCAGATATAGGTTGAACAACCTTTTCAATATGGATATTGTCCTTGCCCCCAGATGGGCTGTACATGGTCTGGACCTCAGCATGAATCATTTCAAAGTCTGGAGGTGGATAAATGACCTGAGCTACTTCTGGTTGCTCACCTCCAAAATAAGCAGGGTTAATGCCTGATTCAGCAACATCTTGGTCATCACACAGAGGAGGGTATCCAAGTGTAGCCCTGATTGAATTTGATATCCATTTTGCATGCTCAGAACTTGCCTTGACTAACACTCTCTCCCCCTTTATGACTTCTCTAGCCATGTGATCTCTGACATCATCCTTTTGAAATCTGATCTGACTGTCCAAGTACCTGATCCCATCTTTAAAGTAAGGTTTTAGCTTTTGAAGTTGTTCAGATATGACCTTCTGGGAGGCTTGGATAGCAGTCTTTACAGCAGTAATTTCCTCTTGAAAGACTTTATCAAATTTAGCTTTAGCAGCATCAGTAGATGTAGAGGGTTCAGCAGCCTTATTCTTTAATTCAGTGACAATAGCATTGTGGGATTCAGTCAAATTGTCATTCATTCTTAATTGATTCTCAAGAACATATCCTTGTTTCAATGCTATATCATCCACCTGTGCCTTGATCTTCTCTTGGTGTGTTGCCAAATACACCACTGCATTTCCACCTTTGTGGAAGCAGTCTGTCATCTCTTTCTTGTTGAGATTCATCTCAAACCTTATAGATTTTATATCTTGGGCAAGATCAAACTGTAATGATCTGTGCCCTGCATCAACATAAGCCTCTATGGCTTTTCTTTGTTCATCCATTTTAATCTGCAGTGCAATCAGTAAAGCACTATAATCAACAGTTGGAGCTTGTTGAACTATAGGCTGTGGGGCTACAGTTTGCAGAGCCTTCTTGTAACTCTGGCTCCTTCTCTTGAATACATAGAGTTTCTTTTTCCTTGCCCTTGCAGTCTCCTCATCTTCAGAGGCAGATGTGCTGGCAATATCAACCCTCTCCTTAGGGCTTTGAAGCTTGTCAGCTTGCACATCTTGTGCCTTCTCAGTTTCTTGCCTTATAGGCTCCTCCAGAACTTGCATTTGCTCCCCCTCAGCAGCAGCATTCTCTCCTTCAGCAGCATCAATTTCCTTGTCAAAATCTGCTTGATCCAGATTTAGGAACAAGTCTTCCATTGTGTATTCAGGGGGTGAAGAAGTTGGAGACATTCTTTGTTCTTCAACTACTGGAGCAGGAATCTCTTCTTGTACAGCAGATGTGTCCTCTCTAACAACATCTGGAACTTGACTAGACAGCTGTGTTTGCTGAGGAACATCAGACAAATCAGCATCTTCTATAAGATATTCTAAAGTTTTTAGGTCAGTGAGTACCTCTTGAATGATGGTTGTGGCTTGCTCACTGTCCAGTGTAGATGGTGCTTCTACAACTGGAGGCTCCCCCTAGCTTTGATCCTTGTGGATGGGGCTAGCTGGAGGCAGCTCCCCCTGGATCTCAGCATCAGCTGGAGGAGCAGGAGACTTCACTGCAGGCACTTCCTCATGATCATCAGGAGTGAAAACAACCTGTTCTTCACTCCCAGAACTGCTGGAGGACTCTTGTGCCACAGGAGCTATCTTCCTTTTCTTCTTAGGAGGAGTGACTTTCTCAGAAACTATCTTCTCTGGTGTTGGCATTTCCTTGGACAACACCCTGTCCCATCTTGAAAAGATCCTTAGATCCATCTTCCTCATGTGATTTATCTTGCTGCCTGCAGCAGTATTCATTACCTCTGGTATGGTACCAGCTAGGTAGAGACTGATGATTCTGCCCAGATTGGGCTTCTTCAAGCTCTCCTTGATCTTGTCAAAAACCACTATTGACCAGTCTGTTTTCAGAGTGAATATGATCCTTGTCATGATTGCAAACATATAGGCAGACACTCTGTCATGCCCTCCAGGTTTGCTGAGCAAGACTTTTCCCACTATCTCAGACATGAACTTCCCTTGATTATTCATGCCTTTTCTGTTGAAAACAGATCCTATCTTCATCTTTGGATCTAGTCCACACCAGGTAAGAGCTTCCCTGATCTTTGAAGCAGTCACCTCTTCTTCATCTTGAGTTCTTGGCAATTGAAGAATCTTCCTCAGACTTTTTGGGGTTACCTTAACCTTTTCTCCATGAACTCTGGATTTGATTTTGTATCCAGATTCATCTACTGCAGCTCCATTCAGAAATTCAAGCACCTCCTTCTTCCATATCTTAGTTGGTTCAGAAACTAAGTACTCTAACCCTGAATCGGCGACTAGGGTTACTACGGCCCTGATTTCTTGATCAGCATCGTCAAACGCGCCGCACACAAGCTCATAGCCTTCGTTAACATTCTCCTCAAGCTTAGGTGCCATTAGGGTTTGTAGAATTTGTCTTTAGAAAAGAGAGGTGTCGACACAGTAGTTTTGGTCTCGAAACTTTGAAAGCGTGTCGACAAACAAAGACAGAACCCTATTTATACCTTTCTGATTTTGAAGATGAACAGGCGGGACAGCTAACTTAAAATGTGTCGACACTGGCAATAAGTGTCGACACTGACTTATAATGTCTCGACACATATGTGTCGACACAAGTTTAGTCAACAGATTTTATGTGTCGACACTTGGTTATGTGTCGACACAACATATCTCGACACATTGTCGAGACTTTACTTAGAAAATTCTGAGTAAATACTAAGTGTCGACACCACTTGGGATGTGTCGACACCTACTTGACATGTGTCGACACTAACATTCTGAAGTGTCGACACCACATTCTAGATGTGTCGACACCTTTTTCCTGAAGTGTCGACACCACTATTCTGTGTCGACATAGACTTGTCTATGTGTCGACACCTTTTTACTTAGTCATTTTCAAATCTGTAAACTTACTCTAAGTTTATCATTCCTAGTTCAATTTTGAATCTATTGAACTTAGCTTCTTCTAGTGGCTTAGTAAACATATCAGCTACTTGTTCATCTGTTTTAACATATTCTAATAAAATATCTTCTCTTTCTACATGCTCCCTAAGAAAATGATATTTAATCTCAATATGTTTTGTCCTACTATGGGATACATGGTTATTAGCTATTGAAATAGCACTTGTAGAATCACAGAAAAGTGGAGTTCTACTTACCTGAAATCCATAGTCCTCTAGCTGATGTTGAATCCACAGAAGTTGAGCACAACAACTTCCTGCAGCCACATACTCTGACTCTGCTGTGGAGATAGCCACACTGGTTTGCTTTTTGCTACTCCATGAAATTAGTCTCCCTCCTAGGAATTGACAGGTTCCAGTAGTGCTCTTTCTATCCTCTTTGCATCCTGCAAAGTCTGCATCTGAATAACCTGTTAGATCAAAATCTCCATTCCTAGGGTACCAGAGGCCTAGATAGGGAGTGCCCTTTAGATATCTCAATATTCTTTTGACTGCAGTCAAATGAGACTCTTTAGGGCAGGCTTGATACCTTGCACAAACACATGTAGCATACATGATGTCTGGTCTACTAGCAGTCAAGTATAATAGGGAGCCAACTATCCCTCTATACAAGGTTTCATCTACAGGTTTCCCTGCATCATCCTTGCTAAGAGACATACTTGACCCCATAGGAGTCTTCATGGTACTGGATGAATCCATACCATACTTCCTTATGAGTTCTAGGGTGAACTTTGACTGACAAATGGACAAACCACTCTCAGTCTGTTTAACTTGGAGACCCAAGAAAAACTTTCAGCTCTCCCATACTACTCATCTCAAACTGACCTTGCATAAGTTTTGCAAACTTTTTGCAAAGACTGCTTTCAGTAGACCCAAATATAATGTCATCTACATATATTTGGACTAGTATGACTTTGCCTCTAGATTCCCTAAGGAATAGAGTCTTATCTATTTTCCCCCTTGAGAACTTGTTCTCAATGAGCAAACTAGATAGGGTTTCATACCAAGCCCTAGGGGCTTGCTTTAACCCATATAAAGCTTTCCTAAGTCTATAGACATAATGAGGTAGAGTTGGATCAACAAAACCTGAAGGCTGCTCCACATAAACTTCTTCCTTAAGATTACCATTTAGGAATGCTGACTTGACATCCATTTGGTATACTTTGAATCCTTGATAGGTTGCATAGGCCAAGAATATCCTTATGGCTTCCAGTCTGGCTACTGGAGCAAAGGTTTGATCAAAGTCAATACCTTCTTCTTGCCTATATCCTTTAGCAACCAGTCTAGCTTTATTCTTAATGATGACCCCTTGTTCATCCATCTTATTCCTGTAGAACCACTTAACTCCTATTATATTGTGGTCTTTAGGTTTAGGAACAAGTTCCCAAACCTTGCACCTCTTGAACTGATTAAGCTCTTCTTGCATTGCTTTAGTCCATTGTGGATCTTGTATTGCTTCTTCAAACTTTTTAGGTTCAACTTGTGACAAAAAGCTAGAGTAGATTGCTGCATTCATGTTTCTACTCCTGGTTTGTACTCCTTGTCTTGGATCTCCAATAATCAGCTCTACTGGATGATCTCTAAGATGCCTGTGAGCTGGAGGCATCCTAACTTCTGGTTGAACCACTTCAGCATCTGCTTCATGCTGTACACCTTGTATTTCTTCAATAACTGGCACATGTAGTTCTCCCCCTGGACAACAGCTACTCTCTTCTCCTTGCTGTCTTGTAGCAGGCACTTCTTCTATAGTAAGCTTGTCCATTTTCTTTGATAAACCTGTGGGGCTGCATACACTGCTAGACAACTCATTATTAATAAGTTTAGTCTCATCAAAAACTACATGCACAGATTCTTCTACAACTTGTATAGTCAAGTTGTAAACTCTATAAGCCTTACTATTATTGCTGTACCCAACAAAAATTCCCTCTTGGGACTTGGCAGCAAACTTAGTTAAGTAAGACTTCCCATTGTTAAGTATGAAGCATTTGCAATCAAAGATTCTGAAGTAGGATAGGTTTGGTTTCCTGCCTTTCACAACTTCATAGGGGGTCTTGTTTAGACCTTTAGTGATGGTAGCCCTATTTATAACATGGCATGCAGTGTTAACTGCTTCAGCCCAGAAATACTCTGGCAGTGATGTATCACTTAGAAGGGTTCTACCAGCCTCTATCAAGGTCCTATTCTTCTTCTCAGCAATGCCATTTTGCTGAGGTGTTCTAGGTGAAGAGAATTCTTGAAATATCCCAAAGTCTTCACATAGTTTTGTCATGCTTTCAGACTGAAACTCAGTACCATGGTCACTTCTAATTTTGACCACAGTACTATTTAGTTCATTCTGAATTTGCTTGACAAAGCTGTAGAAGACACTAGGTGTTTCAGATTTCTGTCTTAAGAAGAACACCCAGGAAAACCTTGAGTAGTCATCTACAACTACAAGGGTATAGACCTTCCTACCTAAGCTGTGAACTGGCATTGGACCAAAGAGATCCAAATGCAAGAGGTATAAACACCTCACAGCATCTTTGTTTTCTATGCTTCTAAAGGTGGATTTAGTCTGCTTGCCCTTTTGACAAGCTGAGCAAATACCATCTTTAACACACTTAACTTGAGGACCATTCCTCACTAACTCTTTGCTAAAGAGTTTGCTAATAGTCTTGTAGTTAAGATGGGCTAGCCTCTTGTGCCATTTGACACAATGAGAGACTGTCTCATCAGCTACAAGACAAACTGGAGAACCATTGTTCTCAATCATAATGTCTAGGCAATAGACATTCCTTTTCCTATAACCTGTCAAAATGATCTCTTGATCACTTGACCTCTTGATATGACAACCATTTTTAACAAATGAGATGTCATACCCTACATCACTTAATTGACTTATACTTATTAGGTTGTGTTTCAACCCTTTAACATAAGCCACTTGAGTAATGGTAACCAAGTTTGTAGAAATGTTACCAAACCCTTTGATGATTCCCTTTTTCAGAACCACCAAAGGTTACTTTTGGACCATCTTTGATTGGAATGTAGTCCTTTAGTAGTCCCCTTGTTCCAGTCATATGTCTGGAACATCCACTGTCCAAGTACCATGTTGGGGTATGGCCACTTGGACTCACCTGCAAAACAGATTAATGAACCTTAGAACCCAAAGAATTCTTGGGTCCTTGGTACTTGTTAGTTTGCAATCTGACAAAGCTACCCACTGGCTTTCCAACAGGTAGTTTGGTACTCACTTTGGCACTGACATTGTGCCAACAGTCCACTGCAAAATGGCCAACTTTGCCACAACACCAACATTCAAACTTGTTGTACCTTTGCTTAGGTACTGCCTTGGCTGTCTTGTCTACAGCAGGCTTGTTGAATGTTGGGGCTTTGCCCTTGGACTTAGACTTGGACTGCTCAGTCCCTGCAGGTCTAATAAAGCCCAGTCCAGCCTTGCCTTTATGATGAACAAATTCATCAATTAAAGGTAGCACTGACTTAGGTTTAGAAAACCTAGCAACAAGCTCTCTCTCTTTCTGAAGATTGCTCTCCAGACTCTTGATTTGATCATTCTTAAAAGTGATAGTACCCATTTGAATCACTGTTATGTACTTCAACCTGGCTATCTCATTCAGTTTTTGATCAAAAGACTTCTCAAAATCTGTTGCTGCAGCTTTAAGAATAGCAATTTCCTTTGCCTGACTTTTGGCTAGGGTCTTGCTTTTCTTGTAAGCTTGCAACAGCACCTTATATTCATCTATAAGCTGATGAATATCATCCTCAGACTCAGATACATTCTCATCACTTGATGAAGAAGAATCTGAATCTGAACTTGAACAAGAAACTGAACTTGAACTTGAACCTTGTACCTTACTGGGTCCTGGCTGCTCCAGGATTTTGGCACTCTCTGTCAAAGCCATTAACCCTTGGAATTGACTGTCTTCTTGTTCATAGATAGACTCCATTAACTGCATGAATTCTTCCTCTTCTTCTTCAGCAAACAGCCCTATGTAGGCTTCAGCCTCAGACTCAGTTTCTGAAGAAGAAATGTCTGATAGAGTCTTCTCCTTCTTGGCAACAAAAGACTTCTCTTTCTTGCCTTTGAAGTGAGCCTTTTTCCTGTCACCAGATTCCTTTCTCTTCTCTGGACAATCTGCAATAACATGACCCTGTCTATTGCAGCAATATCACACTATCTTAGATCCAGTTGACTTGCTTGACTTTGTCCTTTTCTTGTCATTCTTTGAAGACCTCTTTTTCTGATAAGAGTCTTCCTTTCCTTGTGATATATAAGGCCTTGACCTCCACTGTTTCTTTTTCAAAAACTTCTGAAAGTGTCTAGTGAAAGCAGCAAAGTCTTCATCACTTTCACTGCTCTCAGTCTTTGTGCTGACTGACTCATCTGATTCTGAATCAACTACCTCTGGAGGTGGAGTTGATGACTTATTCCTGCACTTTTTGGGGACATCTGTCTTGAAAGCAACTGTTCTCTCCTTGTGCTCAGTCCTTGTTGATTTCTCCTCCCTTTTCTCACTGTCAACTGCATCTCATATGACAATAACTTGCCAAACAGTGTAGGAGGAAGGAATTTCCCCCAACTTAGCCATTTCTCTTATGGCACAGATCTTGGTGTCCCAATCTTTGGTTAGGGACCTTAAGAACTTGTCATTTAGTTCATAGTTACTGAACTCTCTTCCATAAGACATGAGTTCATTAACTATTCTGTAGAACTTTTTGTAGCACTCAGTTATGCTATCACCTTTACCTTGTCTAAAACTCTCATACTCCTGGTTTAGCAAGGATTTTCTATCTTGTCTTACTTCTTCAGATCCTTCCATATACACTATAAGAGTGTCCCACATCTCCTTGGCTTTCTTACAATGTATAAGATTCTGAAAAGTTGCATCATCAATGGCACTCACTATTATGTTCTGTGCCCTCTTGTCCATGGTAGCTAGGACAATCTCATCCTTAGTCATCTCAGAGAAATCCTTTGGAGTTCTCTGATTTGCATCTAGAACTGAAATCTTCATGGGCACATAAGGCCCTTCTTTTACTGTGATGTAGATTCTAGGGTCTGAGGCCTCCATAAATAACCTTACCCTTTCTTTCCAGATCCCAAAGATCTCTTTTCTGCATATAGGTAATTTCATGGAACCCAATTCCTTATGATTCTCAGAAGAACCCATGTTTCTTGATTTTCTTGAATTTCTTGACACTGTGTTTTGCCTTACACTGAATCTGCCAATAGGATCTCCTCATACTATTAGTCCTTGTTTTGAGGAACCTGGCTCTGATACCACTTGAAAGATATGGTACCTAAACACCTAGAGGGGGGTGAATAGGTGACCTAATCCTTTTTAAACTTTAATGGCAGCCAATAGTTTATAACACAGCTTTCTAACTTATTCTATCACAGCAAACACAGCAATAATCACAGCACAGCACAGCATACACAGTGGTTTATAGTGGTTCCCCAAGATATGGGTACATCCACTTTCCCCCTTCGCCTATCTAGCAGTGTACTAGATTCGGCCAAACTCCTCCACTGTCTCAGAACCCAAATTGGTTCCTACACCTCAGGCCCAAAGCCTTACAACTCAGCTTTATCCCAAAGCCTACACTCAGTCAATCAAGGCCTACACTCAGCCAACCAAGGCCTACACTCAGCCAACCAAGGCCTACACTCAGCCAACAAGGCTTACACTCAGAGATCTCAATCTCCTACACTCAGGCTCTCAAGCCCTACCCTCAGCCTTTATAATTATAGGCTTACAATTCACTCAGATCCAAAGGATCCTACAAGATAAAAATGTATTACAAATACTAACTCAACAACTCAGAAATAAAAGAGGGGAGTTGAGAGTTTCTTGATGAGTTCTTGGAAGAACTCGGCTGGATTCAATCTGACTTAGCTTTCTTCAAAGCTTCTTGAGTAGAACTGAATAAGACTGAATCCTCCTGCAGTAGTTCCTTGACCTCTGCCACTTAAGATCCAGAATGAATCTGAATCCTTTTTCTCAGCCTAGTTCCAGAGGCTGATTTCTTGGATGGAGCCCTCTCTCTCCAACTTCTTAGATCTGCACTTGGACTGCAAGATCTTCTTGTGTTGATACTTTGTGTACCACTTCAATGACTTGTTCAATAATAATCTGAACCAGTTGATCAATCATTTCTGTAAACTGTAGGTGCCTATTTATAGGCCTTCTTCATGGTAACCGGCTGATCCGGTCCATAACTGACTTCTGATATCTCTGACAGGTGCTGTAGACCGGCTGGAACGGCAGCTGTCAAGTCATCCAGTCATTTCTTGAAAATCTCTAACTGTCTGATAGTGTCGAGACTTTCTGTCTTTAAGTGTCGACACTTATAGTCCAAGTGTCGACACATGCTGTGTAAGTGTCGACACAAGTCTACAAGGTGTCGACACATCTTCTTGTATGTCTCGACACAGATTCTTCTTCATGTGTCGACACTGAAATTGAGTGTCGACACAAATACTTGTTCTTCTATCTTTAGTTGAATTCTTCTAAGTGTCGACACATCACCTTTGTGTCGACACAACTTCTTGTGTTGAATCTGTTAAGTGTCGACACTACTTCTTGGTGTCGACACATAGTCTTCTATGTTGATTCTTGCTGAGTATCGACACATTCCTTTAGTGTCGACACTTGTACTTAGAATAATTTTGTTGATCTTTCTGATCTTTGCTAAGTGTCGACACAGCTCCTTGTGTCGACACTTTCTTCAAGTGTAGAGTCTTTAGCTGAGTGTCGACACATTGTTCTAGGTGTCGACACATGCTTCAAATACTGACTCTTCTGTTGAGTGTCGACACTTTGTGCTGGGTGTCGACACTTACTTCAAGTGCTGACTCTTCTGCTTAGTGTCGACACATTGTGTTGAGTGTCGACACTTGTACTTAGTCTCTGCAGACTTTTGCTGAGTGTCGACACAGCTCCAAGTGTCGACACTTTCTGGTGTAGACTCAGCTTCACTGGGTGTCGACACAGCTCCTTGTGTCGACACTTTCTGTCTGCACTTTTCTTCACTGAGTGTCGACACAGCTCCTTGTGTCGACACTTTCTGTCTGGTGTCGACTCTGCATCCCAGGTGTCGACACAATGACTCCAAGTGTCGACACTGCTTGTCTGGGTGTCGACACAAGCTTTCTTGAGTGTCGACACTTTCCCTCTGGGTGTCGACACATGGACTTAGAAACTTTTTGCTTCAGTCCAGTGATTACTTAACCTGCACAAGTAAACTCAACATACATCAAATACATTATGATGTATATCATTGAGTTGGGTGAGGCTTCTTCAAACCAGGTACATTTGACCAATGTACCCAACAAATAGTCTTCAGAAGGAGAGAGATTTGGTTGCTAGGTTTTCAAAACCAAAGTCTGTTCTACCCTTAATTGATGAATTTGTTCATCAAAAAGGTAAATCTGGACTGGGGTTTTCAAAACCTGCTAGGACTGTTCAGTCCAAGTCCAAGTCCAAGGGCAAAGCCCCAACTCTCAACAAGCCAGCTGTAGATAAAACAACTATGACTGTACCAAAGCAAAGGTACAATAAGTTTGAGTGTTGGTGCTGTGGCGAGGTAGGCCACTTTGCAATGGACTGTTGGTACAATGCTAGTGCCAAAGTGAGTAGCAAACTGCCTGTTGGAAAACCTGCAGGTAGCTTTGTTAGGAAGCAAACTAACCAGTACCAAGGACCCAAGAATTCTTTGGGTTCTAAGGTTCACTAATCTGTTTTGCAGGTAAGTCCAAGTGGCCATGCCCCAATATGGTACTTGGACAGTGGATGTTTCAGACATATGACTGGAACAAGGAGTTTACTAAAGGACTACACACCTATAAAGGATGGTCCAAAAGTCACCTTTGGTGGTTCTGAAAAAGGGATCATCAAGGGTTTTGGTAACATATCTAACTCCTATATTACAATTACTCAAGTGGCCTATGTTAAAGGTTTGAAACATAACCTTATTAGTATAAGTCAATTGAGTGATGTAGGATATGACATCTCATTTGTCAAAGATGGTTGTCATATCAGGAGGTCAAATGATCAAGAGATCATTTTGACTGGTTATAGAAAAAGGAATGTCTATTGCTTAGACATTATGGTTGAGAACAATGGTTCTCCATTGTGTCTTGTAGCTGATGAGACAGTCTCACATTGTGTCAAATGGCATAAGAGGCTAGCCCATTTAAATTACAAGACAATTGAGCAACTCTTTAGTAAAGAGTTAGTGAGGAATGCTTCTCAAGTTAAGTGTATTAAAGATGGAATATGCTCAGCTTGTCAAAAGGGCAAGCAGACTAGATCCACCTTTAGAAGCATTGAAAATAAAGATGCTGTGAGGTGTTTATACCTCTTGCATATGGATCTCTTTGGTCCTATGCCAGTTCACAGCCTAGGTAGGAAGGTCTATACCTTTGTAGTTGTAGATGACTACTCAAGGTTTTCCTGGGTGTTCTTCCTAAGACAGAAATCTGAAACACCTAGTGTCTTCTATAGCTTTGTCAAACAAATTTAGAATGAACTAGACAGTACAGTGGTCAAGATAAGAAGTGACCATGGTACTGAATTTCAGTCTGATAGCATGACAAAACTATGTGAAGAATTTGGGATATTTCAAGAGTTTTCTTCACCAAGGACACCTCAGCAAAATGGCATTGCTGAGAGGAAAAATAGAACCTTGATTGAGGCTGGTAGGACCCTGTTAAGTGATACATCACTACCAGAATATTTCTGGGCTGAAGCAGTTAATACTGCATGCCATGTAATTAATAGGGCTACCATTACTAAAAGCCACAACAAGACCCCCTATGAGGTTATGAAAGGCAGAAAACCAAACTTATCCTACTTCAGGATCTTTGGTTGTAAGTGCTTTATACTTAACAATGGAAAGTCTTACTTGAGTAAGTTTGCTGCCAAGTACCAAGATGGAATTTTTGTTGGATACATCAATAACAGTAAGGCTTATAGAGTCTACAACCTGTCTACACAAGTTATAGAAGAGTCTGTACATGTAGTATTTGATGAAACTAGACTTATTAACAATGAGTTGTCTAGTAGTATTTGCAGCCCCACAGGTATAACAAAGAAGATGGACAAGCTCACTATAGAAGAAGAACCTACTGCAAGACAGCAAGTAGAAGATAGTGGCTGCTGTCTAGGGGGAGTACTACATGTACCTAATGCAGAAGAAGTCCAAGGAGTACAGCAAGATGAAGAAGTTGAAGAAGTTAAACCTGAACCCAGAATGCCTCCAGCCAATAGACATCTGAGAGATCATCTAGCAGAACAAATCATTGGTGATCCAAGGCAAGGGGTACAAACAAGGAGCAGAAACCTGAATGCAACACTCTACTCCAGTTTTCTATCCCAAGTTGAACCAAAGAAGTTTGAAGAAGCCATCCTAGACCCTCATTGGATTAAGGCAATGCAAGAAGAGCTGAATCAGTTCAAGAAGTGCAAGGTCTGGGAGCTTGTTCCTAAACCAAAAGACCACAACATAATTGGGACCAAGTGGATCTTTAGGAACAAAATGGATGAGCATGGAGTCATCATTAAGAACAAAGCAAGATTGGTTGCTAAAGGATATAGGAAGGAAGAAGGTATTGACTTTGATCAAACCTTTGCTCCAGTAGCCAGACTGGAAGCCATAAGAATGTTCCTGGCCTATGCAACCTTTCAAGGATTTAAAGTTTACCAAATGGATGTCAAATCAGCATTTCTGAATGGTAATCTAAAAGAGGAAGTCTATGTGGAACAGCCATTAGGTTTTGTTGATTCAACTCAACCTAATCATGTCTATAGACTTAGGAAAGCTTTATATGGGTTAAAGCAAGCCCCTAGGGCTTGGTATGAAACCCTGTCTAGTTTCCTCATTGAGAATAAGTTCACAAGGGGGAAAATAGACAAGACTCTATTCCTTAGGGAATCCAGAGGCAAAGTTATACTAGTCCAAATATATGTAGATGACATAATATTTGGGTCTACTGAAAGTAGTCTTTGCAAAAAGTTTGCAAAACTAATGCAAGGACAATTTGAGATGAGTAGTATGGGGGAACTTAAGTTCTTCTTGGGTCTCCAAGTAAGACAGACTGAGAATGGTTTATCCATATGCCAGTCTAAGTTCACCCTAGAACTCATAAGGAAGTATGGTATTGATTCATCCAGTACCATGAAGACTCCTATGGGGTCAAGTATGTCTCTTAGCAAGGATGATGCAGGGAAACCTGTAGATGAGACTTTGTATAGAGGGATAGTTGGCTCCCTATTATATTTGACTGCAAGTAGACCAGATATCATGTATGCTACATGTGTTTGTGCAAGGTATCAAGCATGCCCTAAAGAGTCTTATTTGACAGCAGTCAAAAGAATATTGAGATATCTAAAGGGCACTCCTTATCTAGGCCTCTGGTACCCTAGGAATAGGAATTTTGAACTAACAGGTTATTCAGATGCAGACTTTGCAGGATGCAAAGAAGACAAAAAAAGCACAACTGGAACCTGTCAATTCCTATGTGGAAGACTGATTTCATGGAGTAGCAAAAAGCAAACAAGTGTGGCTATCTCCACTGCAGAATCAGAATATGTGGCTGCTGGAAGTTGCTGTGCTCAACTTCTATGGATACAACATCAGCTTGAGGATTATGGATTTCAGGTAAGTAGAACACCACTGTTTTGTGATTCTATTAGTGCTATATCAATTGCACATGATCCTGTTTCCCATAGTAGAACTAAATATATTGAAATAAAATATCATTTTCTTAGGGAACATGTAGAAAAAGAAGATATTTTACTGGAATATGTTAGAACAGATAATCAACTAGCTGATATGTATACTAAGCCCTTAGAAGAAACTAAGTTCAATAGGTTTAAAATTGAACTAGGTATGATAAACTTAGAATAAGTTTATAAAAATGGCTAAGTAAAAATGTGTCGACACACAGAGATATCTGTGTCGACACAGAAAATTGGTGTCGACTGTAACACCCCCATCTGTCGCATGGCATATAACAGAAGGTCCAGCTGGAACCCGACGCCATATACCACAGACAGTCGGAAGGGTTACCAAGTGAATAATCAAACCAACCAATTAAGACTACTCGTCCTAACCACAGAGCATTCTAGCGGAAGTTTTTAAAGTTGAAGAACCCAAACTTAAATCCATCAAATATGAATGTCCACATTTACAACTACAAGAACGAACCCCAAATACACTGAAATAGGTACATGGCCTTATGGCCTTACAAATGTTCATAAATATAACATGTCTTACATACATCGGCTCGCAGGCCGGCCACACATGAGAAATGTAAAAACAACTATTCTACGGCCTTCTAGGGCCAGCACAGCAACATAGGCTCCAGCCCGCTATTTGGCGCTCGGCTCCGCAGCACCTGCAAGCACATACCACCGCACGGTGGCAAATAAAGCAACGGTCAGCTAAAAGCCGACCAAATTATAACGACCCCGCCCCTTACTCGGGACGGCGGTGCTCTTTCCCTGCAAAACATTAGCCAACAATATTTATATAGCGCAATTATAATTCGCCACAGGCGTAGGCTCGCACGGCCAAACACCCCGTGCACTCAGGGCACATTCATGGTGAACCCTGACAAATCAGTGCATTCACCACCATCCCTAGGATGGCAACAACATGTGAGCATTTAGCCTTTCTGACCACCGTCTAAGGCTCCGACTATGCCAACGGCCAGTCCCCGTCTTCGGGTCTCTCGCACCGAACCACATAGCCTAGGTCCAATTCCACTTGCCCGTTGCTCACGCCGCATGTCCAATTTAAGGAACTTTGCGCGGGCCAAGCTTCTCTCGGATCCCAAATTTCCCAAAACAATCTCATAACCCAGTTATGATCAAGGCCGGTTCCCAGACCGCCAAGTTAGCAGAAAACACGTTTCCGCTCAGTTTCCGGGTGCGCCTTGAAGCTAACCTTCAAGGATCCCTGCTGCAATCTACCGCGTGGAAACCCGAAAAATCCAAAGCACGGAGTCTTCTCCGGCAAAACCACATCAAATGCAACATCACCGATCCAGACAAAACACGTCCGGGTAGGCTTCACACACAATGCCTATGCCCGTACTTACGATTCCGGACTCTACATGCAACACAAGGGGGACTATTCCCGTCAACCCCAAGGACAACCACGCACTCACCGCATACTCGCGGGAGCGGGATTCCCTATGCAGAAAGAAAGAGATTCAAGCGCTCGAGTTGAGAATCGTTACCCTTGTAGTCCGTTTTGGCGCCATGGAAAACTACGCGGTTAGAACTCTTCGCAATGACCTTCCCTCCACGGATCCGCTCTCCGATTTCGAAACGGTGCTCCAATGCTCCGCCGGCGGCCGGAAACCTCCTTCTTCTTTCCTCTCCTCTCTCACTTTGGAAGGGGAGACTTTGAGAGAAAATGAGGGAATAACTCCCTATTCCCGCCTTAAACAGAGCAGGATATTAATCTGGGCCATTGGATTCTAATTAAAGAAAATGAACGGCTCGGATCTGCACAAAATTCCCCAGACCTGGGCCGCACACGGCTTGGCACACGGCCGTGTCCAAGGCTTGTGCCTCGATCCAGGCACGATCGTCGAATCTGAGAAATGCACACGGGCCAAGACACGCCCGTGTCTGACCTGACACGCCCGTGTCGGGTTCCTCGACACGCCCGTGTTCGTGGGCGTGTCACGCATAACCGCCACGGCAACGGACACGACCCATCAGGACACGGGTAGGGAACACGGGGTTCGCACACGCCCTTGGAGATGACACGCCCGTGTCATCCGCCGTGTTCCTGGCCGTGTCCTTCTCGGGTTGGAAACGGCCAAAAATCACCAGCCAGACACGGCCTTGGACACGCCCGTGTCCTAGGCCGTGTACCACTACAGGCACCAAAAACTCTTTTTCCGCGACCGACTCGCACACAAAATTCGGGGCGTTACAAATCTCCCCCACTTAAGGAATTTCGTCCCGAAATTAAGCAAAGGTACACGAAAGCTAAATGATACCTGAGTGGATAACTCGGGGTATTCCTCCAACATAGCTTGCTCTCACTCCCAAGAAGCTCCTCACATCGCAATTATCCCAACGGACTTTAACCATTCTGACCTCCTTGTTGCGGAGTCGTTTGACCAACGTCTCAATTCGTACTGGTCTGACCCTTGTTGTTAATCATAATCAACCGGTAACCTGATTGTCTGCAACGATCTGTGAAGGCTCTTGCACTGCCTTACGCAACACCGATACGTGGACTACGTCATGCAGCCCACTCAACTCCGTCGACAGCCTCAACCTATACGCCGCCTCGCCAACACGCTCCAGGATTTCAAATGGTCCAAGGTATCTCGGACTGCTTCTTCAAGCGTCGAACCCGCGATACACCTTGAACGGCTTGATTTTTAAATATACCATGTCGCCAACGTTGAACTCCACACTTCTATGTTGGCATTGTAGTACTTTGACTGTCTATCCTGAGCTATCTTCAGCCTTTCCTGGATTGTCCGTATCATTGAAGTGGCTCTTCCACCGCTTGACGTTTATACAACTTTGATTCGCCTGCCTCCAACCGAGACAACGACGTACGACACTTCCTCCCGTACAAAGCTTCGAAAGGCGCCATTCCAATGCTTGCCTGAAAGCTATTGTTGTACGCAAACTCCACCATGTACAGGTGATCCTCCCAATGCTTCCCGAAATCTAGGACGCACATGCGAAGCATGTCCTCCATAGTTCTGTTGACTCTCTCGGTTTGGCCACCTGTCTGTGGGTGAAAGGCTGTGCTGAACTTTAGCTTAGTACCCAACAGACCATGCACCAACTCCAGTCATTTGTCGTGAAGCGTCCTCACGATCACTAACATACTGCGAGGCACACCATGCAGTCGTACAATATTATCCACGTAGAGTTTGGCTAACCTTTCTACTGGATCTTCCTTTCTCATTGGATAAAGTGTGACACCTTTGTCAATCTATCTACGACCACCCAAATGGCATCATTTCCTTTCTGCGACTTCGGCAAACCGCGCACAAAATCCATAGATATATCGTCAAACTTCCATTCTGGGATAGGAAGTGATTTCAAGAAACCTCCGGGCTTCTGCATTCCGCCTTCACCAATGCACAAGTACGACACTTGGCCACATAAAGCGCCACATCCTTCTTCAAACCCGGCCACCAGAATAATTTCTTCATGTCTCTATACATCTTCGTGCTTCCCGGTTGGATTGAGTATTTGGTATGATGAGCCTCATACATCAACTCCTCCCGACTATTATCCGCACTAGGAACGCATAGACGACCGTCCTTCTTAGCACCCCATCTTCAACCACAAACTGGGAATTTGACCATCCGAAGATCCATCTAGGATTTGCTTCATGCTGCTATCCTGAACCAAAGCCGCCGAACTCTATCCGCTAGGTCACACTGCACTCTGTCCAAAATAGTTTCGCCTCGGCACTAGACTGCTTGTCAACGCAAGATATCTCCAATGCCTCCAATTCTTGGACCAATCTCTTATCATGCCTGATAACCAGTTGGCTGTGCGGGAATCTTACGACTCAACGCATCCGCCACTACATTTCCCTTCCCAGGGGCATAGTGTATCTTGAAGGTGTAGTCACTAAGAACTCCATCCACCTCCTCTGCCTCATGTTCAGATCTTTTTGATCCAATAGGTACTTCAAACTCTTATGATCGGTGTAAATATCTACCTTCACCCGTACAGATAGTGCCTCCAAAGCTTTAGAGCAAAAATCACGGCCGCTACTCTAAGTCGTGGACCGGATAATTCTCTCGTGAACCTTCAATTGTCGTGACCATATATCACTCTCCCATGCTGTAGCAGAACATAGCCCAAACCACTGCCTGAAGCATCACTATAAATCCGAACCCTTGGTACCACTTGGCGAACATAAAAATAGGCGCCGTGGTTAACCGCCTCTTCAACTCTACAAACGCTGCTCGCACTCCGAAGACCACACAAACTTCTGATCCTTTCTTGTCAACGTCGTGAGTGGTAGTGCTATCCGCGAGAAGTTCTCTATACGAAAGCGCTGTAGTAGCCAGCAAGCCCAGAAAACTCCGACCTCTGCCACTGTAGTCAAAGTAAGGCCACTCCCGTATCGCCCTACTTCGCCGGATCCACAGCTATTCCTTCTCACTGACAACATGACCAAGGACGCTATCGAGGATAACCGAACTCACACTTGGAGAACTTTGCATACAACTGACTTTTCCTCAATGTCTCCAACACCATGTGTAATGCTTGTAATGATCCTCCTCGCACCGCGACTACACCAGGATATCATCGATGAATACTATCACAAACTGATCCAAGTATTCTCTGAACGTCCTATTCATCGATCCATAAACACGGATGGAGCATTCGTCAACCCAAAACGGCATGACTGTGAACTCAAATGCCCAAACCGCGTTACTGAATGCTGTCTTTGGAATGTCGCTCTCCTTATCCTCAACTGATAATAACCGGACTTCAAATCTAACTTCGAATATACAGTGACCCAACCAACTGATCAAATAGATCGTCAATCCTCGGGATTGGATATTTGTTCTTCTCCGTAAGTTTGTTCAATTCCCGATAATCGATACAAAGCTGCAAGCTCCCATCTTTCTTCTTAACAAAGAGAACTGGTGCGCTCCAAGGCGACGAACTTGGACGCACATAACCTTGCTCTAGCAACTCCTTGCAGTTGCACCTTCAACTCTGCCATTTCTCTCGGGCTATCCGATAGGGGGAGCGGACACCGTTTTGGCACCCGGTACCAGCTCTATAGTAAAGTCTATCTCCCGCTGAGGAGGGGCTCCTGGGAGATCATCTGGAAACACATCAGGATACTCGGAACACAACTGGGATGTTGCCAAACTAGTTTTAGGCGTCGAAGTCTGCACTAGAGTGACATACAGTTCTGCCCCAGACCGAACTGCCGGAACACCTAAGGGGCTGACATCAAAATCTTACCCGACCCCTTCATGCCCGCGAAAGTCACCTCATGACTAGCTCTCAACTGACCCACTAGCAAACTTCGTCAACGTATGTCTGCTGCTCCGAGAGCTGACCATACTAAAGATCATGTTGAACTCTCCTAGCGGTAGAAACAACGCCTGCAAATCAAACTTTTGACTCACAATCCATACCTAAACGACACCAACAGATTCTATCTGCGCGCATCGAGCACTACTAGTCAACAAAAACATCCATTAAGACTTTTGCATCGGAAGATATATTTCCGACACGTAATACAATTCCTTTGGGCAAACGGAGACACAAAGCCCCTTTAACGAACGGTGCTCCCGCCGGATAACGAAATTAGAACAACGCTTAGCACAAGCGGTTCTAGGTTAACATGCACAAAGACTACAAGTGTCTAAAGCTAAATGCTAGAATTTTAAACCTTACCTGTCACCACGTCTACTTGCTTTCTATCCTCTTGCTGACCAAGATTGTACTCTTCCAGACTTCCTTTCGGACTTTGCACGTCCCCTCCAACACTCACGTGCAAAATGTCCCACTTTTTCGCAGATATAGCAAGCTCTTGGGACTCGACTTGTAGTTGCTCCCGACGCACCAGAAGAAGGGGGCTGAGTTCGAAGTCTTCAGCTTCTTATTCCACTGCGGACATCGGACTTTGAATTTGGCCCTTTGAACTGTGGTTTCTTAGTACCAGAGTCCTCACCTGCTCCTACATAGCTTCCTTAATCTTCTGAGCACCATCCCAACATTCTCGGGCAAAGTGTCCTTTCTTTCCACAAGTATGACAGTTGTAAGCAACCTTGCTAGTCGTGATCTAACCTTCTTCTTCAGCATTTTGCAAGATGCACCCCTCATAGGAATTGCAGAGTTCGATACCCTACTCACTGGTATCTGGTGAATTTTTTTCCATTTCCACTTCCAAGATCTGGCGACTCTACCAAGGCTCGGAATCCCATTAGTTTTGGTCCTAGAAGTGGATTCGCAGTTTCGTCACGTAGAACACTATAGAATCTATCGACTATAGACCTCTCGTTTCTCCAACTCAAAGCATGGGTAGCGGGCTTATCAAAAGGAATGCCTGCAAATACTCATCAACTGAGTGCGTAACCCTGCACCAAGCACATATTCAACGGCTCACCTGATGGCCTCCTAAATGTCATTTGATTCAAACACCACCCGACATTGAAGTCATCTCGGGGACAAGAGGTTGCACATTGCTTCCTTGCTGTGCACTAGTCATAGCGGCACCACTTCAACGATTCTTCTTATGGTTTCTAACGAAAGAGGGGTATCAAGCGCTCCACTGGGTGCACTATAATCCTCAGAAACCAGATGTTCTGTCGGCTCTACGCCACTCCCGGTCACTATAGTCATACAAACACCAATAAGTGACCAAACAAAATTGCAAAAGCAATTATAGGAACGCGCAGGTTCCTCAACTACGAGTATTTTTCATTCCTAAGTGGACATTCATGGGTTCTTTTTAATGTTATAACGATGACGCACACATGTGCTCACCACCCCTTAAAAGAATTCGCCCACGAATTCATTTAAGCATGACCGTAACCCAGAATCTGATACCAAATTGTAACACCCCCATCTGTCGCATGGCATATAACAGAAGGTCCAGCTGGAACCCGACGCCATATACCACAGACAGTCGGAAGGGTTACAAGTGAATAATCAAACCAACAATTTAAGACTACTCGTCCTAACCACAGAGCATTCTAGCGGAAGTTTTTAAAGTTGAAAGAACCCAAACTTAAATCCATCAATATGATGTCCACATTTACAACTACAAGAATGAACCCCAAATACACTGAAATAGGTCATGGCCTTATGGCCTTACAAATGTTCATAAATATAACATGTCTTACATACATCGGCTCGCAGGCCGGCCACACATGAGAAATGTAAAAACAACTATTCTACGGCCTTCTAGGGCCAGCACAGCAACATAGGCTCCAGCCCGCTATTTGGCGCTCGGCTCCGCAGCACCTGCAAGCACATACCACCGCACGGTGACAAATAAAGCAACGGTCAGCTAAAAGCCGACCAAATTATAATGACCCCGCCCTTACTCGGGACGGCGGTGCTCTTTCCCTGCAAAACATTAGCCAACAATATTTATATAGCGCAATTATAATTCGCCACAGGCGTAGGCTCGCACGGCAAACACCCCGTGCACTCAGGCACATTCATGTGAACCCTGACAAATCAGTGCATTCACCACCATCCCTAGGATGGCAACAACATGTGAGCATTTAGCCTTTCTGACCAACGTCTAAGGCCCGGACTATGCCAACGGCCAGTCCCCGTCTTCGGGTCTCTCGCACCGAACCACATAGCCTAGGTCCAATTCCACTTGCCCGTTGCTCACGCCGCATGTCCAATTTAAGGAACTTTGCGCGGGCCAAGCTTCTCTCGGATCCCAAATTTTCCCAAAACAATCTCATAACCCAGTTATGATCAAGGCCGGTTCCCAGACCGCCAAGTTAGCAGAACACGTTTCCGCTCAGTTTTCCGGGTGCGCCTTGAAGCTAACCTTCAAGGATCCCTGCTGCAATCTACCGCGTGGAAACCCGAAAAATCCAAAGCACGGAGTCTTCTCCGGCAAAACCACATCAAATGCAACATCACCGATCCAGACAAAACACGTCCGGGTAGGATTCACACACAATGCCTATGCCCGTACTTACGATTCCGGACTCTACATGCAACACAAGGGGGACTATTCCGTCAACCCCAAGGAACACCACGCACTCATACCGCCATACTCGCGGAAGCGGGATTCCTATGCAGAAAAAAGAGATTCAAGCGCTCGAGTTGAGAATCGTTACCCTTGTAGTCCGTTTTGGCGCCATGGAAAAACTACGCGGTTAGAACTCTTCGCGATGACCTTTCCCTCCACGGATCCGCTCTCCGATTTCGAAACGGTGCTCCAATGCTCCGCCGCGGCCGGAAACCTCCTTCTTCTTCCTCTCCTCTCTCACTTTGGAAGGGGAGAACTTTGGAGAGAAATGAGGGAATAACTCCCTATTCCCGGCCTTAACAGAGCAGGATTTAATCTGGGCCATTGGATTCTAATTAAAGAAAATGAACGCTCGGTCTCGGATCAAGCACCAAATTTCCCCAACCTGGGCCGCACACGGCTTGGCACACGGCCGTGTCCAGGCCGTGTGCCTCGATCCAGGCACGATCGTCGAATCTGAGAAATGCACACGGGCCAAGACACGCCCTGTCTGACCTGACACGCCGTGTCGGGTTCCTTGACACGCCCGTGTTCGTGGGCGTGTCACGCATAACCGCCACGGCACGGACACGACCCATCAGGACCGGGTAGGGAACACGGGTTCGCACACGCCCGTGGTACGGATGACACGCCCTGTCATCCGGCCGTGTTCCCTGGCCGTGTCCTTCTCGGGTTGGAAACGGCCAAAAATCACCAGCCAGACACGGCCTTGGACACGCCCGTGTCCTAGGCCGTGTACCCCTACAGGCACCAAAAACTTTTTTTCGCGACCGACTCGCACACAAAAATTCGGGGCTTACAAATCTCCCCACTTAAGAATTTCGTCCCGAAATTAAGCAAGGTACACGAAAGCTAAATGATACCTGAGTGGAATAACTCGGGGTATTCCTCCAACATAGCTTGCTCTCACTCCCAAGAAAGCTCCTCACATCCGCAATTATCCCAACGGACTTTAACCATTCTGAACCTCCTTGTTGCGGAGTCGTTTGACCGCAACGTCTTCAATTCGTACTGGTCTGACCCTTGTTGTTAACTCATAATCAACCGGTACCTGATTGTCTGCAACGATCTGTGAAGGCTCTTGCACTGCCTTACGCAACACCGATACGTGGACTACGTCATGCAGCCCCCTCAACTCCGTCGAACAGCTCAACCTATACGCCGCCTCGCCAACACGCTCCAGGATTTCAAATGGTCCAAGGTATCTCGGACTCAGCTTCTTCAAGCGTCGAACCCGCGATACACCCTTGAACGGCTTGATTTTAATATACCATGTCGCCAACGTTGAACTCCACACTTCTATGTTTGGCATTGTAGTACTTTGACTGTCTATCCTGAGCTATCTTCAGCCTTTCCTGGATTGTCCGTATCATTGAAGTGGCATCTTCCACCGCTTGACGTTTATACAACTTTGATTCGCCTGCCTCCCCGAGACACGACGTACGACACTTCCTCCCGTACAAAGCTTCGAAAGGCGCCATTCCAATGCTTGCCTGAAAGCTTTATTGTTTACGCAAACTCCACCTGTACACAGTGATCCTCCCAATGCTTCCCGAAATCTAGACGCACATGCGAAGCATGTCCTCCATAGTTCTGTTGACTCTCTCGGTTTGGCCCACCTGTCTTGGGTGAAAGGCTGTGGCTGAACTTAGCTTAGTACCCAACAGACCATGCACCAACCTCCAGTCATTTGTCGTGAAGCGTCCATCACGATCACTAACAATACTGCGAGGCACACCATGCAGTCGTACAATATTATCCACGTAGAGTTTGGCTAACCTTTCTACTGGATCTTCCTCTCATTGGGAAAAGTGTGACACCTTTGTCAATCTATCTACGACCACCCAAATGGCATCATTTCCTTCTGCGACTTCGGCAAACCGCGCACAAAATCCATAGATATATCGTCAAACTTCCATTCTGGGATAGGAAGTGATTTCAAGAAACCTCCGGGCTTCTGACATTCCGCCTTCACCAATGCACAAGTACGACACTTGGCCACATAAAGCGCCACATCCTTCTTCAACCCGGCCACCAGAATAATTTCTTCATGTCTCTATACATCTTCGTGCTTCCCGGGTGGATTGAGTATTGGTATGATGAGCCTCATACATCAACTCCTCCCGACTATTATCCGCACTAGGACGCATAGACGACCGTCCTTCCTTAGCAACCCATCTTCAACCACAAACTGGGAATTTGACCCATCCGAAGATCCATCTAGATTTGCTTCATGCTGCTATCCTGAACCCCGCCCTCCGAACTCTATCCGCTAGGTCACACTGCACCTCTGTCCAAAATAGTTTCGCCTCGGCACTAGACTGCTTGTCAACGCAAGATATCTCCAATGCCTCCAATTCTTGGACCAATCTCTTATCATGCACTGATAACCAGTTGGCTTGTGCGGGAATCTACGACTCAACGCATCCGCCACTACATTTCCTTCCCAGGCACATAGTGTATCTTGAAGGTGTAGTCCCCTAAGAACTCCTCCACCTCCTCTGCCTTCATGTTCAGATCTTTTTGATCCAATAGGTACTTCAAACTCTTATGATCGGTGTAAATATCTACCTTCACACCGTACAGATAGTGCCTCCAAAGCTTTAGAGCAAAAATCACGGCGCTAACTCTAAGTCGTGGACCGATAATTCCTCCGTGACCTTCAGTCGTGACCATAAGCTATCACTCTCCTGCTGTAGCAGAACATAGCCAAACCACTGCCTGAAGCATCACTATAAATCTCGAACCCTTCGGTACCACTTGGCGAACATAAAAAGGCGCCGTGGTTAACGCCTCTTCACTCTACAACGTCCCCTCTGCTCGCACTCCGAAGACCACACAAACTTCTGATCCTTCTTGTCAACGTTCGTGAGTGGTAGTGCTATCCGCGAGAAGTTCTCTACGAAGCGCCTGTAGTAGCCAGCAAGCCCAGAAAACTCCGGACCCTCTGCCACTGTAGTCAAGTAGGCCACTCCGTATCGCCACTATCTTCGCCGGATCCACAGCTATTCCTTCTCCACTGACAACATGACCAAGGAACGCTATCGAGGATAACCAGAACTCACACTTGGAGAACTTTGCATACAACTGACTTTCCTCAATGTCTCCGACACCATGTGTAAATGCTTGTAATGATCCCCTCGCACCGCGAATACCCAGGATATCATCGATGAATACTATCACAAACTGATCCAAGTATTCTCTGAACGTCCTATTCATCAGATCCATAAACACGGATGGAGCATTGTCAACCCAAACGGCATGACTGTGAACTCAAAATGCCCAAACGCGTACTGAATGCTGTCTTTGGAATGTCGCTCTCCTTATCCTCAACTGATAATAACCGGACTTCAAATCTAACTTCGATATACAGTTGACCCAACCAACTGATCAATGATCGTCAATCCTCGGGATGGATATTTTGTTCTTCTCCGTAAGTTTGTTCAATTCCCGATAATCGATACAAAGCTGCAAGCTCCCATCTTTCTTCTTAACAAAGAGAACTGGTGCGCTCCAAGGCGATGAACTTGGACGCACATAACCTTGCTCTAGCAACTCCTGCAGTTGCACCTTCAACTCTGCCATTTCTCTCGGGGCTATCCGATAGGGGGAGCGTGACACCGGTTTGGCACCCGGTACCAGCTCTATAGTAAAGTCTATCTCCCGCTGAGGAGGGGCTCCTGGAGATCATCTGGAAACACATCAGGATACTCGGACACAACTGGGATGTTGCCCAAACTAGGTTTAGGCGTCGAAGTCTGCACTAGAGTGACATACAGTTCTGCCCCAGACCGAACTGCCGGGAACACCTAAAGGCTGACATCAAAATCTTACCCGACCCCTTCATGCCCGCGAAAGTCACCTCATGACTAGCTCTCAACTGACCCACTAGCATTCGATCAACGTTATGTCTGCTGCTCCGAGAGCCTGACCATACTAAAGATCATGTTGAACTCTCCTAGCGGTAGAAACAACGCCTGCAAATCAAACTTTTGACTCACAATCCATACCTAAACGCAACAGATTCTATCTGCGCGCATCGAGCACTACTAGTCACAACACATCCATTAAGACTTTTGCCATCGGAAGATATATTCCGACACGTAATACAATTCCTTTGGGCAAACGGAGACACAAAGCCCCTTTAACGAACGGTGCTCCCGCGGATAAACGAAATTTTAGAACAACGCTTAGCACAAGCGGTTCTAGGTTAACATGCACAAAGACTACAAGTGTCTAAAGCTAAATGCTAGAATTTTAAACCTTACCTGTCACCACGTCTGCTTGCTTTCTATCCTCTTGCTGACCAAGATTGTACTCTTCAGACTTCTTTCGGACTTTGCACGTCCACTCCAACACTCACGTGCAAAATGTCCCACTTTTCGCAGATATAGCAAGCTCTTGGGACTCGACTTGTAGTTGCTCCCGACGCACCAGAAGAAGGGCTGAGTTCGAAGTCTTCAGCTTCTTATTCCAACTGCGGACATCGGGACTTTGAATTTGGCCCTTTGAACTGTGGTTTCTTAGTACCAGAGTCCTCACCTGCTCCTGACATAGCTTCCTTAATCTTCTGACACCATCCCAACATTCTCGGGCAAAGTGTCCTTTCTTTCCACAAGTATGACAGTTGTAAGCAACCTTGCTAGTCGATGATCTACCTTCTTCTTCAGCATTTTGCAAGATGCACCCCTCATAGGAATTGCAGAGTTCGATACCCTACTCACTGGTATCTGGTGAATTTTTTTCCATTTCCACTTCCAAGATCTGGCCGACTCTACCAAGGCTCGGAATCCCATAGTTTTGGTCTAGAAGTGGAATTCGCAGTTCGTCACGTAGACCACTATAGAATCTATCGACTATAGACCTCTCGTTCTCCACTCAAAGCATGGGTAGCGGCTTATCAAAAGGAATGCCTGCAAATACTCATCAACTGAGTGCGTACCCTGCACCAAGCACATATTCAACGGCTGACCTGATGGCCTCCTAAATGTCATTTGATTTCAACACACCACCCGACATTGAAGTCATCTCGGGGACAAGAGGTTGCACATTGCTTCCTTGCTGTGCACTAGTCCATAGCGAGCACCACTTCAACGTTCTTCTTATGGTTTCTAACGAAAGAGGGGTATCAAGCGCTCCACTGGGTGCACTATAATCCTCAGAAACCAGATGTTCTATCGGCTCTACGCCACTCCGGTCACCTATAGTCATACAAACACCAATAAGTGACCAACAAAATTGCCAAAAGCAATTATAGGAACGCGCAGGTTCCTCAACTACGAGTATTTTTCATTCCTAAGTGGACATTCATGGGTTCTTTTTAATGTTATAACGATGACCACACATGTGCTCACCACCCATTTAAAATAATTCGCCCACGAATTCATTTAAGCTGACCGTAACCAGAAGTCTGATACCAAATTGTAACACCCCCATCCGTCGCATGGCATATAACAAAGGTCCAGCTGGAACCCGACGCCATATACCACAGACAGTCGGAAGGGTTACCAAATGAATAATCAAACAACCAATTAAGACTACTCGTCCTAACCACAGAGCATTCTAGCGGAAGTTTTTAAAGTTGAAAGAACCAAACTTAAATCCATCAAATATGAATGTCCACATTTACAACTACAAGAACGAACCCCAAATACACTGAATAGGTACATGGCCCTTATGGCCTTACAAATGTTCATAAATATACATGTCTTACATACATCGGCTCGCAGGCCGGGCCACACATGAGAAATGTAAAAACAACTATTCTTACGGCCTTCTAGGCCAGCACAGCAACATAGGCTCCAGCCCCGCTATTTTGGCGCTCGGCTCCGCAGCACCTGCAAGCACATACCACCGCACGGTGGCAATAAAGCAACGGTCAGCTAAAAGCCGACCAAATTATAACGACCCGCCCCTTACTCGGGACGGCGGTGCTCTTTCCCTGCAAAACATTAGCCAACAATATATTATATAGCGCAATTATAATTCGCCACAGGTGTAGGCTCGCAACGGCCAAACACCCTGCAACTCAGGGCACATTCATGGTGAACCCTGACAAATCAGTGCATTCACACAACCATCCCTAGGATGGCAACAACTGTGAGCATTTAGCCTTTCTGACCACCGTCTAAGGCTCCGACTATGCCAACGGCCAGTCCCCGTCTTCGGGTCTCTCGCAAAACCGACCACATAGCCTAGGTCCAATTCCACTTGCCCGTTGCTCTCGCCGCATGTCCAATTTAAGGAACTTTGCGCGGGCCAAGCTTCTCTCGGATCCCAAATTTCCAAAACAATCTCATAACCCAGTTATGATCAAGGCCGGTTCCCAGACCGCCAAGTTAGCAGAACACGTTTTCCGCTCAAGTTTCCGGGTGCGCCTTGAAGCTAACCTTCAAGGATCCCTGCTGCAATCTACCGCGTGGAAACCCGAAAAATCCAAAGCACGGAGTCTTCTCCGGCAAAACCATATCAAATGCAACATCACCGATCCAACAAACACGTCCGGGTAGGCTTCACACACAATGCCTATGCCCGTACTTACGATTCCGGACTCTACATGCAACACAAGGGGGACTATTCCCGTCAACCCCAAGGAACACCACGCACTCACCGCATACTCGCGGGAGCGGGATTCCTATGCAGAAAGAAAGAGATTCAAGCGCTCGAGTTGAGAATCGTTACCCTTGTAGTCCGTTTTGGCGCCATGGAAAAACTACGCGGTTAGAACTCTTCGCATGACCTTCCCTCCACGGATCCGCTCTCCGATTTCGAAACGGTGCTCCAATGCTCCGCCGGCGGCCGGAAACCTCCTTCTTCTTCCTCTCCTCTCTCACTTTGGAAGGGGAGAACTTTGGAGAGAAAAATGAGGGAATAACTCCCTATTCCCGGCCTTAACAGAGCAGGATTTCATCTGGGCCATTGGATTCTAATTAAAGGAAAATGAACGGCTCGATCTGCACAAAATTCCCCAGACCTGGGCCGCACACGGCCTTGGCACACGGCCGTGTCCAAGGCCGTGTGCCTCGATCCAGGCACGATCGTCGAATCTGAGAAATGCACACGGGCCAAGACACGCCCGTGTCTGACCTGACACGTACGCCGTGTCGGGTTCCTTGACACGCCCGTGTTCGTGGGCGTGTCACGCATAACCGCCACGGCAACGACACGACCCATCAGGAAACGGGTAGGGACACGGGTTCGCACACGCCCGTGTCGGATGACACGCCCGTGTCCATCCGGCCGTGTTCCTGGCCGTGTCCTTCTCGGGTTGGAAACGGCCAAAAATCACCAGCCAGACACGGCCTTGGACACGCCCGTGTCCTAGGCCGTGTACCCCTACAGGCACCAAAAACTCTTTTTCCGCGACCGACTCGCACACAAATTCGGGGCGTTACAAATCTCCCCCACTTAAGGAATTTCGTCCCGAAATTAAGCAAAGGTACACGAAAGCTAAATGATACCTGAGTGGAATAATCGGGGTATTCCTCCAACATAGCTTGCTCTCACTCCCAAGAAAGCTCCTCACATCCGCAATTATCCCAACGGACTTTAACCATTCTGACCTCCCTTGTTGCGGAGTCGTTTGACCGCAACGTCTTCAATTCGTACTGGTCTGCCCCTTGTTGTTAACTCATAATCAACCGGGTACCTGATTGTCTGCAACGATCTGTGAAGGGCTCTTGCACTGCCTTACGCAACACCGATACGTGGACTACGTCATGCAGCCCACTCAACTCCGTCGACAGCCTCAACCTATACGCCGCCTCCGCCAACACGCTCCAGGATTTCAAATGGTCCAAGGTATCTCGGACTCAGCTTCTTCAAGCGTCGAACCCGCGATACACCCTTGAACGGCTGATTTTTAAATATACCATGTCGCCAACGTTGAACTCACACTTCTATGTTTGGCATTGTAGTACTTTGACTGTCTATCCTGAGCTATCTTCAGCTTTCCTGGATTGTCCGTATCATTGAAGTGGCATCTCCACCGCTTGACGTTTATACAACTTTGATTCGCCTGCCTCCAACCGAGACAACGACGTACGACACTTCCTCCCGTACAAAGCTTCGAAAGGCGCCATTCCAATGCTTGCCTGAAAAGCTATTGTTGTTACGCAAACTCCACCATGTACAGGTGATCCTCCCAATGCTTCCGAAATCTAGGACGCACATGCGAAGCATGTCCTCCATAGTTCTGTTGACTCTCTCGGTTTGGCCACCTGTCTGTGGGTGAAGGCTGTGCTGAACTTTAGCTTAGTACCCAACAGACCATGCACCAACCTCACAGTCATTTGTCGTGAAGCGTCCATCACGATCACTAACAATACTGCGAGGCACACCATGCAGTCGTACAATATTATCCATGTAGAGTTTGGCTAACCTTTCTACTGGATCTTCCTTTCTCATTGGGATAAAGTGTGACACCTTTGTCAATCTATCTACGACCACCCAAATGGCATCATTTCCTTCTGCGACTTCGGCAAACCGCGCACAAAATCCATAGATATATCGTCAAAACTTCCATTCTGGGATAGGAAGTGATTTCAAGAAACCTCCGGGCTTCTGACATTCCGCCTTCACCTAATGCCAAGTACGACACTTGGCCACATAAAGCGCCACATCCTTCTTCAAACCCGGCCACCAGAATAATTTCTTCATGTCTCTATACATCTCGTGCTTCCGGGTGGATTGAGTATTTGGTATGATGAGCCTCATACATCAACTCCTCCCGACTATTATCCGCACTAGGAACATAGACGACCGTCCTTCCTTAGCAACCCATCTTCAACCACAAACTGGGAATTTGACCAATCCGAAGATCCATCTAGGATTTGCTTCATGCTGCTATCCTGAACCAAAGCCCGCCGAACTCTATCCGCTAGGTCACACTGCACTCTTTCCAAAATAGTTTCGGCCTCGGCACTAGACTGCTTGTCAACGCAAGATATCTCCAATGCCTCCAATTCTTGGACCAATCTCTATCATGCACTGATAACCAGTTGGCTTGTGCGGGAATCTTACGACTCAACGCATCCGCCACTACATTTCCCTTCCCAGGCACATAGTGTATCTTGAGGTGTAGTCCCCTAAGAACTCCATCCACCTCCTCTGCCTCATGTTCAGATCTTTTTGATCCAATAGGTACTTCAACTCTTATGATCGGTGTAAATATCTACCTCACACCGTACATATAGTGCCTCCAAAGCTTTAGAGCAAAAATCACGCCGCTAACTCTAAGTCGTGGACCGGATAATTCCTCTCTGTGAACTTCAATGTCGTGAACCATAAGCTATCACTCTCCCATGCTGTAGCAGAACATAGCCCAACCACTGCCTGAAGCATCACTATAATCTCGAACCCTTCGGTACCACTTGTCGAACATAAAATAGGCGCCGTGGTAACCGCCTCTTCAACTCTACAAACGCCTGCTCGCACTCCGAAGACACACAAACTTCTGATCCTTCTCTTGTCAACGTCGTGAGTGGTAGTGCTATCCGCGAGAAGTTCTCTACGAAGCGCCTGTAGTAGCCAGCAAGCCCCAGAAAACTCCGGACCTCTGCCCTGTAGTCAAAGTAGGCCACTCCCGTATCGCCACTATCTTCGCCGGATCCACAGCTATTCCTTCTCCACTGACAACACCACATGACCAAGAACGCTATCGAGGATAACCAGAACTCACACTTGGAGAACTTTGCATACAACTGACTTTTCTCAATGTCTCCAAACACCATGTGTAAATGCTTGTAATGATCCTCCTCGCACCGCGAATACACCAGGATATCATCGATGAATACTATCACAAACTGATCCAAGTATTCTCTGAACGTCCTATTCATCAGATCCATAAACACGGATGGCGCATTCGTCAACCCAACGGCATGACTGTGAACTCATAATGCCCAAAACCGCGTACTGAATGCTGTCTTGGGAATGTCGCTCTCCCTTATCCTCAACTGATAATAACCGGACTTCAATCTAACTTCGAAATACAGTTGACCCAACAACTGATCAAATAGATCGTCAATCCTCGGATTGGATATTTTTTCTTCTCCGTAAGTTTGTTCAATTCCGATAATCGATACAAAGCTGCAAGCTTCCATCTTTCTTCTTAACAAAGAGAACTGGTGCGCTCCAAGGGCGACACTTGGACGCACATAACCTTGCTCTAGCAACTCCTGCAGTTGCACCTTCAACTCTGCCATTTCTCTCGGGGCTATCCGATAGGGGGAGCGTGACACCGGTTTGGCACCCGGTACCAGCTCTATAGTAAAGTCTATCTCCCGCTGAGGAGGGGCTCCTGGAGATCATCTGGGAAACCACATCAGGATACTCGGACACAACTGGGATTTTGCCCAAACTAGGTTTAGGCGTCGAAGTCTGCACTAGAGTGACATACAGTTTCTGCCCCAGACCGAACTGCCGGGAACACCTAAAGGGCTGACATCAAAATCTTACCCGACCACCTTCATGCCCGCGAAAGTCACCTCATGACTAGCTCTCAACTGACCCACTAGCAACTTCGATCACGTATGTCTGCTGCTCAGAGAGCCTGACCATACTAAAGATCACGTTGAACTCTCCTAGCGGTAGAAACAACGCCTGCAAATCAAACTTTTGACTCACAATCCATACCTAAACGCAACAGATTCTATCTGCGCGCATCGAGCACTACTAGTCAACAACACATCCTTAAGACTTTTGCCATCGGAAGATATATTCCGACACGTATACAATTCCTTTGGGCAAACGGAGACACAAAGCCCCCTTTAACGAACGGTGCTCAGCCGGATAAACGAAATTTAGAACAACGCTTAGCACAAGCGGTTCTAGGTTAACATGCACAAAGACTACAAGTGTCTAAAGCTAAATGCTAGAATTTTAAACCTTACCTGTCACCACGTCTGCTTGCTTTCTATCCTCTTGCTGACCAAGGATTGTACTCTTCAGACTTCCTTTCGGACTTTGCACGTCCACTCCACACTCACGTGCAAAATGTCCCACTTTTTCGCAGATATAGCAAGCTCTTGGGACTCGACTTGTAGTTGCTCCCGACGCACCAGAAGAAGGGGCTGAGTTCGAAGTCTTCAGCTTCTTATTCCAACTGCGGACATCGGACTTTGAATTTGGCCCTTTGAACTGTGGTTTCTAGTAAGAGTCCTCACCTGCTCCTGACATAGCTTCCTTAATCTTCTGAGCACCATCCCCACATTCTCGGGCAAAGTGTCCTTTCTTTCCACAAAGTATGACAGTTGTAAGCAACCTTGCTAGTCGATGATCTAACCTTCTTCTTCAGCATTTTGCAAGATGCACCCTCATAGGAATTGCAGAGTTCGATACCCTACTCACTGGTATCTGGTGAATTTTTTCCATTTCCACTTCCAAAGATCTGGCCGACTCTACCAAGGCTCGGAATCCCATTAGTTGGGTCCTAGAAGTGGAATTCGCAGTTCGTCACGTAGAACACTATAGAATCTATCGACTATAGACCTCTCGTTCTCCAACTCAAAGCATGGGTAGCGGCTTATCAAAGGAATGCCTGCAAATACTCATCAACTGAGTGCGTACCCTGCACCAAGCACATATTCAACGGCTGACCTGATGGCCTCCTAAATGTCATTTGATTCAACACACCACCCGACATTGAAGTCATCTCGGGGACAAGAGGTTGCACATTGCTTCCTTGCTGTGCACTAGTCATAGCGAGCACCACTTCAACGATTCCTTCTTATGGTTTCTAACGAAAGAGGGGTATCAAGCGCTCCACTGGGTGCACTATAATCCTCAGAAACCAGATGTTCTGTCGGCTCTACGCCACTCCGGTCACCTATAGTCATACAAAACACCAATAAGTGACCAAACAAAATTGCAAAAAGCAATTATAGGAACGCGCAGGTTTCCTCAACTACGAGTATTTTTCATTCCTAAGTGGACATTCATGGGTTCTTTTTAATGTTATAACGATGACGCACACATGTGCTCACCACCCCTTAAAAGAATTCGCCCACGAATTCATTTAAGCTTGACCGTAACCAGAAGTCTGATACCAAATTGTAACACCCCCATCTGTCGCATGGCATATAACAGAAGGTCCAGCTGGAACCCGACGCCATATACCACAGACAGTCGGAAGGGTTACTATGAATAAATCAAACCAACCAATTAAGACTACTCGTCCTAACCACAGAGCATTCTAGCGGAAGTTTTTAAAGTTGAAGAACCCACTTAAATCATCAAATATGAATGTCCACATTTACAACTACAAGAACGAACCCCAAATACACTGAAATAGGTACATGGCCTTATGGCCTTACAATGTTCATAAATATAACATGTCTTACATACATCGGCTCGCAGGCCGGCCACACATGAGAAATGTAAAAACAACTATTCTACGGCCTTCTAGGGCCAGCACAGCAACATAGGCTCCAGCCCGCTATTTGGCGCTCGGCTCCGCAGCACCTGCAAGCACATACCACCGCACGGTGGCAAATAAAGCAACGGTCAGCTAAAAGCCGACCAAATTATAACGACCCCGCCCCTTACTCGGGACGGCGTGCTCTTTCCCTGCAAAACATTAGCCAACAATATTATATAGCGCAATTATAATTCGCCACAGCGTAGGCTCGCACGGCCAAACACCCCGTGCACTCAGGGCACATTCATGGTGGACCCTGACAAATCAGTGCATTCACCACCATCCCTAGGATGGCAACAACATGTGAGCATTTAGCCTTTCTGACCACCGTCTAAGGCTCCGACTATGCCAACGGCCCAGTCCCGTCTTCGGGTCTCTCGCACCGAACCACATAGCCTAGGTCCAATTCCACTTGCCCGTTGCTCACGCCGCATGTCCAATTTAAGGAACTTTGCGCGGGCCAAGCTTCTCTCGGATCCAAATTTCCCAAAACAATCTCATAACCCAGTTATGATCAAGGCCGGTTTCCCAGACCGCCAAGTTAGCAGAACACGTTTCCGCTCAGTTTTCGGGTGCGCCCTGAAGCTAACCTCAAGGATCCCTGCTGCAATCTACCGCGTGGAAACCCGAAAATCCAAAGCACGGAGTCTTCTCCGGCAAAACCACATCAAATGCAACATCACCGATCCAGACAAAACACGTCCGGGTAGGCTTCACACACAATGCCTATGCCCGTACTTACGATTCCGGACTCTACATGCAACACAAGGGGGACTATTCCCGTCAACCCCAAGGAACACCACGCACTCACCGCATACTCGCGGGAGCGGGATTCCCTATGCAGAAAGAAAGAGATTCAAGCGCTCGAGTTGAGAATCGTTACCTTGTAGTCCGTTTTGGCGCCATGGAAAAAACTACGCGGTTAGAACTCTTCGCGATGACCTTCCTCCACGGATCCGCTCCGATTTCGAAACGGTGCTCCAATGCCGCCGGCGGCCGAAACCTCCTTCTTCTTCCTCTCCTCTCTCCTTTGGAAGGGGAGAACTTTGGAGAGAAAATGAGGGAATAACTCCTATTCCGGCCTTAACAGAGCAGGATTTAATCTGGCCATTGGATTCTAATTAAAGAAAATGAACGGCTCGGTCTGCACAAAATTCCCCAGACCTGGGCCGCACACGGCTTGGCACACGGCCGTGTCCAAGGCCGTGTGCCTCGATCCAGGCACGATCGTCGAATCTGAGAAATGCACACGGGCCAAGACACGCCCGTGCTGGACCTGACACGCCCGTGTCGGGTTTCCTGGACACGCCCGTGTTCGTGGGCGTGTCACCATAACCGCCACGGCAACGGACACCCCATCAGGACACGGGTAGGGACACGGGTTTCGCACACGCCGTGTCGGATGACACGCCCGTGTCATCCGGCCGTGTTCCTGGCCGTGTCCTTCTCGGGTTGGAAACGGCCAAAAATCCCAGCCAGACACGGCCTTGGACACGCCCGT